>CAJHNH020007778.1:353269-698269 GCA_905116865.2 Candidula unifasciata | reverse complement strand
TCAATATCACGCCGTCCGCCTTTACTTCCCGGACATTTCTTTGTACCAACTTTAACTGAATAATTCTAGGAATTTTACAGGGGGTAAAATGCGACTCGCTGCAGAGTTAAACTCGTGACCCTTGAACTAGTATGCGAGCATCTAGTGGCTATGGTGAAGTACATGAAGTGTAATGATTGTAAAGCCCTTAAAAGATTGCAAAAGTTAGGGAAGAGAAACGATAAAAAAGGGAGTGAGAAAAAAAGAAAAGTCATTTTTCAAAACCTGTTCCCCGAACAAAAGCGAGTCGGGATACTGAAAAGGCTGATGTTGACTTCTGAAGTCAAAACCAGTTGAAAAACGACAATGAAAAGATGCGTAAACAGCCCTTTTGTCCCAGTAACCTCTGTCTTTACGTTCTAGATGATTAATATGTCTCTAGCTGGTTCAGTAGTGCACAACATCTTGTGACTGCTGGTCATTGACCAACCCTCATATTTTGATGATGTATATTCACATTTGTCGGCTATGTGGCTAAGTCGATGCGAACGCTTCGTAATGTCGGGATGCCGGGTTCGATCCCAGCTGCGGGCCATGCGCCTTGCTTTGGTTTCGACAGCGGTATCAAGAAAGCCGACCATCCAGAATGCAATGGCAAACTACTGGACGTAAATTTGCCTAGAAAAACCACACAACAGCCAGGGGCTGTCACAACAGCCAGGGGCTGTTGGGTTGGTTCTGCAACGTCCTGTAAAGGATACGCAACTAACCTTATATTCACATTTAATATTAAACAGCCTTAAAAATCTTTGGTTAAGCACCACCAAGGAGATAAAAATTAGAATTTTGAGAGCATGCATCTTTCCTGTAGCTACATACGGATGTGAGTTGTGGACTATCTCTCAGTCCCTAAGAAAGAGAATAGGGGCTTTTGAGCTGAAATGCTATAGAAAGATTCTCAGAATATCTTAAACAAAGAAGATGAGAAATATTGACATCTTAAAAGATCTGAAAATCAAGGAAGATTGGCTAATAAACAGCATCCTTTCACGAAAGCTGAAATATTTTGGTCATATCAAGCGCCACGACGGATTGGAAAAAATTATAGCAGAAGGCATGGTACCAGGAAGGAGGAGCAGGGGCCGACCAACGCGAAGATGGGCACGGGATATAAGTGACTCTTTGAGTGTGAAAGTTCATGAGGCGGGTGAACTGGCGAGAGACCGAGTTTCTTTCAGGCAGACTGTGATGAGAGCGACGTTCTGCAAAGGACCTGCTACATGATGATGATGATGATGATAATAGATAGTTACAAGTATATGTTAGGTTCCGTATACAGGTGTGGCGTTTTATTGAATAATGCTCGTTGACAAGTTCGGTTAATTTAGTATTTTTTTTAAAATAATTAATTAGAAGTCATACCAGTCTGTTTTAGACTGATTTTAAGTTTTCGTCTTTCAGCGTGCACACACAATTATTGTGCAACATACCCACTTCCGGTGCACTGTTCATTAAATAGTGTTTGTTTTTACTTTGACATGAAACAACGATAGAAATACGTCATAAATAAAGTACCAATTCAAGAGGTATTTTTGCTGCCACATTGGATGCTCAAACATCCTTGACTAGTAAGTTTCATTTGTATCAGTGAAATCTACTCTAATTGTTCATTTTTTACTCTAAAAATCTTCTTTTGGTCTCTGGTCCCTCAGTCCAGCACTTTTTCGTTGAGTTTGAGTTGAGTGTTGACAGATCAAGTTAAGTACTCTTTCTTACTTTATTTTTTGAATTACTTTGTTTTCCCTTTTGCGTATTGACTTAATATATTCAATTTTACAGTACGCTTTTAGTATTTACTGTTTACACGAAAAAGGTTTAAAGCTAGACTCAAACATTCATCTTGTCTTCTACTTCTAATTTAACCTAGTTTTACAATTACAATCATTTGTTGTTTATTTAGTCTCCTTCTTAGCCTAAAGCCTTGTTGAGTAGTTCAGTTTAATAAGTTTGTTGTTTTAGTTTTACTGACTGTAATAATTTTCGTTTAGGTACTTTGGTAACATTTTCCTAAATTATCTTTAAATATGCAACTGTTGTATTCCACATGAAAAAAGAAACCCAACTAGTTCAACTACTACCTCATATAAGTATAAGCCTCTACGGCAACGTCAGTTCGAGTTCTAGGCAAAGCGGAGACAAGATATTAGATAATAATTCAGTTAATAATTGTTAAGCCATATTAATATTATGTAAATATGGAGGAAAATACTTTTTCTGTATTTTTGAAAAGTCATTATGATTGTACAGTCAAGTCAAACAGGCTGCAATTGTTATTGTTTTCATTACTCAGTGTCCTTCCACTTGTAATACTCGTATCACTGCCTAATTCTTGCTCACTTGCTGTAAATAAACCCTGACAGCAACCTAATGCTCTGAACCACTGATGCTATATTTCTCCTGTTCAACTCATGAAGTCAGATGCAAAGAAAGGACATGTGTTGACAATGTATAATAATGCTGTGATTGAACTTACTTTAATAAGAAACATTTTTATATTGCAGCTATTGGCTGTCTTCTGAATAACGGTCCCAAATTATCGAGACAGAAAATATACCCTAGCAGGGCCTCAGTCACATGTCAATTGTGGACTTCCGGCGACTTAAATTGCACACTTCCGGCAACTATCGCCACCGTATCTTCAACGCCGCTACGCGCAGCGTGGATTGGGGATAAACTAGATGGCTGGAACTCACGAGCAGCAGCTACCGCATCTCCTGTAGCTTTCTTCATTTTATTTGCTCGTGAGTCCCAGCCATCTCATCATCATCAATTCTCGTTATGCCTAGTGGCACATGAGGCTTCAGAGAGGACTTTCCATGCTTTCCCGTCCCGTGCAATCCCCATTGCAGCCCTCCATGTCAAAGATGCCGCACCTAGGTCAGCCTCCATGCAGCCCCTGTGCGCCCCTGTTTTCTCTCTCCCTCCGGTGTCCATGTGAGAGCCGCCCCGGCAGGTATATCAGAAGTCACACCCACAACGCGGCCAAGCCACCTCCATCCTCTCCCGGCAATCATACTGTCTAAAGTCTCTTGGTTTGTGGCTTGAAGTAGTTTAGTGTCTGAGACTGTATCTGGCCAGAAAATTTTGACAATTCCACGTAGACATGTGTGGTGGAAGGTGGACAGCCCGCGTGCATCCCCCCTGGCCACTCTCCAGCATTCCGCTCCACAAAGAAGAACTGGCAAAATGATGTTCCCATAGAGTCGGAGTTCCGCTCCCCCGCAGCAACCGCTGGACCTCCAGATTTGCCCCATCCCTCCAAAAGCAGCTCCAGCTTTGTTCAGACGTGACCTCATGTCCTTCTCTGTCCCTCCCAGTAGGGACACCACACCGCCAAGACATGTGAAATGTTCTACATTTTCAAGTGATTGGTTACCCATGGTCACTGGCCGTCGGCCTGGACTGCCCGTCATGATCTTAGTTTTCTCTGTATTTATTCTCAGTCCCACCATCTCTGCCGTGCAGTTTAGTCTGCCACTTTTCTCTTGCATATGCTCATGTCTATGCGACAGGAGTGCCATATTATCCGCAAAATCAAGGTCCTCAAGCATGGCGAATGGAGTCCATCGCATGCCTCCTAACGTCCCGTGCACTGTGCCCCCCAGTATCCAATCAATCACAAGGCCGAAGAGGAGAGATAACACAACACATCTCCGTCCCACACCTGTGCCCACTGGGAAAGACGTACTGCAATTTTCTATACCGCAGGAAAAGTCTTTAATAGAAGAGAGCAACCATGTTGACTATTTTTTCTGGAATTCCATAATGTCGCAAAATTTTCCACAGACCGTCTCCATGGACACTGCCAAATGCCCCCCCCCCCCCCAAGTCCACAAAATTAATACACCTCTCTGCCATTCGTTGCACCGCTCCAAAATGTTACGTATGGCGAAGATGTGCTCAGCTGTCCCTCCGCCCCCTCTGAATCCCGCCTGTTCCACTCGCAGGCATCCATCTACTCCTTCCTCAAGCCGCACTATGATGATCTTACAAAATATTTTGCTTGGTACCGAGAGTAGAGCCATCTAGTTTAGCCCATCTAGTCCACGCCGAGCGAAGTGGTGGAAGTCCGCAGTTGACATATGACTGAGACCCTGTTTGGGTATTTTTTTGGCCTCGATAATTTAGGACTGTTATTCGAAAGATAGCCTAATTATTTTTTTTTTTAAATATATGAAAAGAAAATAATCTGTCTTTTTATTTCACAATGACAACATCAGAATTAGGTAGCTCAGTGATAGAAGTGAAAATATATGAAGTAAAAGATTTAGTTTGTAAACAACCCACAAATGTGAAAAGGTAGTAAAGCTTTATATAGAGAGAAAATTTCAAATAACAGAGAGGTACAAACTGTACACAAGAGATTAAAATGGTCATAGATCACGAGGCAGGCCAAAAAGACAGTGGAGGGATAATTAATATACAGGCAGACCTGCAAACACTTTGAGTCAACAACCGGAAAGATAGAACTAATCACAGAGATGAATGGAGATGGATAATAACTGCAGCAGTGAACCTCAAAAGTTTGGAATGCTGAAGAAGAAATAAAGCTTTATAAAAATAAAATCAACATCATCCTGTCCTGATGTTATACATCACAAAGGGCTGGCTGTCTAGTCCTTCTTTCTGCCTTCTTCTTTTTTATAATTGTTGATACAAGCCATTGTCCAGACGTTTCTCTTATTTCATCTTCCTTGAATTCATCACAGTTAGTGATAATCAGTTTTCATAGATATTTGGTTTTAAAAGCATTTAAATTTAATTCCAAAAGCTTTAAATAATGTAATTCAAAATATTTTTTTTCAGTTTGTTGCTGAATCCTCAATAAATTAAGATGTCTTTCCAACTTAACTTACCACCATCCATGGTGGCCAAGAAATTGAAAGAAGAGCAAGGAGAGGATGGAGACGAACCTCGAAAACAGTCTAGAGAAGAATGGAAGAAACAGCGAGAGCTGGAAGAAATGAGAAAAGCTGGTACTGCTCCTGCTATGCAAGATGAAGAAGGAAAGTAAGTAATCATTCTGTGTTGTTATTGTTTTTGATGCATTTGTATTTGGGCTGAAGAAGGTTAGATGTCTAAATTCACTACCTTTCGATTGGGAGCCATCGTGCCTAAATGCTTGGTTGCCAGCACAAATGTCTTGGGTTCAAATTTGCATTGAGGCAGATTTTTTCCTAAATTGATCTTGGCTCCTAGGTTGGACCAGCCCAAATAGATTACAGGTGATGTTCTGTGAAGTAAAAACTGCAAGTGTAATGTTGACAACATCACCCATCCAGTGCCGATATTGCTGTAAAATACATTTGTGTGCCCCTGCACCACTGGTGTAAAAATAAGAGGTCCCGAACATTTTTTTTTCAAATCATGGGATTGGATGAAGTATACCATCTTGTTTTTTTAATACATATTTACACATGTGTACATGCCAATCGGCGTCTGTGGCTTAGGTGTTGTAAACGCGCTTCAAAATGACAAGGTACCGAGTTCGATCCCAGATGTGGGCCTTGCGTTGGTTTTTGCATTTGTATCGAAAAGCCCAGAAAGCAGTGGCAAACTACTAGACATAAATTTGCCACGAAAAACTGCGAAAAAATACAGGGTTTGGTTCTGCAACGTCCTGTAAAGGATTCGCAACTAATTTAACATGCCGTGATTGAAACCAACCTGATCTGCAGATGTCATCACCTCTAGCCTGACCCAACCCCTTAATTCTTATCAACTTGTTTCATTGCTTCCAAAAAGTTTGGCATTATTAACTGTGGCAGCAACAGTTGTTTTGGAACAATCATGACATTTAACACAGGAAGTTTTTTCCAATCATTAGTTGTTAGTCAGGCTCTGGAGATGTGGTTTTACAGAAGAATCATTAGAATTCTTTGGAGAGTTAAAAAAGCGATCTAGATAGTTTAAAAGAGGTGAGGGATAAAAAACAACTCATCACAAACATTTGAAAGAGATTGTCATCATTTTTGGGGGTCATGTTATGACAAGAGGGAAACTGGAACATTTTGTGACCAGAGGAAAGAGGGACAGGAAGACACTCAAAAAGATTCTTGAAAGCCTTTTATCAAGGCTTGGAGGGGTGTCAACACACAAACTGATACGCGCAGTTGCAGATTGTGGAGAGGCATGATTGCCCACGCCAGTCGGCAAGGCAGTTGATGATGATGGGTCATTAGCCGAGGTTCCAATTTCCCGGCAGATGATTGTCCCACAACTGCTGTGTTCCTGTGCTAGTGGAAATCACACAAAATGTCCTTCACTATCCCATTTGAAAATAAGTGAAAATTGGTCATCTCAGTAAAATCTTGAAGCTTGTGCATACAAAGTAAAAATGCATAAAGCAGTCAAATGTGCCAACACTAACGGTCCCACACCAGAATTGCAGCTCGCTTGGTATAAATGGTAAAACACAAAAGCCAGCATTGCACCTGCAAAGTACACGCCATTCTGAATGTAATCGGTCTCTCAGCAATTTAATGCAGTGAACAAAACGCTATGGACCCAACAGAGAAAAAATATTCAGCATGAAATCTGCAGCTCGCAGTGCTGCACCAAGCACTCCGATCAGTAGCTGGGTGACAGAACCTCTGTACTTCCAGCCCAGAAATTTGGAATTTTCATCACCAGAACCTAGCTGGAAACCAAATAACTTTTTAGAAAGTAAGCTGGCTATCAGCCATTTTGGCCAGACGTTATTTTGAATAGTTTAGAATAGTAATTGCTATGTCATAAATAATCTTTTGCAAGACAGAAAGCATACAAACTAATAAAAGATGGCAAAAAAAATTGCAATATAAAGACTTAAAACCTGCAAAAGCTTTAAGTCAAGAGGATCGACTTAATTGCAAAAGGTTTTGTCTCATATGGCTCTTTAAAATCAAGAGCATCAACTTCTTTGCATCAGGTTTTGTCTCATATGGCTCTTTAAAATCAAGAGGATCAACTTCTTTGCATCAGGTTTTGTCTCATATGGCTCTGTCTGTCGCAGCAAAACAATTAGCTGCCTGCCATTATCACACAAAGCTTGAATTCTGTAGCTCCAGTGATAGACCCAGGGTTCTTAGTAAAATGTGTACTGATAAGCCAAACAACGCAGTCCATGAAGCTAATCCATGACCCATAGAGTGCTAGGGAAATGGCTTGACCACTTAGCTGCGGAAACCTCTAAACATGAGTATGTAGATTCCAAGAAACAAAAACAGACAAGCTTAATATATTATAATATTTTGTGTCTTTCTTTCCCCCAATTACTAGAGACATCAACCCACATATTCCGCAGTATATTATGCAAGCTCCATGGTATTTTGGTGCAGAGACTGCAACATTGAGGCATCAGCGGCAGCAGGATGAGAAGCTTCCAGAATATGCTCCCTTAGGGATCAGTTTTAAGAAAGGATTGAAAGAAGTGAGTTATATCTAATTAGACAAGCTTCATATTGTTATATTTTTGCAGTTCTTTTTGATATTTTAGTTTTGCATTGTCTGAAGCATATGTTCGCTATTGTGGCCACCCGTTTACATAGGCAAAGGTCCGAGTCCCTAATCATAAATTTCCCTCACATATGGATGGAAGTCTGTTGTGTTCAGTTCACAGTCTAAATAAAAATGGACTGTTGTTTTTGTGCAAGGTGATTGGTTGAGTCTTTGGTGTTCTGGATAGGAAGTATGAATGCTTGTGATTTTCATGCGATGCTTGTTTCGGAAAGGTGGTTAGTGTTTCTTTATTCAACATTTGCTCAGGTAACAAAAGAGCATAGCTAAATCTGGCATGTTTTTCCTGGGTTGGACAATGTCTTCAGAAGACAGGAACAAAATAGTGACAATAGAAATTAAATGTTTATGTGCTATACTAGGTGAAACGAGGAAAGATCTACTTATGAACGATGATATCAGGAGTAGAATCGGCACAAAACCAATACTGAACTTTATTGATAGACAACAAATCAAATGGTTTAGCCATGTAACAAAAGTGACAGCAGACAGGGCACCACAGAGAGCAGTGTGATGCTGATACAGCGGTAACAGAGCCAGGGTCAAACACGCAAAATATGGGCCGCACAAATACCAGAGACGCTCAAACGTGCTATATACAAAGCGAACAGAAGGACCCGTTCCAGAGATCTCTTCTTACCCTGATGCCCTGAGGCATTCCAGGTGTAGAGAAAAGAAGATACAGAAGTTTTCCCGGTCTTTGAATTTGCATTGAGACACATTTTTATATTTAACTCACATCACAGGTTGCTCCAGCCAAAAATGTGTACTAGAATGTGTCCTCGGAATTAAAGGTGACCAACAGGACATCAACTCTTATCGCCCCCTTGAGTGCCAGTTCTGTATACTCTTTATTTCACTGTTGATACACAAGGCTGCTTTTTTCATTCTTGCCTTGCCTTTTCAGGGACCTATATCAGTGAAGTTCCGCAAAGGAGCTTGTGAAAACTGTGGTGCGTTGACACACAAGAAGAAAGATTGTCTGGAGGTGAGTGTTCCTCTGGCAGGAATTAATGCTGTGGTAGATGGAAATTATAACAGAATGGTTTCATCTTTTCTATGTATTCTGGTTTTTTCTTACATTCTGATTTGGGGGTACTTGAGCAGGCTGAAGGACTGGCTGCTGCTCACCCGCTGGGCGGTGAGGTACTTTTTAATAAAGCTGATGTGAGGGGGGGGGGGGGTGAGTTATGGTTCTTGAAGACAATCAACACTGAGTGGGAAACAGGCAGGCTTTTCATCAAGTTACAAATGGTACTGTTAGCAAATTGACTCTTTGATGGCTACTGAGTGCAGTGTTGTTTGTTCTTGTTTCATTACGTCTGATTTTTATATTACAATATGGGCTGCTCACATCACTTTTGGGGATACATGGCTGCACATTGGCTAGAAGCATTCCTGCCAGCCCATAAATTTTGAGATTAAATGCATATCTTTCTGTATGGGTTATCGACCTAATTGTTTTAAAAAAATGAAAGGAGGAGCAGGAATAGATCCACAACCTCTCTAAGGGTTTCTCTCAAAGTTGAAGTGCATCTTTCTGAGAGGCAAGGAACCAACAGTCTGCAAACAAATAAGCCAGATCTGTAAAATGGAATTGCACACAAAACTTAGGTTCTGGAACAAGACTGGAGTCTACTTTTTTGCCAAGCTCCGCCAGGAACTGAACCTTCAGATCCGCGGGTGAATGTCTGGCCACTACACCATGATGGCCCCTGTATCACTCTTATAGTCTTATAGAGAAGATCAATTAAACTATGGGGTATACAGTGAAGTGGTGAAATAGAGACATTTACAGCATGTGGGAAATACTGGACAAAAGAAGCTTAAGAGGACAAAGTAAGATCTATGTGGGAAGCTTTAACAACTTAGGACAAAAATAATAAACATGACATCAGCTATGTTAGCATATTAAATAGCAGACAGGATTGGAAAGTCCTGGCATCAGCTGTCAACCATATGTTCGAAACATTCTTGTATAAATTGTTCCTGATTATTTATTTTTTCTTGTCTGTAATCAGCGGCCTCGCAAGACTGGAGCTAAGTTTACTGGTTCTAATATTGCCCCTGATGAGTACATAGTTCCTGATGTTAAACTAGACTACGAAGGTAAGAGAGACACGTGGAATGGATTTGATCCAGAGGAGCATCAGAAAAAGCTGCATGAAGAATATAGAGAAATAGAAGAAGTGAGTATATTGAGTATATATAAATTGTGGGTAAAAGGACAAATCAGAATTAAGAACTTTACACTTTCAGGACCACATTTTTTCTGGGTTTAGACAGCATTAATTTTGAACAGATTTTTTTTTACTGCAACACGACAAAGCTAAAACCTTACTGAAGAAAAAGTATTGGCTGTATTGTGACATATAATATATCAAATTAAAGATAAATGAGTGCAGAATAAATCTTAACCATTTAAATGTCAGTATTACAACAAAATATTATTAAAATCACACAACATTCAAGGATGTGAGACACATATGAAGGTTATTGACATAAAAAATTGTGTGCTTACCTTACTTTTTTACTTGTTCAACAACACTGCTATCCAATTCTAAGAATGCACTTGCCTTCTCTGTTCAATTATGTATAAGCTATTCTTGATTTGAAACAATTAATTTAAATACTATGGATGTTATGATCATTTTTGAATGACATGTCAAATTTCACAACGGAAAATCGGGAAAACAGCTGATTGAAATATTTTGTTCAATTTTAATATCTTAAACTAAATTATCGCCAATGGGTTTATCACTTAGATATAAATCATAACATATGGCAGAGATTCATCAACGACAGAGCAGTATGACACTCAGAGATAATTATGTTGAGTCGTTTGGCTTATTGGTCTAAGGGATTCCCCGTGGCCAATATACGATCAACTTATCTCTGGAGTAGGGCAACTCAAGTATTGGCACTACAAAATATGTCATATATATATATATAATATTTCTAGGCACACTTGGCTGGACACCCCCACTACTTACTAAAGAAAGCCCCCAGGTTATGATAGTTCATTATCATAACCATGTTAACACATATAATGAAGATACACATACATACACAACTGCTAAACACTTAAAAAGGTGAAATAGAGACACCTAAGTCAGCCATGAAAATGAATGTATGTAATCAATATAAATTAGATATATAAAAGTGAGACAAATGCCAGATCTCAGGATATCATGTCCAAATCACAAAGATACTACACAGACAGAAGGTCTTGGAGATGACATCTTTTCATCACTGGACACAAGGAGCTGTGAGGAACACAACATCATGCGAAGCATTAGACTTATCTTCTCTTCTCTCTGTCTATGATGCCTCCCTCAGCTCCGGATGATTCGACTGTCTTTGACTCTGGGAATTCTGCTCCACTGGATCAAGTAGTAAGAGTACTTCACTATACAGCAACTGTACCGGTATTTAGCAAGTCTCTATCACCAGTAAGGACACACAATGTCTTTGAGCCACATTAAGCTCTAGTACTGGTAGCTGTTTGAGACACCATCTCCCCATGGGTTGGAGATGTCAGGAACCTTCACAGGTGTTAGCTGGTGGGTAACAAGTTGTTTCTGGTGGTTTGATGGTTGGTGGATGTTGGTGAGACTGTGAATCTTCTGCCAGCTCTTCAGAAAATATACATCCTGTCAAGAAAATAACTCAACATTAGTCATCATCAAGAGGGTAACATCTTGACAGGAAAGACAGAGCAAGCATCAGTCATCAACCCCCATCTGCTGACTCCTCCCTGCTCTCCTGTTTCATTCCTCAGATTGCCTCTCCAGACCAAAAGACATAAGTCTCCTATATTTATCTGTCTGTTTAGTGCAAGAGAAGGCAAGTCAGATATACAGTGGAGATAGATAAAGTGGTCTAACACATATATCACTCTCCCTCTCCCCCTCACTCTGCACACAGACACCAATATTTACTGTCAGTACCTGCATTCACTAGCTTTCCCAACCGCCCCAGCACTCATTGATCTGGGTCAAACACACACATACTTTGATTAACACAGCCCTGACCCAATTCTGTCCCCATTTCGTATGTACAGATTCTGTAAGTAGTTTAAAACGTACACAATTGTAAGGGCATTAAGTTTTAATCAGTATGGGTGGTTTATTGAGGGCATAAGCTATTTAGTCTGTACAGTGGAAGATCTACGTTCGAATCCGCTACTCTAGCGATCAAGAATGGTCGACTAAGTGAGATCACACAGCCGATATGGATTTCTCTACAGCAGTGACTACTTTACAGACATCATTCTAGGTACTCGTAAACTATAATTAACTTACCCAAGCATATGTAATAACTGAGACATTTCCAGATTGCCTTGAAAAGTGAAAGTTATACAGGCACAGATTAACACATCTGGACGCTTGAGAAGCTGGCAAGGAGAATAGCGTCGCTTAGACACTTCAGGCGTTTGTACAAAAGAAGTTCCTTGTATACTGGCGCAAGGAGTAAATCGGTTTCCAAGAAACCTCAAATAACTCCCTAAATATATCTCCAAGAGATATACATTTAAAAGTGGAGTTTAGTTAAAGTAACCAGAAAAGGCAGACATAATAATGTTGTCCAATACAGGCCTATATATATAGATATAAGGGACTATATATTTCTGGGCGAGTCCAAGTTTGAATTTTGTGCAGATTACAGGTAAGACAGGTTATCAGCCTTACAGACCGATGCGTAATGGCTATCATTTCACGACAGTACCCCCCCCCCCCCCCCAAAGGGAAGAGCGTACTACGCGAATGAAAAAATGATCAGCCATTTACACATCTATGGACTCACTACTTTCAGCTTGCTCATCACCTTCAGTCTGTGAATTATCAGACAAGGGATGGCGGCTCAAGAAATCTGCTCTGAATCAAAGGGTTGACCAAACCAACCTCTCAGAGACAGATGAAATATATACAATAATGACAATTCATGTGAAAATAGAGAAACCTATGACCACTATACAATACTACTGAACAAGGAATCTATATAGAATCAGTCGATGGCCCTGAAGACCTAAGACTGATGACTCCATCCATGTATCACTGATCCCTGCCAGGTACATGCAAAGATGTAGGTTCAGACCGAACCCCCCGATCGGGTTGGCTGAATAAACCTACACACCATCCTGGTACTCCTGTCATATTCAGGAAATATACCGGTGTGTCTCCTACATCAGTAGTCACACAGGAAGGTCGTCGAGGCATGTGGGATATAATCCCTCCCGTCTGATCCTTCGCGAGGTTCGGAAGGATAATCCTCCCCTCGTCACTATGTGCTCCAACAAACACAGGAAGGAACCCTGGTGTGAATTGAAAATTCTTCACCTTCTGGTCCTCCTGATGGTCTGGAGGTTTACTCCATTCCTCTTTAAAAAGAGGAGCTTGCACAGGGCATTGACTGAAAGGCTCAACAGGAACCAATGTCGTATCATACTCCAATAATGAAGTTTGCCCTGGCTTAACTCTCAGGACAGAGTTACACTCTGACAAGAGTTGTTCTATAGCTTGTTTCTGAGAGACAGAGAGAGTTGGGTTAACCTCTACATCTTTATAGGTCTCCCTGGGGTGAAGAGGATATTCCACAGCTGTGGCTTCTCCACCTTCCACCTCCATAGCTACAGAAAGTGTCAAGAGGGTCGGTGTGTCACTTACCTCTCTCTCGTTGTATTTCCGGAGGAGATT
This sequence comes from Candidula unifasciata, assembly GCA_905116865.2. Classification (NCBI taxonomy): domain Eukaryota; kingdom Metazoa; phylum Mollusca; class Gastropoda; order Stylommatophora; family Geomitridae; genus Candidula; species Candidula unifasciata. Next base: position 685,037 of record CAJHNH020007778.1, on the reverse strand, counting down.
AATGTGATAGACCTTTGACTTACCTTTAATGTTGATCTTATAATGGATCCTGGATATCTTCTCTACCACCGTATAAGGGCCTCCCCAAGCTAACTCTAACTTAGACTTCCCTGATGGTAGCAGCAAAAGCACCCTATCTCCAACCTCAAGACATCGTTCCTTCGTCTTCCGGTTGAAATGTGCAGCGTACCTCTTACGTGCACGAATCAAGTTCTCTTTAGCCAGGTCCCACCCTAGCTTTAACCTTTCCTTGAGTTCCTGCACATACTGTGATATGGTTTTCAAGGAATCATCTGCCCCCTCGTCTGTCCATGTCTTCCTGAGAATGGCCAAGGGTCCAGAAATGGGTCTTCCGAACACCAAGGTCGCAGGTGGAAATCCAGTAGAGGCATTGGGTACTTCCCGGTAGGCGAATAGTGCTGCAGACAGATACTCGTCCCACCTCTCTGGCTTTTCCTGGGTTAATCTTCTCAGAAGCGATACCAACGTTCCATTGAACCGCTCATTCTGGCCGTTCGCTTGGGGTCGGTATGGACTGGTGCAAATGTGTTGAGACTTGATTATCTGAAACACTTCCTCCATTAGTTTCCCTTTAAACTGAGATCCATTGTCTGTCAGTATCTGCGAAGGGAATCCCACTCTGGTGAAAATGCTCATCAATGCCTCTGCCACAGTCTTACTGTCAATCCTCCGAAGTGCAACAGCCTCCGGATACCCTGAACAACAGTCGACCAAGGTCAATATGTAAGCATTCTTCTTCTTTGTGAGAGGAAGTGGTCCAACCAAATCGACCGCCACCCTTTCAAAAGGTGTGGAGGTGACAGGGGTTTCCCCCAGTCCGACTGGTGCATTCCTGCCTTTGGGAGCTACCTTCTGGCACTCCGGACAGGATTTGACATAACGCATGATATCTGCTGACATACCTGGCCAAAAGTAATGACAGGCAATGCGTTGTGTCGTTGCATGAATTCCCATATGGGCACTATAGGCTATCGTGTGCCCCATCTGGAGAATCTGCTGTCTATATGTTTTGGGTACTACAAGTTGACTGTGCTCTGTATACTTGTCACTTGCCCATCTGTAAAGCAACTTACCTTTCATGAAGAATTCTTTCTTCAAAGGGGGATTGTGACTTGCAGTTAACTTTTAAAAACATGCCTTAAGGGTTGGGTCACTACTTTGGGCCACCTTAATTTCCTCAGGAAGAGGATTTACATGAGGAGAATCCTCTAAGGCACTTTTATGTTGTGCTCGGGTGGTCACCGCAGCAAGATGCTCTGAAGGTTTCTTCGGCTCTGCTAAAAAAATACATAAGTAGCGCCAAGAATTAAATCAAAGGTACAGTGTTCGAGCACTGCAGCCTCAATTACCCCCGAGACATACTTTGAACGGACCTTAATCTTAGCAATAGGCAAGTTTAAAGGTTTAGCATCCAATGTGGCACATTGGAGCTCTATGAATCTGCCAGTATACTGATCAGGTTTTACAAACTCTGGCCTCACCACACAGCCGTATGACAAACCACTATCATACAGACAATTTAGAGAATATCCATTAGCCCAAACCCTCTCTACCACAGGAGGCCTATTGGAACCATTGTACAATTGTTCCTGGGTAGAAGGTACTACAGTAGACAACAAAGCTGATACTTGTAAATTCCCTGACTGTTTGGATTTACATTCCTTAGTCCAGTGGTTATTATTCTTACAAATATGGCAGTAAGGCTTTTTAGGGCCATTAAAGGGTTGTCTATATTGTGTTCCCTGAACTTTTGAGGGGTTCTGGGGTTGTGCTTGGGATGAATTCTTTTTAGGGGATTCATTTGGATGGGTTTTATGACCATTACCATTATTTTTCCCTTGGCCCTGGGCCTTGGGTTTCCCACCTATACACACTTCTTTATGTGCCATCTCATACCTCTCAGCATACATCAACATCTCACTCAGTCTGTCAGCACCATTCTCCGTCAGGAAGGTTTGCATAGGGCGAGGTAATGTCTCTCGGAGTTGTTCCGTTAGGATCATCTCCTGTAAATCTTCAAAAGAAGAGGAGTATCCAGACATTTCCCTCCACCTGGTCAAATATCCCTGAAGGCGACTGGCGAACTGAGGATAGTTCTCCCCTGTCATCTTTCTCTCATTTCTGAACTTCTGTCTGTATGTCGCAGCATTAAGTTCGAAACGTTTCAGTAAAGCCTGACACAATGCATCATAATCAGTCTCAGTACCGGTGGGCATCCGTTGATAAATCTCGTATGCCTCACCCCTCAAACCTTGAGCCAACTTCAGCGTGTACATGTTCCTTTCCAAGTTGTACAAAGATGCCAATTTGCCAAATCGGTCTAGGTACTGTTCAATATTTTCAGCCTTCGGGTCGAAGACTGGCATAGGAAAGTTCATCGCTTGAGCTGAGCTACTGTGCATTGATGCACCATCAATATCAGGTGTTGGAGATCTGGGTCTATTACCCTCTCTCTGAGCCTGAAGTTCCAATTCTCTTAACCTCACCTCCTGTTCCAACTTCATTCTTTCTGACTCCTCCCTCTCAGACTCAATTCGGAGTCTCTTTCAGTTTCGGAGTCTTTCAGTTCTCTTGAATCCTCTCAGATTCTATTCGGAGTCTTTCGCTTTCCTTCTCTGCCTCAATTCTGAGTCTCTCAGCCTCACGGGCTTCCATCCTCATCTCACGTTCCGTGGTTTTAATCCACTCGGTCATTTCTTTACCCTCCAATCCCATCTGGACAGCCATGTCCTTCAATTCCTGTATGGAAATTTTTGACTGCGACATGCTGTCTTGTCAATCTAACAGTCCACAACAAAATATATTGTCACCAACAATGTAAATATAATCAACAATAGATTAAATTATCACCACCAACCAAGGTTGTACCTAACCCAATGTACTTAGACACCACAAAACACCACAATGATTACAAATCACTCCTAGGAGTATACTCTAAGAACTGACCCAGAATGGTCACAACTGTGTTAACAAAAACAAACACTGAACAACTCCTGGCCAAGATCACCAGCAAATTTAAAGATTGAACAGTGTACAAAACAATCCCACGACGAGACCACAGATTTTTGGGGATATGTTGTTCTGTCACATATCACTCCTGTCGCGTGCCTAATGTAAGGATTTCTCCTTCAGAACCAGCAGCACTCAGAGATAATTATGTTGAGTCGTTTGGCTCGTATTGGTCTAAGGGATTCCCCGTGGCCAATATACGATCAACTTATCTCTGGAGTAGGGCAACTCAAGTATTGGCACTACAAAATATGTCAATATATATATATAATATTTCTAGGCACACTTGGCTGGACACCCCCACTACTTACTAAAGAAAGCCCCCAGGTTATGATAGTTCATTATCATAACCATGTTAACACATATAATGAAGATACACATACATACACAACTGCTAAACACTTAAAAAGGTGAAATAGAGACACCTAAGTCAGCCATGAAAATGAATGTATGTAATCAATATAAATTAGATATATAAAAGTGAGACAAATGCCAGATCTCAGGATATCATGTCCAAATCACAAAGATACTACACAGACAGAAGGTCTTGGAGATGACATCTTTTCATCACTGGACACAAGGAGCTGTGAGGAACACAACATCATGCGAAGCATTAGACTTATCTTCTCTTCTCTCTGTCTATGATGCCTCCCTCAGCTCCGGATGATTCGACTGTCTTTGACTCTGGGAATTCTGCTCCACTGGATCAAGTAGTAAGAGTACTTCACTATACAGCAACTGTACCGGTATTTAGCAAGTCTCTATCACCAGTAAGGACACACAATGTCTTTGAGCCACATTAAGCTCTAGCACTGGTAGCTGTTTGAGGCACCATCTCCCACATGTTGGAGATGTCAGGAACCTTCACAGGTGTTAGCTGGTGGGTAACAAGTTGGTTTCTGGTGGTTGGATGGTTGGTGGATGTTGGTGAGACTGTGAATCTTCTGCCAGCTCTTCAGAAAATATACATCCTGTCAAGAAAATAACTCAACATTAGTCATCATCAAGAGGGTAACATCTTGACAGGAAAGACAGAGCAAGCATCAGTCATCAACCCCCATCTGCTGACTCCTCCCTGCTCTCCTGTTTCATTCCTCAGATTGCCTCTCCAGACCAAAAGACATAAGTCTCCTATATTTATCTGTCTGTTTAGTGCAAGAGAAGGCAAGTCAGATATACAGTGGAGATAGATAAAGTGGTCTAACACATATATCACTCTCCCTCTCCCCCTCACTCTGCACACAGACACCAATATTTACTGTCAGTACCTGCATTCCTAGCTTTCCCAACCGCCCCAGCACTCATTGATCTGGGTCAAACACACACATACTTTGATTAACACAGCCCTGACCCAATTCTGTCCCCATTTCGTATGTACAGATTCTGTAAGTAGTTTAAAACGTACACAATTGTAAGGGCATTAAATGTTTATCAGTATGGGTGGTTTATTGAGGGCATAAGCTATTTAGTCTGTACAGTGGAAGATCTACGTTCGAATCCGCTACTCTAGCGATCAAGAATGGTAGAACTAAGTGAGATCACACAGCCGATATGGATTTCTCTACAGCAGTGACTACTTTACAGACATCATTCTAGGTACTCGTAAACTATAATTAACTTACCCAAGCATATGTAAAAACTGAGACATTTCCAGATTGCCTTGAAAAGTGAAAGTTATACAGGCACAGATTAACACATCTGGACGCTTGAGAAGCTGGCAAGGAGAATAGCGTCGCTATGACACTTCAGGCGTTGGTACAAAAGAAGTTCCTTGTATACTGGGGCAAGGAGTAAATCGGTTCCAAGAAACCTCAAATAAGAAATATATCTCAGAATATACATTTAAAAGTGGAGTTTAGTTAAAGTAACCAGAAAAGGCAGAATAATATCTCCAAGATATAAGGGACTATATATTTCTAGAATTCTATGTGTGTATAGTAACTAACTTTTTGTGCCCAACTACTTCCATCAACGACAAACTGCATTTCTGGTGGCGATTGTTGGCTTTGCCACCTCGAGCAACTGAAATACGCGTTTAATGTGCGAACATATTTCTGGATTGTTCCGGAACTAGTTGTTTATTCACCAGTTTTTCATATGCAACAGGGAGGTAGATTTCATTTGATACGCACTGGCACAAGAACGGAGCAAGTGTAGGGAAACCTGATTGTCGTGATGTTGAAACCTTGACTAACCAACTAACTTCTGTCAATTGCTATTTCTGCTACTGTCAGTTTCATTCATTGAGTAAATAATTCCATTTTGAGCTCTTCAGTTTGTATCCTTTCAGCTTTTTCATAGCTAGTCTAAGCGTTCACTTTACCTCCATGCACCACATTTTGCTCATTTGTTTGCTAAGTTATATATATTTATATTTTAGGCAAAACGAACTTTGAAAGAAAAATCACTTGATGAGTCTCTGATGAAGGAAGGTGATGGGGGTAATGAGAAGGAAGCTAAGGTAAGAATGATATAAAGAGTTTATGACTCTGAAGTGTTTATATGAGTGTTTACTTCACAGGCAGTAAACATATATTGTGATTAAAAACTGATTTTTAGTCTTGTGATGTCATAATTCACCTTTACCCTGCTCCTGCGCAACTTGGTGGTGAAATGATGCATGGCATTGACAAGACAGGTGTTGTAAGTGCCTTTTGGGAGTGAGTGAAGAGTGCAGAGGCACAGATGGATCATCACAGTCTGAGGAGAAAGTTGCTGCGAGGAGTGCCCAGGGGATCTGGCCCACGATCAACACTCAGTGTGGGGGTGAGACAGATATCAAACTAGACTCTTGTTGGTACCATCAGAATTGGATCTCTGTGTGGGTTCTGGGGTCCCATTGTGGGGAAAACAAGAATAGACCCACTGCCTCTGCAGAAAGAATGTCGTAAGAGTTGACTAACCGGGGGCTTTTTTTAAAGTCAGAGTGCATCTACCTGAGAGGCAAGGAACCAGCAGTCTGCATACAGATAAGTCAGATCTGTAAAAATCTCAGTGCATCACTCAGGTTCTGGGACAAGCCTAAAGTCTAGAGGTGGACAAGCAACCAGAACTTTTCGTCAGTGCTTACAGCCAGTGAAAGCGAAGAAGAATGATCTCTGCGCTTGCTGCTGAAGATGCAGACCGGGTGTTTTTGGAAATGCCCGGAGTGCTGGATGTCAATTCCTAATCAAACCTTTACCCTTTCCCTGTCATGTAGTTATGGGAGTCACCATAATTGTACTTTTAGATCCGAGGAAAGTATTTATTTTTTCATTCTTATCTGCATTCATGTTTTATTGATTGCTGCCCTTCATATCTCATAGTTGTCAACTGTAAGTACAATTTTTACATGAGTTATTAGTGATCTGTATGAAATGGTTGTTCCCAGGTTCTCTGCATTCTCCTCTCAAGGATTTCTGGGGCGAAAGGGTTGGCTACTGATTTAGTTTAACATGTTCAGGTTTACATCTGGGGGGGTGTATCAAAAAGATGTTCTCATATATGGAAGGCCATGATTTTGGTCCCTGCTGGCTGCTGTTTGTAAATGCAACTGTTTAAAATTAAACTAATTGATCCCTGTGTGGGTTCCGAGGTCTCATTGAGGGAAAAATAAGAATAGACCCACTGCCTCCCCAACAAACATGTCACAGGAGTCGACTAATTGGGGACTTCCTACAAAGTTGGAGTACCTCTGCCTGAGAGGCAAATAGCCACAAGTTTTACTGGGGTTTTGGAACAAAACTAAAGTATGGAGGTGGATGAACACCCAGAACTTTCCACCTTAGTTTACAGTTAGTGAATGAGAAGAAGAAGACAAAACTTATTGATAGTGCTCTCAGAGTTCACACAGAAAAAAAAAGTGCACCCCAAATTCAGCTTCAAAGCAGATAGTGCTAGTTTAAAGCAATTGAATGTTTTTATGTACTTAGCCTGATAACAGCAGATAGACAATATATTAAGGAAGTTAAATGCAGAATATCCCAAGTTTTCCTTATGGGTTCCAGGGCCAGTTGTTTGAGGGAAAAAGAATAGACCCACTGCTCCTCAACAAGCATGTCATAAAAGGTGGTTAATTAATGATTTGCTAAAACCATATGTCTTGGGCTGAAGTAAAAAAAGGTAAAGTAAAGATCCCTTTACACGCCTTTAGGCGCATCGGGCATACGGGAAGAGCACCCATATTTTTACAGACCAATCGGCACTCTGTGGGTAATGTGGTCAGCATTACGCCGGCCGTCTTTACTTTCCCAGAACAGCCCATCCTGGTACCCATTTGAGGCTGGGTCGACATGCGACGTCCCATACCACGATAAAAATCCACGCAGGTTTCGATCGCGGTACGTTGGATTACAAGTCGGACTCGCAACGCCTTAGCCGCGGACGCCGCTTAATCTTATCTGTAAAGCACAAAGCACAGGACGGTGAGATTACTGCTTGTAAGGGCAAATGCTAGAAGAAGAAGCATACACTCAACAAAAGCAGCTTTTCACAAAAGGATATTGTCTGCAGTAAAATGAGAAAGGGTGTTTTTAAGAACTGTATGGAGCGGTCGTAATGTATGGAAATGAATCATAGACAGCAGATTTAGTGAGAAATTATATGAATATCGCTGAGATATATACATTAACGGAAGAATGGTAAGGATACCATGGACCAATAAAAGTGGAATCAAGATATTTTTGAAGAAATATTTCTCTACTTAGCGTTCACCGACTGTAAACATCAGCTGAAAGTTCTGGTTGTTCGCTCATTTCTAGACTTTGGGCTTGATCCAGAACTTAAGTTTTGCATGTACATCTATTTTACAGATCTGGCTTATTTGTATGTACTGTTGGTTCCTTGCCTCTCGGGCAGTGCACTCTGGCTTTTGAGGAAACACCCCTAATAAGTTGCCTCATATGATGTGCTTTTTAGAAGGGCTGTGGGTCTATTTTTTGTTCTCCAAAATAGAGCTCCAGAATGCACACAGGGATTTAAAGAAGTAACTTATAAGAAAACTGGTCACCCAAACCAGAAGCAGACAATCCATAGTCATTTGGTATTTCATGAGAAGGGTGACAACTAGAGTATGTCTTAATAATAGGAATTCCTTTGAAGTCAAATGCATCTGCCTGAGCACCAACTGCACACAAATAAGCCAGTAAAACAGATGTATGCCCAAAACTTAGGCCCTGGCATAAAGCTAAGATCCAAATGGACGAACAACCAGGACTTTCCACCAGAGCTTACAACCCGTGAACAAAGAAGAAGAATAGCAGTAAAGTTAAAGGGAACGGAAACCAAGAGAAAAGATGTTATACTTCTAGCATCATGGTATGAATAAACATCTGTATTGGCAGTACACAAGACAAATAACAATGGACAGACAAAATTATCAGCATCTTTTGGCTTGGGCTTTGGTTAGTTTTTGCTTTGTTTAATAATGTTTTAACACCTGCTAGGCTGAAATATAGATGATATGTTATCCAGTCTTAATTTATTTCCAGTATTGTCCATCCTATCTGGGTTCCAGGGCATTTTCTTTGAAGTTGGAGTGTATCTGCGTGGGAGGCAAATGCTGCAGAATGGATGTACAGGTGAAACTCAGGTTCTAGAACCAGAAGTGGATGAACAACCAGAACTTTCCACTGGAGTTTACAGCCAGTAAAATGCATAGATGTATAGGGTAGCAGAGTCCCTTGTCGGCCTTGTTGGGGTCCTATGTAGAGTCCAAGAACTGTTATTTATTACTGCTCATGACATTCAAGTGTGTATTTCTCTACTTGTGCATTGTACTTTTTTTTTTTTCGTCATCCCTTTAGGGAGCTGACAGTGATGGAGAAGATAAATATTATGCTGAAGAAATGGACATGCCAGGACAGAAGTTTGAAACCAAACAGAGGATCACAGTAAGAAACTTGCGCATTAGAGAGGACACTGCAAAGGTAAATTTTTTTTTTTTTTAATTTTTAATCTGTCATGTTGGTTGATCCTCATCGTCATCATCATGTGCCATGCCGATAAGTGTATGCTGCATTATTTGTTGTCTCACGTAGTAATCTAAATCATGAATCTGATCCGTGTCTCACCCTCAACTCACCCATATGGCTAAGCCAGGTACTTATATCTTTACCTTCCTCTTGCTGTCTTTCCATCAGTCTTGTCACTTTTTAGAAATTTCTTGTCTTTTCCTTCTCATAACATGTCTGGAGACACTGTCTACATCTAATTTTTCTTTTTTTAATGGTTTTTATCTGTCTCACACGTGACTGCCTGTTTTTCTATCATTCCATGAAAGTTGGATGTGTCGGCCAAAAGACGCAAATATTGTAGCTATGCTGTAAACAGGCACAACATGTTTACCTCACTTGGAGGAACTATAAGAATAAAAAGAATTCCAGCAGAGGACAAGGAATTTTCACGTGAACCATTGTTGTCTACAGATGCCATTACCTCTCTTCCACCACCCAATGCAGAGTACATTAACATAGATCCCATCACCTCTTTGATAGTATCTGTAGAGGACAAAATTGTTACCCACACACGCTGACCTCTGATGTGTATAAATAGATGCAGTGCAGTTTCCTTCAAAGAGGAACAAAGAAAGAACCCCAGGTGGCTCTGGGATCCCTTTTTGGGGGGGAGGGGGTGGCAGGAAGAATGGACCCAGTGCCCCTCAAAAGCATGTTGTGAAAGGCAACAAGAACATGTTGAAATCGAATATGTTGGGCTGAAGGGTGCAGATATCGCAGCCTAGCTGTTAACACAGCACAGGGTGCCAGCCACCCTTTTAAGGGCAAATACAAAAAAAAAAACTGATGAAGTCTTAACATATTATTGCTGTTTATTCCACAAGTATACAACCTCCATAATTCTTTATTGTCCACTAGGAATGTTTTCCCTAGCTGGTCTTACTATTTAGATGTAACTAAGATGTAACTATAGCTTTTGATATTTTATGCTGTGTTCTTCTATCTTTCTACTTTTTTCTATGAGTGCTGCTAAACGCATTATCTGTTTATTATATATGTGTAGATGTAAGCAGTTTAATGGTAGCTTTTGAAATTGTCATCTATGATTAGTAGTTGTTGTGAGAATGAGTCTTAATTTTTGTACATTTCTTTTACAGTACTTGTACAATTTGGACTTAAACTCAGCATACTATGATCCGAAGACTCGTTCCATGAGAGAAAATCCCTTGAAAAACACCAGCAAGGAAGATATTACAGAGTATGTAGTGATAATTTTTTAGCTTATGTATTTTCCTTTTCGAGTAAATTTTCACTCCTACTTTTTGCACTGTTCCGTCTTGCCAGACAAGAGTGTTACCTTGTGTGGTATGGAGGCATGAGAATGAGGGTACCAATTAAGGCCAGGGTTGATGTTCCTTGTTTCCATAGCACAAAACCTGGACAGTATTGTAGAGGCCATGTGTTGCTCGTGCAACGTGATCCCTTCCTCATCCTGCTTTGTTAACTCTAAAAGAAAGATAGCACTAATGTATTTGAAACAAAGCATGCAGCTGAAGCTGTCGGATCAGGAGAGCAGTGCCTTGTCTTTCTGCCTGTCAGAGCTTCCCTCCTAGACCAGCTGCCGAGCAAGACTAAGAGCTAAAAGGCATTTTTTTTTTCTAGGGCAGGGCTGTTCAACTACATTTACTTAGAGACCAAAATGTTGAGCTTAGGGAATGTCACAGAGCAGTTACTTGAGTCTTAGCATTAAAAAAATCATTAGTACAATACAGCTGGCAGTGATCCGCGGGCCACTTGCTAGACATTGGTGGGCCGCCAGTTGAACAGCCAACATGTAGTATTAGCAGAGGATATATAATATTGACTGCTATTATGCAGAAGCTCAGTCGTATCTGACAAAAGTCACGGTCATATAATTTAAACTTCCCAGTTCAGCACAGTTGAAGTGTTTCAAAGGGTTTCCTTTGCAAAGTGGTCAGACCATTTGCCTAAGGTAATTGGTTTTTTTGTTCGGGCTGTGTCGTTTGTTTCAAATGTGCAGCTTGTTCTGGTAACTCTGAAGACTGCTGAAGCTACAGAGTGTTTGCTCAGGGCAGAGCTTTCAGTATGCAGCCAGCTTTTTGTAGTGGGAGTCCTAGCCAGATATGCAGTGAAGTTGATGTTACCTGTTATCACCATTTGTTATGCTTCTTGTTGTTTAATGCTTTGGGTTTTTAGTAGTAAACTATTTATCAGTATATTGCATCAATCATGTCCTTTAGAGTGACTCTGTATTGTCAACAGATTGAAATTTGGAGGTGACAACTTTGTGCGGTATTCTGGTGATTCACAAGAAATGGCCAAGAGACAGTGTAAGTCTATTTGCTGTGTGGCATACATTTTGTTTTCATTTGTGTGTACACTGTATTGTGATAGTGATATTAATTTATGCACATGTTCATTCAGAGCACATTGTTATCTGTATTTCTACAGACAGACCCTAGGATCTTATATACAGTTTTAAACAAATCTAAGAGTCATCCAACCAGTTTAGTTGGATTTAGTCAGTTTTTTTTTAACCTGAAAACCATGGAAACTTCTGTATACTTAACTGATTTTATGTTTCTCCACCTGCATTTCTGAAGTAAACCATTTTAGATCTGCAGTAGGGAATGGGGATTTGTTCTGTTTAGAGCAAAAATAGACAGCCTAACCAGCACACTTAAGGCCACCGCACTAGCCACGATGCCTTAAATCTTGGTGCTCACAGCCCCTCTTACACAAACTAAAAATAGTAAATACAGAAGTAAAGAAAAGGGCCCTTCAGGCTTATTGGGCATTTAATGAGAGACCTAAATTTTTTAGATTAATCGACACTCTGGAAGTGATGTGGTCAACATCACACCGACCGACTTTACCTGGTACCTGTTTAAGGCTGGATCAAGCTGGGACTGTGATTATTTAGAAAATTACTTGGCTCACATACAGGCTGTCTCTTCTTTTTCTTCCTTCTTTTCTCTGCTCCTGGAATGCCTCAGGGCATCACGACAGAAAGAGATTTCTGGAATGGGCCATTCTGTTAGCTTTGTATAAAGTACTATTCAGTGTCTCTGATATTTCTGTGGTCCATATCTGCGTGGTAGACCTCTGGATCTGTTTTTGCTGTATCTGTATTACATTTCTTTCTGTGGTGTCCTGTCTGATGCGAGTCTTGTTACACAACCAAACCATTTGATTTGTTGTCTACATATAAAGTTCAGCATTGGTTTTGTGCCGACTCTTCTCCTGACATCATCATTCCTAAATCAAACTTTTCTCGTCATACCTAGAAAAGTACGTAAACATGAAGGAAAGATTCCAAAGCAAGCTGTAGGGTAACTAAAAATAAGAAGTTTCATCCATTGGGCCCAACGACTCTGCAGTTAGATCACTGATCTGCCTGCAACTGATAGCCCCCTAAATGCTATTACAGATCGGACTCCTTGGAGAGAGGATTATACATAGATGAAAGTGAAAGGACTATTCGACAAGAAAGAAACAAAACAGTGTGCAGCGTAAAACAGCTACCCTCAGTCTACTTGATGGTGAATACCCATAGAATCTGTGGGTTCGTGTCTACACAAACGCAAGCAGTAGTGGAGAGGCAGGAGCGTACTTTAAGAATCCAAATAATACAAGATATGCAGCCAAAATACCAACAGGAAACACTGTCACAACTATGATGCAGAAGTTCAAGCCATCAAATTAGCAGCAGAGAAACTTCTAAATGTATGTCATACTTCACAGCCCGTGGTATTCCTGACAGATGCAAAAGTGGTACTTGGCGCACTCCAATCTTGGAAATTGTCTAGTATACGAAACTACTCTTCAAACTAAGCAACTAGGTAAAGTAACAATGCAGTAGATACTATCCCACTGTGGAGTTCCTGGAAATGAAAGAGCTAATAAACTAGCCAAGGAAGGTGCAACTGAAGAACAACATGTCAACAGAAGAAGAGAATAATCAAATTAATCTGTAAGCCACCAAAACTGTCAAAAGACGAGCAGACATTATCATTCACCTTAGAACAGGACACAATCAACTTTGCAGCCACATGTACACAAAATTTAATATTGGCAAATCAGCCGCGTGTACATGTAGATAAGCACCTGAGACAACAGATTACGTCCTCAAAGACTGTTTCAAATGCAACATACCAAGGCAACATTTTTGGCCAAGAGAAACAACAGTGCAAGCCAAACTTTACGGGTCGCTGAGGGGATTACAACAAACAGTGAAGTTAATACTAGAGGCAGCATTGCATATATAGATAATCTATTTCTAGCAATCGATACAAGAAGAAGATTTCTGTTGTGACTATTTTCCTTCTGTCTTCTGAAGACAGTGTCCTTGACCATACAGGCAGTAAAGATAGTTTTTTTTCCAACTAAATTTGTGATTCCACCTCTTGATTGGTTTATCCTTCCATGATTTTTCTTCCTTATTATCTGTATTTTATCTCTATGAACAGTTACAAAATATTTTTCATCAGAATACTAACTATTAACTATGTCTTACTCTTTTCAGTGTTTGCTTGGGAGGCATATGAGAGAGGTAATGATATCCACCTGCAGGCAGATCCAACCAAATTGGAGTTACTTCACAAGGAGTTTGAAAAGAGAAAGAATGAGTTTAAGAAGACAGCCAAAGATTCAATCTTGGAAAAGTATGGAGGTGAAGAGCACTTAGAAGCTCCTCCTAAACAGCTGTTGTTGGCACAGACGGTAGGCTATATCTTAGTTAGTTTTCCAGTAATTCTTCGTTTGCTCGTTGTAAAATCAAAAGATGAAAAGTAAAATAAATGGCTTCATATCTAAATAGGAATGATGCATAATTTATGATGTTCCTAATAAATCGGTGTTTTTAGGAATTAGGAAATTACTGTGGAAGTAAATGCGGCCCACAAGGAAAGTGGACTTAGCCATCACACGCCAGTGAATTAAAAAATTTCCCACCAACATCATATACTCAATACACCTCGTAGCATGAAAAGGGTTTGTTTATTTTTAATGTAAATTTTTAGCTTGGAACAGTTAGTAGTTACAGCACACAGGGGTTCTTGAGGGACTGGGAATGAAAAGAGAGTTACTGGAAGAAAAAAAAGAACAATTTAAATATTTTGGCCACATTAAATGACGTAACATTCTTTTAAAAACCATACTGGAGAGAAAGGTCGAAGGCAAGAGAGCAAAAGATAGACAATACAAATTAGAGGACAACATCCTGAGATGGAATAACAGCAGTCTGAGAAAGTCTACTACCAAGACAAGAAATAGAGAGTGTTGGAGATTGTCATGGAACGGGTTTCTTTCTTACTCACTATGGTGGGGCTACAGGTTTAAATCCTCCCTCCTGATGCTAGTGAGAAACCGAGACAACTGTCTTTTGATGCAAAGTGCAGACCGTGTCCCTGGATACCCAGATACAGACTCGAATTGGCTCGTGAAGAAAAGTGAGCTGCCTGAATGTCCCCAGAAAAGGGAAAAAGGAATTAAAATTTCTAGCTAGCACTTATTAATGTACAATATTCAAACAAATTCAAACAAAATATACTTCATGAAATAGAGATTTCTTTTCGAACAACAAACAATTTACACCTGTGGTTTTCCAGAGGATCATTCATTTTGGAGGATGCGGTGGAACGTTGGATCTGTCCCAATCATCCAGACCAAGACCTTTTTCAGGGGTACTTCAGTCGTCACATACGACCAGCCTGGCTGTGTTTTGTAAGTTCGTCCTGCCCCAAGTAACAAGGAATTGTCCTTGGCTTTTCAGCAGTTGGATTAAGCTGTATGACTACTGAGTGAATTCGGCCATCATGCTAGGGCTATTGGCTGCGTGAAAGACAGAATCAAGTTGTTGTCTAGAACTGCATGCCCGTCTCTTGCTAGTGGCCGGAAGTCAATGACAGCAATCCTGAGTACCAGCGTGATTCCGTTAGTAGCCAGTCTTTCATGACATCTTTGCCAAATTTACTAGCAGCAAATTCCATTTGTGAAAGCGTATGGAAATTGCAAATAAGACACATATCCCTCAAAGGCGTCTATGACGAAAATGGCGTCAGTCTTGACTTAGCCAAGACGGAAAAATTGAACCGTCAAACGGGGTGGTACATGAGTTAGAGTATCTTGTCTACTTGAAGCAGCGCCTCATGACAGAGATTTATTGCAGCCATCCTTCACTGTGGAGATGGTACCCGATTGATTGAAACTTCAAAGCCTAGTACACTTTGCTGTAATAGCATTGTACAGTTAGATCTCCTGTCAGGTTTGGTGTGCGCCGCCAAGTATTTGGCATTAATGTAACAGGTAGAACTGACTACTGGTACATGATAGATTAGTCATGCCATGACACCGCCGCAGCTTACATGTAAACAAAAGAAGCACAGCATGTCAGACAGAGAAATTCAGCTGAATAATTTCTTGTTTCGGAAATCTTTTATGTGATAGGTAATTAAAGTTTTTTTTCTTTCCCAGGAGGACTATGTGGAATATTCTCGCACTGGCTCTGTTATCAAAGGACAAGAAAAGGCAGCGGTGAAGTCAAGATATGAGGAGGATGTCTTTAATAATAATCACACAGTAGGTTTATTGTAATTGACACATCATGTTGCTATTGGTTTGTCTATACAGTATTTTGTCACTGACTAATTTACACGTCATGTTGCCATTAGTTAGTCTACACAGTATTTTGTCACTGACTAATTTACACGTCATGTTGCCATTAGTTAGTCTACACAGTATTTTGTCACTGACTAATTTACACGTCATGTTGCCATTAGTTAGTCTACACAGTATTTTGTCACTGACTAATTTACACGTCATGTTGCCATTAGTTAGTCTACACAGTATTTTGTCACTGACTAATTTACACATCATGTTGCCATTAGTTAGTCTACACAGTATTTTGTCACTGACTAATTTACACGTCATGTTGCCATTGGTTAGTCTACACAGTATTTTGTCACTGACTAATTTACACGTCATGTTGCCATTAGTTAGTCTACACAGTATTTTGTCACTGACTAATTTACACGTCATGTTGCCATTGGTTAGTCTACACAGTATTTTGTCACTGACTAATTTACACGTCATGTTGCCATTGGTTAGTCTACACAGTATTTTGTCACTGACTAATTTACACGTCATGTTGCCATTGGTTAGTCTACACAGTATTTTGTCACTGACTAATTTACACGTCATGTTGCCATTGGTTAGTCTACACAGTATTTTGTCACTGACTAATTTACACGTCATGTTGCCATTAGTTAGTCTACACAGTATTTTGTCACTGACTAATTTACACGTCATGTTGCCATTGGTTAGTCTATACAGTATTTTGTCACTGACTAATTGACACATCATGTTGCCATTAGTTAGTCTACACAGTATTTTGTCAATGACTATTTTACACGTCATGTTGCCATTGGTTAGTCTACACAGTATTTTGTCACTGACTAATTTACACGTCATGTTGCCATTGGTTAGTCTACACAGTATTTTGTCACTGACTAATTTACACGTCATGTTGCCATTGGTTAGTCTACACAGTATTTTGTCACTGACTAATTTACACGTCATGTTGCCATTGGTTAGTCTACACAGTATTTTGTCACTGACTAATTTACACGTCATGTTGCCATTGGTTAGTCTACACAGTATTTTGTCACTGACTAATTTACACGTCATGTTGCCATTGGTTAGTCTACACAGTATTTTGTCACTGACTAATTTACACGTCATGTTGCCATTGGTTAGTCTACACAGTATTTTGTCACTGACTAATTTACACGTCATGTTGCCATTAGTTAGTCTACACAGTATTTTGTCACTGACTAATTTACACGTCATGTTGCCATTGGTTAGTCTACACAGTATTTTGTCACTGACTAATTTACACGTCATGTTGCCATTGGTTAGTCTACACAGTATTTTGTCACTGACTAATTTACACGTCATGTTGCCATTAGTTAGTCTACACAGTATTTTGTCACTGACTAATTTACACGTCATGTTGCCATTGGTTAGTCTACACAGTATTTTGTCACTGACTAATTTACACGTCATGTTGCCATTAGTTAGTCTACACAGTATTTTGTCACTGACTAATTTACACATCATGTTGCCATTAGTTAGTCTACACAGTATTTTGTCACTGACTAATTTACACATCATGTTGCCATTAGTTAGTCTACACAGTATTTTGTCACTGACTAATTTACACGTCATGTTGCCATTAGTTAGTCTACACAGTATTTTGTCACTGACTAATTTACACGTCATGTTGCCATTGGTTAGTCTACACAGTATTTTGTCACTGACTAATTTACACGTCATGTTGCCATTAGTTAGTCTACACAGTATTTTGTCACTGACTAATTTACACGTCATGTTGCCATTGGTTAGTCTACACAGTATTTTGTCACTGACTAATTTACACGTCATGTTGCCATTGGTTAGTCTACACAGTATTTTGTCAATGACTAATTTACACGTCATGTTGCCATTAGTTAGTCTACACAGTATTTTGTCAATGACACTTTACTTGTCATGTTGCCATTGGTTAGTGTACACAGTATTTTGTCACTGACTAATTTACACGTCATGTTACCATTGGTTAGTCTACACAGTATTTTGTCACTGACTAATTTACACGTCATGTTGCCATTGGTTAGTCTATACAGTATTTTGTCACTGACTAATTTACACGTCATGTTGCCATTGGTTAGTCTACACAGTATTTTGTCACTGACTAATTTACACGTCATGTTGCCATTAGTTAGTCTACACAGTATTTTGTCACTGACTAATTTACACGTCATGTTGCCATTGGTTAGTCTACACAGTATTTTGTCACTGACTAATTTACACGTCATGTTGCCATTGGTTAGTCTACACAGTATTTTGTCACTGACTAATTTACACGTCATGTTGCCATTGGTTAGTCTACACAGTATTTTGTCACTGACTAATTTACACGTCATGTTGCCATTGGTTAGTCTACACAGTATTTTGTCACTGACTAATTTACACGTCATGTTGCCATTGGTTAGTCTACACAGTATTTTGTCACTGACTAATTTACACGTCATGTTGCCATTAGTTAGTCTACACAGTATTTTGTCACTGACTAATTTACACGTCATGTTGCCATTGGTTAGTCTATACAGTATTTTGTCACTGACTAATTGACACATCATGTTGCCATTAGTTAGTCTACACAGTATTTTGTCAATGACTATTTTACACGTCATGTTGCCATTGGTTAGTCTACACAGTATTTTGTCACTGACTAATTTACACGTCATGTTGCCATTGGTTTGTCTATACAGTATTTTGTCACTGACTAATTTACACGTCATGTTGCCATTAGTTAGTCTACACAGTATTTTGTCACTGACTAATTTACACGTCATGTTGCCATTGGTTAGTCTACACAGTATTTTGTCACTGACTAATTTACACGTCATGTTGCCATTAGTTAGTCTACACAGTATTTTGTCACTGACTAATTTACACGTCATGTTGCCATTAGTTAGTCTACACAGTATTTTGTCACTGACTAATTTACACATCATGTTGCCATTAGTTAGTCTACACAGTATTTTGTCACTGACTAATTTACACGTCATGTTGCCATTAGTTAGTCTACACAGTATTTTGTCACTGACTAATTTACACGTCATGTTGCCATTGGTTAGTCTACACAGTATTTTGTCACTGACTAATTTACACGTCATGTTGCCATTAGTTAGTCTACACAGTATTTTGTCAATGACTAATTTACACGTCATGTTGCCATTAGTTAGTCTACACAGTATTTTGTCAATGACACTTTACTTGTCATGTTGCCATTGGTTAGTGTACACAGTATTTTGTCACTGACTAATTTACACGTCATGTTACCATTGGTTAGTCTACACAGTATTTTGTCACTGACTAATTTACACGTCATGTTGCCATTGGTTAATCTATACAGTATTTTGTCACTGACTGTTTTACACACCATGTTGTCATTGATTAATTTACACATCATTTTTACATTATTTTACACGCCATTGGTTAATCTGCTCAGTATGTTGTCCCTGGCTAATTTACACACCACGTTGTTGTTAGTAATTTAATGACACTGTTACACTTCATAGCCATATGATGTCATTTGTTGAGTTAGACAACATGTTGCCACTGGTTAATTTACACACAACAGATGGTGCTCTTAATGCCATAAAGATGCTACCAACTCTTGACTATCTGGACGCAGTTCCAACAATTGAAGAAGTTAGGAATGCTGTTGAGGAACTGTCTTTGGGGAAAGCCCCAGGCAGAGATGGAATTTCTATTGAGATCATGAGTGGGAAAGATATTCTAACCCCACACATGTATCAGCGGATAACACTCTGCTGGTGAGAGGGGCAGGCTCCGCAAGACTTCAAAGACTCAAGCATCATAATTATGTACAAGAACAAGGGTGATTGAAGTGACTGCAGGAACTACAGGGAAGTATCACTGCTGTGTACTGTTGGAAAAGTACTTATGAAAATTGTTCTGTGAAGACTCCAGATCCTAGGAGACCAGGTTTACCCAGAGTCACAGTGCGGCTTTCATGGGAACCGGTCTACCACTGATACCACTCTGCTGCCATCATTCAGTAATAACACCATACTGTACTGTCAGCTTTATTTGCATAGTAGTGTCGTCAATTAGTATTCACTGCATGCTGTCATACACATACATTGTTTGCATTGCAGTCTGTCTGGGGTTCCTATTGGAGAGATGGCAAATGGGGCTACGTTTGCTGTCATTCCTTTTTAAGAGAGTCTTACTGTACTGGTGCTGCTGGAAAGAAAGCAGAAGAGGTAATCACTTCTGACTATTATATTTCTGTAAAACCTGAGAGGATCAACTTTAGTTAATATCTAATACAGAACCATCTTTTAGATAGCAGTAAGTAAAGGTAAATTACCATATTTCTCCAAGTATTAGATGATTACATGTTTAAGACGCATCTTGATTTGGGAATTGTCGGGTAATGTGATGACATAACGTTATTAAACTCACATTTTATTCATCATAGAATCCAGGAAACTGCTTACCACTGTCAAAACTCTCATCCATATAATATTTCTTTAGCTTGACTTGTCTGTGGCTAATAATGTATCACTGCTTTCAAATATTGCTTCATCCTTAGTTCCGTCTGTGGTATTTGAAATGCTACCCTTTTTTTGAATGACTTGACAACAATCTCTTCATCTCATCTCACTTGCTGTGTTTTTCAAGGACTCTTCATGTCTGACACTAGAAGCATGCTGTAGGCACAAACAAGACATCTATTAAACCTTTTTTGCCTGGGAAGTCCCTATCCCAGCTTTTCTGTCTTTGCCACATTTCCCTACAGATCCTTGAACCAGCCTGTCTGCAATAACCTGTTTCTGAAAAGGTAGTTTGAAGTCATTGGTTTGTTTGTACCTGCGTAGCATTTATTAGGAGAGTTCTTTTTAAACCTGCACAGTGCAAAATTGGTGCATTGAACATGATCATCCTATGGCAACTTTGCCAGACTCTCGCTCGCTGCACTTGTCAGCCTTGTGTGTATCGCAACTCAATAACTCAACTGCCCTTCTAAGGATTTCGGGCCCTTTGAGTTTGTTGTATACAATTATTGCCATATACAGCGAGTCACATGCAACAGACAGCAGCTTAACATAGTCACCTGAAGTATACAGCAAAGGCAGTCTTGCTTTTCTCCACCACCTTATCATCATGTCTCGAGGAAGCGGAAAGCGTACAGGCCAGAAGAGGCAACCCACCAGCTCCACCACCCCATTTGCCTCTGCCTCAGCCTCCAAGGAGACAGAAGCAGTTGCTGCCAAAGCAAAAAGGATGAAGCCCTGGCCACTGGTGAGGCCCTGAGGGATGTATCAGCCTCATCCGAACTAGCACAACCAATACCAGAAACATCACCAGAGAGGCAGAAGACGGGCAACCACAAATACCCTTTCACCATATTTCTCTAACACACCAGCTTGGGCCGAGCAGTAGTTACCACCCCTGCAATATTGACAATCAACATGCTGGAAATCCTGCTGGGCAGAAGTGTGGTCGCCAGACTCAGGAGCACTCGAGAGGGCATGATCGCTACACTCAACAGAATCAATCGCACCTCAAGCATGCTGGATGACATCAAGCAGAATGGAAAGAAAGAACTCCAGCTATCCGATGAGATTACTGTGACGGCCACAATATTCAAGAGTGTTGTGCGGAGAGTCAGTCTTCACCTGAGCAACGAAAAAAATACTTGAACAGCTAAGGAAAGACAACCTTAAAATCGGATTCAACAGTGCGGAGAGACTCGGCTCCAAGCTTCACTTATTGCCAGCCGCATTGATAACATCAGAGGGTGAAGATATCCTGGAACAAGTTTACCTGAAGCAGAGGGTGCAGAGACCAGAACAGCACGTGCCACATGTGCTCTAGTGCTCCCTTTGTCAGAAAGCCTGGCACTCCCATTCCACTTGTGTGAGCGAGCACAAAATCTGCAGGTACTGTTCAGAGCCACATGCTTTCAGTGACTGCCCCCTGGCAAAGCTGGACCAAGACTTCAGGTCACCAAACCCAAGTCAAAAATACGCAGACTGCTCCAGCCAGCATAGCGCCAGGTACCTAGGGTGCCCCTGTCTCCAGCAGTGCCAAGACATAACAACCAGGGCCACCCGGGAAAACATCCCATATCATGAGGTCTGCATAAGACATGAAGTACCCAAAGGCATCGCTTCAGCAATCACCACCAAGCTAGACAATGAGATTGCTCGCCTTAGAAGTGACATCCAGGCTCTCAGAGACGAAAAAAAAGCCTCCAGATCCCAACTAGATGAAGAAAGGGAGGAAGTTACATGTCTGATAACCATCATACAGGGGACTCTCGAAACCCAGAAGTGGATGGAATCAGACATGACGAAATTCAGGGAAGACATCAAGGCTGTGCTCCCTGTCATCCAGACACAGAAGGGGCAGACAACCCAAGCACACACAAAAAGGAGATCAGTCTCACAAAACTGCAAGAAAACTAGCTTCTGCTTACGACCCAAGTTACACGGATTAAGAAATCCCTTACAGAGACAGAGAAATAGTTGCAGAAGGCAAACGAAGTAAACGCCCGACTGAGCAAGGAGCTCCAACCCACTTACAGAGTGTTAGATGAAAAAGAGAAAGCAAGGAAAGAAGCAGCAAATACAATCACCCAGACGCCAGGAACCGAGCCTCCCAAAAAGACGAGTCAAGTTAAAAACAAGGAAGTGTTGACGCCCCTGACAGGGCATTTCACACAGATAAAGCAACATTGCAAATGGCTCAACACATCAGGGAGCTGGAGGATCTGGACTACTTCAACCCAAACTTGCCAGAAGAGGGCGCACAATGGTCCCCACCAGAAGAACCGATCTGACGGCAAATGCCAGAAACGACACTGCCAGCATCAAACCACTCGAAACCCCAGAGTGAGCAGCGACAGACAACCAAGGTAGAAGAAGGCCACCAAAACAACACCTGATCCCACCATAACCCGTTGCCAACCGCTATAGGCAAAAACTCTAGTCCTTCTTGGGAAAAGCAGAACTCACTCCTTGGATACACCAACCGGCCAATCAAAACTACCAACCTAACGATCCGGAGCGCAGCACAAGCCCAGCCAGATACAAGAACACCCAAGCGAAAATAAACCACAACAAACAACGAGCAAAAGAATCCACAAATAGATGGGATGATGACAGGAAACGTCTCCACAAATATAGCGGACAGGGCAGAAAGCAGCAATGCTTTCTTACCCTTAGTTGAACCTGGTCACATTGAAAATTGATTGATTGATTGATTATCCCATGGTGCATAGGTATTGTTTCTGACCACTGAGACATTGGATGGTTGATCCAGAATCTGTCCAGAGGAGCTCAGAAAGTAATGATTCATTTATAGAATCTGGACCACTTGACATTCATTGAAGAACGCAGGCAGTTTACAGTAACAAATGCGTGTTGAAGACAATAGTGACAGATTGGGCATGAATGTTTCAGAAAGGATGTGAATTTATGATAGATTTTCCACGCTTGTTCATATCATATCATTGCAACATACAAACAAACCATCGGCAAAATTGATGCAGCTATACAGGTGGCTGTTGTCAGGCATATGTTCGTTAGTGAAAGAATTCCTATGTGTCAGTTGGGATAGTTAAAAAAATTTTTCTTAAGAAACTGCTGTATTTGAAGGTGTGTGGGTACCACAGATACTGATGCCATAAACATATGGTTCAATGAGCCATCACAAATAATGTTTTGTTTTTGCTGGGGTGGGGGGCTTCATAAGCATTGGCCGCCAAATAATATAGGTCACCTACCTAAGATACTTGCCTGAAAGCCTACAGTGACTATCTCCCCCAACCCACTGTGCATAATGTATTCAGAATAATTGCTGTGTTTAATTCTGCCACATCTGTTGATAGTTCTTTCATGCTTTTCTAATAAAGCCATTGAAACAGGTTATAAATAAATGTTTATACTAGGCCCAAGTATGAATATTTTTACCTAAAAAAATATAATGGGGAAGGGAATCTTCAAAGGGTTTTTAAAAGCCATGTTGAGGACATATTTTTCTGTAGCCTCAGTGTTCTAGGTAATGGGGTCACAGCAGGATTCATCTGGTACATGTTTTTGGGAATGTAGTCCATTTATTGCTTCCTACATTTGTGTTTTTTTATTACTTCTTTTGTATAACTTTATGTATTTGTAACATTTTAAATTATGTCAATAGATAAATATGGTGAAAATGTATTAGTATCCAGTAGATAAATATGTTCACAATTTATTAGTGACCAGTATGATAAATGTTTGTTCCCCCCCCCCCCCCCTTAGACTCCCCCCCCCCCCTCCCCATCACAGTTTGGAGAAATGTCACTAAAGAGAATAGTATGTAAAGTTAAAGGTGTGATAATGATAAAGAATCAACATTACATCATAAAAGACAAGCCCAAAGTGCTTGATTGCCCCACCACAGCAGTTGATGTCCAGGTTGTAGCTAAACAACAAATACTTTCTTCAGAGTATTAGGCACAAACTGGTTTTTTTTTTTAAATAATGATGCTTATATTAATGCATAATGAATGTTAAATTGTTTGCTCAATCCTAGGAAAGTAACATGTTGCTTGCTACCACCAGTGACAACTGTGCCCAAGAACAACCAGAATCCCTTCTTGAGGTACGTTGTCTTTTTATCATTAGTTATGTGTCACTGTCATTACTGCCTGTATTTATCATTTTTTCACTGTAGGCAAGGGGGTCTTCAAGCCTGGGAATTTAAAGCTGCATGGCTAGTGCGGTCACCATGGACTGTGCATATTCTCAATAGTTTTTTAGCGTGGGGTTTTAGGGCTTTTTGGTTATCACATTGGCCGTGGACTAAGCAGGTTAGGGTTTTTGTGTGTGCCTCCAACAGAAGAACCCAACCTTACTGGGGTTTTGAACCTAGTCTCCCTTATTAGAGTCCGGCTCTCTCAGCTATTTAATCAGCTGCTCCTTGGTTCATCATCATCATGATCATATAACAGGTCCTTTGCAGAACATCGCAGTCGTCACAGGAGACAGTGGTTGCCAGCTCTACCACTTTGTGTGCTTTCATATCCAAGGTGTCACTTAATACTGTGCCCATCTTCATGTTAGTCAGCCCCTGCCCCTCCTTCATGGTACCATGCCTTCTGCTATTATTTTTTTAATACAAAATATTTCAGCTTCTGAGACATATGCTGTTTATTAGCCATTCTTCCTAGATATTCAGGTCTTTTAGTATCTCAGTATTTCTTTTCTTCTTTGTTCATGATATTCTGAGAATCTCTCTTTAGCATTTAAGCTCCGAAGCCCCTGTTTTCTTTCTTAAGGACTGTGTGATGGTCCACAACTCGCATCTGCTGTGGTTACAGGCAGGTTGCATGCTCTCAAAATTTTTATTATGATCTCCTTGCTGGTACTTAACTATAGACTTTTAATGCTGTTGTTTAGATTGACCTAGCAATCTTAAAGGTTGCCAAAGGCTGAGGACATAGTCTAAAGCCATGTAGATGTGGAAAGCAAGGGGAAACCTCCACATTGTTATCTCAAGAAACTTATCATAAAAGCTCCTTGATTACTTTAGTTTAAAAGCCTTAATTCATTCTTATATTCCTGTTTCTGTACTCTGGAAGAGATAGAGTGTGTGGACACAGTAAGTACATTAGAAGACCCATTTCTGTACATTGCGGCTGTTTGTGCATATGTTATTAGTCCTGTATTAGACTAATCGCTCGGCACTCTGGGTTATATGGTCAGTATCATGCCAGCCACTTTTGCTTCCCAGAACATTCCTTGCTACACAAGTTAGGATTTAATAAAATATTAAAATCTGGCGTTCAGGGGATTTCAGCTTCTGACCACCAGTCCTACAGGGAAGCGTGCTAGTTACTGTGCTATTACAATGTGTGTATATTATGTGGTGTAAGAATTATGAGCTATGATGTAATAGAATTGTCCTGAGTTCATGCATGTTTGGTGCACACATATTCACGTGCATGAAGTAGAGATGGCAGTTTCGCACATTGCAGATCCATAATTTAAAAGGGAGGGGGGGACCACAAAAGTTGGAAGGGAAAAAATTACCACAGCTCTTACCGGACTGTATGTGTGTTGAGCATAGTTGTTGTTGTTGTTGTTATCGATCCAGCGGCGCATGAGCTTTCGCCCTTTGGCCCAATGCCATGTAGTGGAATTTGCATGTTTTCACAAGCTGTTCTTTTCCTCCGTACAAGGTGTTCCACTTGTCTGGTCTCGGAGGGAGTAGCGTTCTTCTTGTCTCACTGAGTTTTGGGCACTCAAAGAGATGGTGTTCAACAGTTTCGAAGGGGTAGTTACATAGCTGCCACTCTGGGGAGTGTTGTGGCTGTATTCTGTTTAGGTGTCCATTGAGTGGAGTATGTTGCGTTCTAAGTCTGAAGATGGTGGCCTGGTCCCTTCTTGTTAGATGGTTAATGCTGTCATTAGGATCAGGGCCAGACATATGTCTATAAACCTCTCTTCCAGTGTCTCCCATGGCCCATCTGTTCAACCAAGTCTCTTTGTTTATAGCTCTTATCAGTGTTTTTTTTTGCTGTCTGGAGGGTTGTCGCTGTAGGTGGTTGTTCTTGTGTTGCTCCTTTCTTTGCCAATCTGTCAGCTCTGTCATTACCTGGTGTGCCGGAGTGACCTGGAATCCACTGCATCACTATTCTGATGTTGTATGAGGTAATAAGCTGATCGGCATCCAGGATTATCTTGGCTATGTCAGTTCTGCAGCGTTCATTGCCCTCCAGAGCTTGAAGGGCAGACATTGAATCTGTGAAGATGACAATATTTTGGACCTTTGAGGGGTAAACATCCATTACAGTCTTTAGGTGGTATACTGCTGTTTCCAGTGCAATTATTTCAGCTTCATAGTTTGAACAGAATTCCCCGCATGCATCAAAAATCTCTTCAACAGATCCATCGGGATAACCTATGTAGATTCCGTAACCTGCTTTAATGGTAGCTTTAAATGCTGATCCATCAGTATAGACATGTATCCATTCTTGGGGGTAAGAATCAACGGTCTTTAGTGATGAGTTCATAAGAGCGATTGGGTCGGACTGTTTGGTTTCCTCGCCTACCAATTTAGTTTGGACTTCTGGAGCTTTAAAGCGAGCATGTGGTGGTAGGTTTTTTGCAACATTCTGAATTCCTTGACGTCTTTCTGGGAGGTGGTATCTGTCCTGAATTTCATTAACACAGTGTAAAACCGATTTGTGCTTTATTCTTTGTTTGGGTTCCCAGTTTTCTACAAGATGTCTATTAGGATGGTTACGATTTTTCCTAACGCATCTTTCATAAATTTCTAAAGTGGCTTTTTCTCTCCGCAACCCGAGGAGTTCCACATTTGTATGGATTTCACATGCAGCAGTTGGTGTAGACTGCATAGCTCCGCAGATTAATCGGAGGGCATTATTTTGTACTCTGTCAAGAGTCTCTAGGTTAGTTTTGGAACAAGTTGTAAGCAGTGAGTTGTTGTACTCTATCACAGAGCGAACATATCCTAGGTATAAGCCCCTCAGAGTTTCCTTGTCTGATCCCCATGATGTACCTGCAAGTCTCTTTAATAACTGTAACAGCCTCAATGCCTTATTCCTGATGTTTTCAATATGGTTCTTGAGGCTGAGCTGCGGGTCAAGTGTGACTCCAAGGTATGTGGGATGCTCTTCTTTCATCACTTAGTGTTTGTCTAACCTCAGGTTAATATTCTTCCTTGCTACTTGGTGGCTTTTGGTAAAGATTGTGTAGACCGTCTTTGCACAGTTAATCTTGAGTTTCCATCTTTGGCAGTAATCATGCAGTCTTCTAAGGTCTCCATTCAGTCTTTGGGCTCCACTTTCCACATTTTCATGACTCTGCCATATTGCTAGGTCATCAGCGTACAAGGCTTTTTCGGCCTTGATTTGTTCTGGCAGGTCATTGGTAAAGATTAGGAATAGTGTACAGCTCAATGATGAGCCTTGTGGCAAGCCCTCCTCCAAGACTTCTTTAGAAGAGATTGCGTTGTGCATCTTAGTCTGGATTGTTCTATCTATCAGGAAGTATTTCACCCAGTTATACAATCTGCCATGTATTCCTATGCTCATCATCTTCATCAGGAGACCTTTTCTCCATACTCTGTCATAGGCCTGCTGGAGATCGACAAAGACTGCCACTGTGTGTTTCTTATTCTGGAAGCCATCATGTATTCTTTGTGTCAGTCTGAACAGCTGGTCTTCTGTGCAGCTGTTGGTTCTGAAGCCTGCCTGTTCATGGCATAGAACACCATAACTCTCAAGGAACCAATATAAGCGCCTGTTTATCATTCTTTCTGCAACTTTGCCCAAGCATGATGTTAAGGATATCGGGCGGTAGCTTTTGGGGTCATCTGGAGGCTTTTTGGTTTTAAGGATGGGGACGATATATGCATTCCTCCATGCCCTTGGAAGTTTGCTTGACCTCCAAGTTTTATTAATAAGCCTGAGAACTACTTCTCTCCCAGACCGGCCAAGATGTAGCAGCATTTCGTTGTGGATCTTATCTGGGCCTGGAGATTTTCTAGGTTTTAGTTTCTTCAGGGCTTGCTCTAGTTCATCCATGCTAAATTCATTTTCAAAAAGGGAGTCGCTGGCTGTTGGAGCTCTCTCTTGTTTCTTCAACTGAGAGAGCTGTGTTCTATTGAGTTCTGACAGCTTACCTGCTCTGTTAACTGAGGCAAAATAATGATTGAAATGTTCTGCTTTCTTCTTGTCTTCAGTGATTGTCTTACTCCCATCTGTCACTGGTTTTGGGTTCACCCTTCTACTTTCTCCGGAGAGGTTTTTAACTAAAGTCCATGCTTTATTTCTATTCTGTCTAAGGTCTAAGTTGGAGCAAGTTTCTGTCCATTTATCTCTTTTAGCCTTATTAACTACAAGCTTTACTCTGGCACATGCTTTATTGTATTGGATCTTTGCTTCTGTTGAACGTGCAGTTTCGAGAAATATTCTTGCTTTATTCCTTTCAGATATAGTATTTTGAATTTCTTGATTCCAAAAAGGTTTATATGCCTTCCGGCTGCCCCTTGGGATGGCTTTCGACGCTGCATTCAGGATTGCTTGTGTTATGTCTTCACAAAAAGTTTCCACACAGCTGTTGTCAATTCTTCCCAGGAGGCAGTCAGATGTTTCCTGAAATAGTTTCCAGTTTGCTTTTCGGAAATTCCAACGGGTTCTCTGCTTGAAGCGTAATTTAGGGGTGGTGCTTACAGTTGTGAGTATAGGTTTGTGGTCACTTCCTATGTCGTCCAGGACTTGGGGATAGCTTGCGTCTGCTAAGTCGGATGAGCAGATGGTCAGGTCTGGTCTGCTGAGAGATAGGTGGGCCCTGTGTAACAGTGTAGGTGTAGACTCTGTGTCCTGCAGCACTAATAGGTTAGTTGTTTCACAAGTATCTTCGATGTACTTCCCTGTGCTATTGTAGTCAGGGTAACCCCAACGTGGCGAGTGTCCGTTGAAGTCACCAACAAGAAGGGTTTTATGGTACTGTGTCTTGTATAGTTCTGGTATGTTGCATGTTGTCTGAGGTGGGCTGTACACGTTGTATATCGTATATTTGCTTCCATTGTGCCAGATAGTTATTTTTTGCACATCTGTAGGGTGAGATGTCGACAGCATTGTTACATCTCCTTGTATGTCATTTCTGATATAGGTCACTATGCCCCGGCAGTCATTGCACTTACAGGCATAACTAGTATATCCAGTGAGATGCAGATCAGAGTCTTTATGCAGGGTTTCTTGTAGGGCAGCCACGTGTACCCTGTGGTTGTTTAGCAGTTTGGCAAGTTCAAGTTTCTTATTTCTTATTCCACAGATGTTCAGCTGCAGAATATTGAGCATCTGTGTATTTTTTGCTGTGCTGTCGTGAGTTCTTTTTGCTCTCCCTCCCACTCTTCCTCCTCCAGTGGTGTCTGTTTTCCCTATTTATTTCAAATTTTCCAGTAGCCAATTTTTCGCACATGACAGCCTGGTTTCCCACTTGCGGGCCTTGATAGACGAGGCGACGACCGATCTCGTATGTATTCTTAAATTTTGACATATTCATGGCATTGTGGTGCTGGGGTGTCTGTGGATTACCTACCTCCCCGGGCAGCAGCTAGAAATGCCCTGTACCAGTTCTAAAGGAAATATGGGTTGTGTTTCTGCCTTCCCCTTTAACACGTAGCTAAGGTGGGGCTCACAGTGTTCTCATTCCCCGCCACCAGATTGCCTGCAGGTTTCGCTGAGCTCTTCATGTCTCTAAGCATGGCCTAAGCATGAGTAGTTGGGGCAACTGGATCGTCACGTCCTGAGTCCCTGTGCCTTCACGATAGTTTCCGGTATTCAGGGGGGTTAGCATACTTGTTTCCATTCCTAAGACTGTTCAGCACACCTCTGGTTCCTTCCCTCCCACAGGGGGCAGTACGGTGTGGTGCACCGGGTTTATTATCGAGGTTTGCTCCTCTAGATCCATTGTGTTTTGCCTGGGGATTCGCACCCCCAGTTACCGGGACTACCTCGGGGAGGCTGTGACTCTTTGCCACGCACAATGGTCTTGAGGTAAGAGAGGTTTTGCTAGGTCAAGAGGCTGACACCACAATGGACGCTCCTTTCGTGAACAGATATTCACTAGACCTAGGGTGAAGTAAGGGGGGGAACCCACTACCCACAACACCAACACTTCTTACCCCCTGCCTCTCGAGGCTCAGTCCCTGTTGAGCATAGAAACATCATTAGTACAGTATGACAGCCAATAGCTCTGTGCTTGACCCACATTTTCATAGACCCATCAGTACTTGATGGGTAGTGTGGTGAATATTACACCAGTTGTCTTTAACAGCTGAAGTTTACAGTTTTATTTCTTACATTTTCAGATGCACCAAAAGAAAGACAAAGAAAAAGCAAACAAGAAAAAGAAGAAACAACAGAGCAGAAAGAAAAGGAAGGGCAAGAAGAAAAGTTCAGAAGAGGATTCATCTTCTTCAGATAGCTCCTCATCTTCTGATTCATCTTCTTCTTCCTCCTCCTCCTCTTCTTCATCGTCTGATTCATCATCAGAAGAGGAATCAGATGAGGAGGAAAGAAAGAAAAAGCTGCTTAAGGAGGTATGCATTGTTTCATTGATAGTTTGTAAGTGATTCAGACAATTGTTATTCTTTTGCCATAGTTATATTTCCATGTTTTAACTGATAAAAAATGTCAGATATTTAATTTCTTTCAGATTTGATTCTTTAGATAAGATAACCACACTTCTTTTTCTTCTTCTTCTTCTTAGTCTCAAAACTGAAGTTGAAGCCATCTGATCAATACTCTGTGTATCAATGGGTGTATGTATGTATGTGTAAGCAGGTATATATCGATGGATATATGTGTGAATGAGAATGTAATTGTGTGTGTGTATTACAAAAGGTGACTAATTCGTGGTTTTGCTGAAAGGTTATGTGATGACCCAAAAAGTGCAGAGGTCGCTGTCTAGTTAAAACTGCAAAACAAAGAGTACCATTTCTACGAGGGAGTATAGGTTGATGATGTTACATTTAGACTTCATCACTTGTTGAATGTTGACTGATTTATCAGTTACTCTTCATAATGTAAGCAGGGATCTTTGCTTACTTTTACAAGGCATTGGTTTTATTGTTATTATTTTTTTTTTAATTATTGTTATTTTAAATTTTATTTTATTATTTTATTTTCTCAGGCATTGGAGGCTCAGAGACTACATGATGAGAAGATATCTAGACTTCTAAAAATGGATGAGCGGAAGAGACCATACAACAGCATGGTCGACGTGAGAGCCCCAACAGATGAGGAGATGGAGGCATTTAGACTCAAGCAGAGACGCACGGATGATCCAATGGCAGATTTCCTTGACAAATAAAGACAAACTTGTTTGGACTGTACAGAAGTGAAAATATAACCTGTTAATGGACATTCTAGATTTTGAACAGTTTTGCTTATTGTCATTTAAGAATATTATATTTTCTTGATAGGCCCAGGAAATTTGTGTGTCATTCTATTTGATAAATTGTGTCCCCAAATCATCATCCCGTGATACTACATGCCTGATCATCTTTTTCCACCTTTGGCAGTCAGTTGTGATGGACTTCATGGTTGCATGACTGAGGCTTGTCCAGTCAGTCAGGTTCTGTAACCAGGTCTTTCTTGGTCTGCCTCTTCTCCTCTTTCCCTCTACTGAGCCCTGCAGTATTGTTTTTGAGAGGCCGTTTGATCTTATTTCATGTCCATACCATCGCATTTTTCACCTTTTCACTGTATTTCAAGAGGCTCATAGTTGCCAGTGTGCTGTATAATTTTATGGTGAACCTCTTCATTTGTAATGTGGTCTGTATATGATATGCCAAGAATTTTTCTGAAACGTCGCATTTCTATTGTTTGTACTTTTCTTTCAAGTTTAGCCGTCAGGGTCCACGTTTCATAGCCATATGTAAATGTACTAATAGCTAGTGCTCTGAGCAATCGTATCTTAGTTTTACATAAAATGTTTTTGGATCTCCATTATGTTTGCTGCTCCCCATATATTTATTTATTAATACAGATTTTCAGTATTTTTGGATACAGCTGAAACATGGAGAAGAACTTTTAACAGTTACTAGTCAACTACAAGCACTCATTAACTGGTTCCTGTGCAGAATAGAGGGATTTGAATGACATGATAGATCACTATTGCAGAGCTTTGGAAAAAGTTTCATTGAATCAAGGGGTGAGGAAAAGACGCTGGGGTTGGACAGGACATACCTATAAGAAAACCCATAACAGTATAACAAGAGTGTCTATGCAGTAGAACCAACAGCCAAAGAATAAAAGCAGACACTCCCGCAAATCATGTATAGACGAGGGAAATAGTGGACAAACTGAGGAAGGTATGGGGTGAGCTTGCATTAGCAAAGGATAGGATGACTTGGCATGAGTTGATTGATGACTTTTGCTCCATGCTCCACTGAGGGTTGAGATTTGAAGAAGAATACATTTATATATTGCAAGACATTGAAAAGAAAATGAATTTGTACATGTGGCCTTAGATTTCTTATGCTCTAATGATTCTGTGAAGAGTCGCCGTGGCGTCGGTGGCTAGACAGCCGCCTGAAGGCCGGGGGTTCGTGTTCTGGCGGAGCAGGACTTTTTTTTTTTCTTCAAAAATGATCTTGACTCCCATTTCGACCCAGCCATGAGCGGGTACCAGGTGCCATCCTGGGAAGTAAAGGTGGTCGGCGTGATGCTGACCACATCACCCACCAAGTGCCGATTGATCTATAAAAGTATAGGTCTAGCCCCCATATTCCCAATAAGCCTAAAGGCGTGGAAAAGGAACCTTTATTTTTGACTTATGATTCTATCATTTAACAACTGCTCCGAGGCTGTTGTCTAATAATTTCTATACCCCTAAAAAATAGAAATATGCAAAAATGTGCAGTGATTATTTTGAGTCAATTTCGCATTCAGTGAAAAATCTGTAGCTCACTGGAGATTAATACTGGAGATGACCATTTGAAAGTGAAACGCATGCAGTTTGATGTTTTCCCAGTATTTTATCACCTCTTACCTCATGAAACTTTCCCATTTTGCTTTTTGGGCCGCTGCAGCACAGCACTTGAAAACCTCCACCTGATCTTTTCTAACATTTTCCGTTGTCTCAGCTTTGTCTCATGAGCTTAGAAGTGTCTGTCACACTATCCTTAGCTGCTTCACTAAAGCTCTCTTTGTCTTCCATGTCTGTTCGACCTCTGGAGTCCACCATAGGCATTTAAAAAAAAATTAGTCTTGACAGTCCAGTTGCATGCTGTCTGTTCGAGGCGTCCAAGGAGGGTGTTGAACCACTCATACCAGAAGGTCTTGCGGACTCTACCAGCCTAAACCTCACTAGATCATTCTAGGTGATCATTCCCATGGTCATCCAGAGAGTCCATTTAGCATCAAGAATCAGTGCCCGTGTCTGCATTGTCCGGTCCCATTACCATTCTATTCCCAATTCCAATTGATTAACACAAGTTCTAAAATTGATCCTTTTTCAACCGCCCGAAGGCCTGCTATATGAAGAAAGGTTTCTTGGCTATCTTATTTAGTTTCCTATTCTTTGTGGTGTGAAGTCACACCTTATATTCCTGTTCTTTGTCTTCCTAAGTCCGGTGTGACACTTGGGGTTCTGGGTCCCGGTCTGGTCCAGCTCTCTTGACTCTTATCTCTGTGAGTTTTTGCTGACTGTTGCTGGTGCTTGGTTTAACCCGTGCTGCGCTAGTGCCGAATTGCCAGCTGGGTTACCGCTCTGTGAAGCTTGCGGGGAAAAGCCAAACAAACACCACATAGCACCGTCTCCAACAATGTTCCTTTTCAGGACAACCAGGGCAGTCACAATCTGTTGTGATCAGCCCGTTTTTTTTTTTTTTTTTTTTTTTTTTTGCAGAGGGTGGAGTTGAAATAGATTGCAAAAAAAAAAAAAGAACTAATTGCTTGAATGTGCCAGGAGATTTGATAGTCATGTCGGAAGAATAAGAGTGACTGATAGCTTGAGAGAGAAGGGTTTCCGACGCTTGTACTTCTGGTGGGTTGCTATCCTAGTCGGCCTCCCATCCTTTATGCAGACCACATCGGAGTTGACCGTGGCATCTGCAAAGACAAATCCCTGTCAGTTTTCTCCGCTACTATCCCAGTCTTTGTTCCTCGGACTGAAGTCCCCACATGTGAGGAGCCTATCACTTAGTAATTCCTCCAATTCCTTGAGCTATTCCCAGTGTTCCCTTCTGATAGAACAGTCTACCGTGGCATATATATAGGAGGTTCAAATTTAAGCTACCAGTCTCAATCTGTATACTCTGAACCTGTCATGCACTGTACTTCCACTGGCTCAAGTACCACATGCACATGGGGTTTCATAGCAAAGGCGAATGGACGTCGCCTAGTGCAGCAAAGCCTTGTATATGATATCACAACGTCTGTTGTGAGAATGGAGGTGGAGGCAGTCTCTGCTGACTTGAGAATCAGCTGTACACACATGCCATGGTTATAACTGACAGAGCATGTTGAGAAAGGTGAAAACAGGCATGCTTCGTATAGAGTGGCAAGCCTACTTCAGAGGTTAGCATCTTTTGGATATTTTCTCCAGGTCATGCCGATGTGTTGGGAAATGAGCAAAGAGATAGACAGGTTGGCTCTGCACCACTTGGTGGTGAATTGATGTATGACAAGTTAGAAATTGTGAGGACCCTTTCGGAACATGTGTTGCTCCTGAAAATGGAGACTGAGCAATTATGGGAGTGTGCCTTGATGTCGACTCTAAATTCAACACTCAAGTACCACATGCTTTCCTCATACCTTCAACAAAAGTTCTTGTCCGCGTCTCCCCTGTCCAATAGTGTTTATCTAACTAACATACCCAGGGCAATGATATCTGTATGTATTTAGCTCCTGGAGCATGATGATATCAAAATCATAATTAACCTCTAGTGAAGAACCTCTCTGCCTGGCACCACGACAGTTCCATTATCCCACTTTTACATGTTTAAAACCTGATATCTCTGCTTTTTATCTTGTTCTCCTGGCGGCTGCCCTCCTATTTATGTGCCTTCTTTTCTCGCCATTCCTGGGCTATTCTTCCTCGCTCTCTTTTCGCTATCTGCTGAAAATAGCGTCTAGTGCAGAGCACGTGCCCCGTAGCTCTGGCGACAATTCTTATTTGTAATTAAATCCATAAGCAAAAATAGACTAATGCAGGAAAAGGTGGAATCGTACACCTATTTGGGCAGTAATGTAGATAAAGATGAAGGAACTGATAGAGATATTAAAATAAGAATACAAAAGGCAAGAGGAGCTTTCATAGCACTAGGGAATTTGTGGAGGTCAAAAGAAATAGTAAACTGAAAAATTTTCATTCTAGTGTCAAATCAGTACTTTTGTATCGAGCGGAAACATGAACAACTAAGGCAATTACTAATAAACTACAAACATTCATTAACTAGTGCCTGCGCAGAATAGAAGGAATTAAATGGTATGATAGAATAACTACTGTAGGGCTTTGGGAAAGAAACAAAACAGGCTCCAGTGGACCAAGAGGTGAGGAGGAAAAGAGGCTGGCGTTGGATAGGACAGACACAGAGAAAACAGGAGAACAGCATAACTAGAATGTCTTTGCATTGGAACTCACAGGGGCATAGGAATAAAGGAAGGCAAAAAAACATGGAGAAGAGAGCTGGAGAATGAAGTTAGAAAGATTGAGAGGACATGGGGAGAGCTCCATGCAATGGCGAAGGATAGAACGACTTGGCCTGAGTTGGTTGAGGACCTATGCTCCATTTGGGGATAGAAAGGCAGAAAAAGAATAAAGGAAATGTTCGGTCACCCTAGCATTCCCTGCATCCCACGGAAGAGACTCTTAAATGGCGAAGCAATAGAGGAAATTGAAGAATTTATTTGCCTCTAAGTAAAGTTACTCCAAATGGAGATTCTGAAAAGGATGTAACATCAAGAATAAGCAAATCAGATCAAGCATTTGCCATGCTTAACAATATATTGAAGTCAAATGAATTTAGATTGAATACAAAACTCAGAATATACAAGAGCAACATTTAATAAATACTATTATACAACAATGAATGTTGGAAAATGATAGCGGAAATTAAACATAAACTTGAGACTTTTCAAAATAAACATTTAAGGAGAATTCTACGAATATTTTTGCCAAAAAAGATCACAAATGAAGACCTGAGGAGGAAAACAGAATGTGCATTACTGGCAAATGTTATCAAAGCTGAAACTAAGATTACTAGATATTTGCATAAAGCCTTGTGACACTGGCAAAAACAGCTCTCCGGTGAACAGCAGATTGTAAAAGGAGACGTTGACGACCTAAGGAAACCTTGAGAAGGACAATAGAACGGGAAATGAAGGAATGTAAACTGATATGGAATACCATGGGCAGAAAATTAGCAGACCGGCAGCAATGGCGATCACTTGTGAATGCCTTATGTGTCAACAGCGATATGAAGAGGATATAGATAGAGGAAAGAGACAGTATGTTCCCGCAGGAGTCCATGACATGATTCATTTCTTGACAGCGAGATGCAGCTTAGAGCCTTTTGGAACGCATATATTGGATGATGTAATTGATGGAGTCCATCGTTTCAAAACCAACATAGACCTTCTATGGAATATGTATTCAAAGGCCCTCAACAGCTTTAGCAGATGACAGCCTTGGTAATTGGTTAGCTGATTGTCACAGTGCACACGTAAGTTCATCACATCCATCGTAATTGTAACTAATTTTTAAAAAAACATGGTGAGGACAGGAATGCTTCGTGCAGAGTGGCATGCTTCGCTTCGGAGGTCAAGAGTGAAGAGCATTGTCGGGATCTTTTCTCCAGGCATGCCGGTGTGTTGGGAAATCAACAGACGGACAGATTTGCTGGTTCTACCCAACTTAGTGGAATATTGATGCATGATA
Organism: Candidula unifasciata; assembly: GCA_905116865.2. Classification (NCBI taxonomy): domain Eukaryota; kingdom Metazoa; phylum Mollusca; class Gastropoda; order Stylommatophora; family Geomitridae; genus Candidula; species Candidula unifasciata. The sequence continues at coordinate 647,995 of CAJHNH020007778.1, read as the reverse complement.
AGGCAGACGTGGTTAAGACCTTATGGAAGAACATGTACCATTTGGAATAGCAAATTGATCATCACAGTCTGGTGAGAGTACTGCAGCGAGGAGTGATGAAGGGATCTGGCTGATGCTCAACGCTCAGAGGAAAGGCCTTTCGGACATTTAATCAGACTGCTACTGGCGCCATTGGTACTGGAACTCTGCGTTGGCTGGTGGGGATGGGGAGCTTATGGGAATGCTCCGTATGCTGTGATGTTGGTTTTTGAATCAAATCAAAATCATTTGTTGTTTTAGAAAGTTCGCCTTGCTCAGTTTAGTCAAGTAATGTGAGCATGCCGTTTTTTTTTTTTTTGCTTTGTTTCGGTGTCCTTTTTTTCATATGCCGCAAATTAGGCAAATTAACTAAATGTTTGTTTACCTTCCCCCCCCCCCCCCCCAAAAAAAAAAAAAACGTACAAGAATATTACTGTATTTTGCATGCCAGATTTCAACAATTTACACTGAACGGTTACGGAGTACAGAGCGGACTGTACTATTACAGTAGTCCGCTAGCCTATATTTCACTGTCATATGCATCTCGTCTTTACCGCTTCTGCCGTATGCAGTCAGCATATGCGCACTGAAGACTACGACATGCTACTGTAGCCTAAAGGGAAAAATCATTTATTAGGATGTTTGGACAAGAAAATATACGAGCGCGTGCAAGCACCACGTCCCCAGAGAGGCCACAGCAATGCAATGACCACATAAATCCTCACCAAAGCGAGAATTTTATTATTAACCTTGGTTCTCAGATTGACCCAGCAATAAATCACGTCTTTTAGTGAACAGGTTCTCATAAGTTGTCTGTATAGCGCAGAGGTTCTTAACCTGTGGGGTTGAACGACCGTTTCACAGGGGTCGCCCAAGACCATCGGAAAACACAAATTAACTGAAATAGCAACGAACATAGTTTTATGGCTGGGGGTCACCACAACATGGGGAACTGTATTAAAGAGTCACGGCATAGGGAAGGTTGAGAATCACTGGTGCAGCGGCATGTTTGGCTCCTCTTTTTTATTTCCAATTGCCACAAATTTCAAACGCGCAGACAGGCCCATCCAGTTTACGTCCCTATCTGAAAAGACTGCAAGTCCGAGCTGCAGAACTCAGAGAATTGCATTAGTGGAGTATTTATAACGTTTGGAAATCGACACTGAGGTCACGTGTTTGGATCAACATCAAGGAGAGAATTTGTGGCACTCTTCCGAATACCGGCCACAACATGAGGTATGTAGTAAAAACATTTAGACCATCATTATCAGTTTCCACTCCTGCCGTTATTGCTCGGTGGTTAGAAATTGTTAGACGTTAAGCTAAGCCCCGTGGGGAGGACTAGTTTTCGATCCATTCTTTAAGCGCCGTGGGGATGAGAAGTTTTCGATCCATTAAAGGCACGTGGGGAGGAATAGTTTTTGATCTATTGGTCGCATTACCCGTGACTTGCCTTGTGGGTTTCAGGGCCACATGTTTGAGAGGAAAAAAAAAGAATAGATCCACTGCCACATAAAAAGCATGTTGTAAAAGGCGACTAATTAGGACTTTGGGGAAATCGGATGTGTTGTGACGAAAGGTGCAGATATCGCAGCCTAGCTGTAAACTACAACACAAAGTGCCAACCGCCTTTTAAAGGGAAAAAAATCGCCCGAAGGTTGTAAATAATAATAATATGAAAGTGCAAACCTGCTGTTTTCTAAAGGACTGATTATCACTGCAACTTCGAGAACAATTACCACAATACCTCGTTCAACCTCCCCTGAGAATGCGTTATAACGGCTACACCGAGTAATGTCTCGAGATAATCTTCTGTCAAAAGCAGATAAGGATTTGAATAGTCTGTGATTCGTGGAAGACTTATGGTAGATGATCATGTGCAATCGATTTTGTCTGTGGGTAGTTAATGAGAGAGAGAGAGAGAGAGAGAGAGAGAGAGAGAGAGAGAGAGAGAGAGAGAGAGAGAGAGAGAAAGAGAGAGAGAGAGAGAGAGAGAGAGAGAGAGAGAGAGAGAGAGAGAGAGAGAGAGACTCATCCACATTGGACTACAGATTGCTTCGTGGCCGTTTTGTGTCGCCCCAATATAATTGTGCTGTATGGCGTCTGTGGCTTGGGAGTTGCAAACGCGCTTGTTTCTACCGGGGCCGGGTTCGATCCCAGCTGCGGACGGTTTGTCTTTCGTTGTTTTCGACTGTGGCACCCCGAGAGCTGACCGTTTTATATAAACTTAATATGTGTCTAGAGAAACTGCAACCTTTTGCTTTTCCTGCCTTTGACTTTTCTCCTCCGGTGTGGTTAAAAAAAAAAGTGTATATTAAAAAAAAAATGTAGCTAACAGATTTCAATTATATCATTTATTTCTTCCAGCAACTGTAGTTCCTAGTCTCTTCAGTAGTGGTGGTGGTGGTAGTAGCAGCAGCAGTACCAGTAGTTTGTGTTGTTATCGTCGTTGTCAGCCCCCCCCCCTCCCCCTTCCGGGGATAGGCAATACCAACACCATTTTATAGGACCATTTTTCTGCGCTACTGTAACAGACGGTGTGGTGAGTTCCGACATTTTTTTTCTAGAAAAAAGCCATGATGATAGTAGGGCTGTACCGAATATTCGCTTCGTATTCCCTTCGGGGCCGAATAGTGGACCTAATAACTATTCGGTATTCGGCCAAATAGTTGTGGTCGGGCCGAATACGAATAGTGGTTACCTTACACCTGTTTCTGGACTGGTGGATAATAAACATATCAAGATTTCCCACGTTGGTTCATACTGCCAAGCGTTATTCACCTACGAGCGTACTAAGAGAACATCTGTTTAGTACAGCTGAAAATACCTTCAGTGAGACAAGAAGCTGCCTTAATGCTGACAACATGGAACAAAGTTTTTTTTTTTTTTTTTTTTGAAAACTAATGCCGCTTTCATGGATTAACTAAGCTGTCAGTGACAATTTACAGGTTTAGTTACTTAATATAAAACTAAGAATACTTTCATTCATAGGTATTAGTTACCACAGACTGACTCACTGAAGGATGCAAAACATGAAATGTTTTTAAATGTTTACTATTCTGTACTACATTTTGTGAAGTAAAATTTCAGCGTAGATTTGACATTATAGATGTTTTTTTTCCCCTTCAAAATCTATTTTATACACTATTCGAAACTGGAAGAATGGGCCTCAGTTTGAATAGTGAGAAGACAGAAGTATTTGGTGGTATCGAAGAAAAGAATTATTCCTAAATGTTTAATAAAAGTCAAAGGTTTTATTTTGTGACAAGTACAGAAATTTAAGTATCTAGGCAAATGGATAACATCAGATGGAAGATGCATTACTGAAATAAGAAACAGAATAGGACAGGCAAAAACTGCATTAAAAAAAATGAAGAACATCTTATGCAATATATCTTTGTCATTGAAGGTTGGAAAAAGAATTCTTGCTTGCTACATACATCAAGTTTTAACATATGGCTGTGAGTCCTGGACAATTGGTAGGCAGGCCTAACAATTTTTCGAGGCCTCAGAGATGTGGTTTTACAGAGCAATGCTTAAAATACCTTGGACAGCCACACACACACACACACACACACACACACACAAAGCAACCAAGAGGTTTTGAAAGAGGCGGGAGCCAGAGACAACTACTCACAGACATCAGAAGGAGACAGTCATCAGTTTTCGGCCATGTTATAAGATGAGGGAAAATGGAACATGTGGTGACCACTGAAAAGATTTGTGGAAGGAGGGATAGAGAAAGACAACGAGAGAAGATTCTTGACAGTCTTGTTGCATGGCATGGAAGTGTATCAGCATACGAACTAATACATGCTGCTGGAGATAGCAGATTATGGAGAGGCATAATCACCCGTGCCAGTCGGCAAAGCACCTGATGATAATAATTCACTATTCGTGTTCGTAATCGGTCGAATAGTTGGTCCAACTATTCGTATTCGGCGGAATAGTGAAAATAACTATTCGGTACAGCCCTAGATGATAGTAGTGGAGGTGCTGGTGGTTGTATAGTGGTGGCAGAGAGCGTAGTAGTGAGTTATTTCACGGCTGGCTTTAGCTTTTAATTTTACAAGAGGCTGTGGTTATTCATAGATATCATGTCCACTTTTCTATGTGTAATGTATGTACACTCACACTATATATATGTGTGTGTGTGTGTGTGTGTGTATGTATGTATATATATATGTGTGTGTGTGTGTGTGTGTATATATATTGTCTGTTCAAATACTTGAGTATCTTTGTTTGTTCAATACTTAAGCTGTTAACTAATTCACAGATTATGCACAATTAATTGTATCTTGTTATAAGATTGTAAGTTGAAAATGCTTTTTTAGATACAACTAATTTTAATATTATTATTCCAGTCCACAATTTTTCTACACAGAAAATGTCACATGACAAATGTATTCATCAGCCTGAGTAAACGGAAGTACCGTGATATGATAAGTGAACAAGCCTTGAATATTTTCTATGTCTGCGCCCAGACAATTTACACGGAATATGTATCAGCTTTCTAGGTTATAGTGAAGTGCTACATATACTGTGTTGCTGCATTTAGAGTTTTTAAAGCTCGATGGAGCAATTTGCTGGCAATATAGCTAGTTAGAATTAACGAGAACCTTGCTTTACTTTTTAAGTTTTTATTTTTGCAAATTTGTATTCTTATTTATTTTATTAAATTAATGATTAATCTGAGCATTCTTGACTCTTACTCTTAGCCGGTCTTAGCGTTCTAAACTCCGGCTTAATGTTCTTTTTCTACGTCCACTTTTGGACTTAATCCTATTCCAAAACTTAAGCTTTGCGTGTTTGTATGCACACATTAAGTTCCTCGCTTCTCAGGCAGATGCACCCTGACTTCAAAGGTCACACCCCTAATTAGTTGCTTTTTACGACATGCTTGTTAGAGGCGCAGTGGGTCTTCCCCCCCCCCCCATCCAGATGTGCCCTAGAACCCAAATGGGGACATTGATCTATATGAATAATAACAATATATTTCTGTCAGTATAAGCCACTGACCACAAAAGTATCCCTTAGTTCTTTCTTTTTTTTAAAAATAATTTATTTTTTTATACATTATTTGGCTCTCCTTTCAACTACGGCAGGTAGACAACAGTAGACGGCCGGTTAGTCTGAGTTCTGTCCCCTGGCTGCAGTGCAATTACGGACTGGAGAAGGCACGAATCAAAAAACAAAGTGAGGTCGACATGCCTGGCAGAACCCACACTGCAACTCAAATTAGCGACCGCGTTCAATTACCGCTTCTTGCGACGCATTACGGAGTGGATTAGAGGGAAGGAAACAAGTGACATAATTACTGTGTGTTGGCGATAGACAGCGTGCAGTGCCCTACTGTCATCATACGGTTAGGGGCTGGGTTAGGGTTAGGGGTATGATGACAGCAGGTCACTGCACGCTGTCTATCGCCAACACACAGTAATTATGTCATTTGTTTCGTTCCCTCTTTTCCACTCCGTAATAGCACTGCAGCCAGGGGACAGAACTCCGACTAACCGGCCGTCAACTGTTGTCTACCGGCCGTAGTTAATAGGAGAGCCCATTATTTTGTCAAAAACAAAATTTGAACCTGCACATTCTGTGGTAAATGATTACTACTCTGACTCAGGCTCAAAGATCCCCCACCCCCTTTTTTGAAACCTTGCCCCTACTCTGCAAAAGTGGTAAACTCAGGTAGTGTTGGCAGTTTTGTCAGTTGAGAGTATTTTGTAGTCTTTTAGAGCTTTGATTGAATAGTTTCAACTAATCTAATGACGTGTGTTGATAAGCATGAAGATAACTGGTTACTATGCCAATTTTAGAATGGCTTCAACCTAGAAAAGGCTTGAACTGTTGTACATACCATGTCTGCACAATGCTCAAAACAATGCTCAAGAAGTTTAATTTATTTAAAGGAAGCTATGTGAACATCAAGGTAAGAGTTATTTATGAATATTTTTAATTTCTTTCTTTGAAATTCTGTAATTTTAATTTTACTTTTTCATTCTTTAGAAGCATTTCTGTATTTCTGTACATGACATTCAGTAAAGAAGCATAATTGTGTGTTGTTTTATCTCTTTGAAATCAGAAGACCATGTGTGGTGTTTTTAAAGTCATCATCATATATCAGGTCCTTTGCAGAACATTGCTTTTATCAAGGTCTGCCTGAAAGAAACTAGGTCTCTCGCCATCTTTCCCCACCCCATGAACTTTCCTATCCAAGGCGTAACTGATATCCTGTGCCCATCTTCATGCTGTTCAATACCTACTCTTCTTTCTTGGGACCTTTTGATTCTGTTATGGTGCTTGATTTTGCCGAAATATTTCAGTTTAAGAGTCAAGAGGCTGTTTACTAGCCAATCTGCCTTGATGTTCAGATCTTTTAGGATGTCAGTATTTCTTTTCTTCTTTGCGCATGGTTTTCTGAAAATCTATCTGTAGCATTTAAGCTAAAAAAAAACCTCTTTTCTCTTCCTTAACTCCTTGAGTCCCAGGGGGTTTAGCATCACAGACCCAAGGGGTAGTCAAGAGAGACGTAAAATCGGTGCATCATGCGTACATTGGGCCTCTAGGTAGGAATCTATGAACGTATGATGCGTTCCTTGGGACTTAAAGAGTTAAGGACTGTGAGATAGTTCATGACTCACATTCATATATTGCTACAGGGAAGATACGTGCTCTCAAAAATGTTCGATTTTGTTGGAGCTTAACCATGGACTTTAAGTGCTGTTTAATCTTTGTATTGCTATCGTCATCCAGACCTGTTTACGTCTTCTGGCCTATCTACACACTTTCTCAGTCTGAGCTAAGTCAGAAGGGTGTCACATTATACGGCTTTCTTCGAGAATAGTGTCTTGTGTGACCTAAGCTGAGGATATGGGTGGCTGGTTGGGAAGGGAGGTGGGGGGGATTAGTGACAGTTCTACATGTTCTAAGATCATTGAAAGCTGTGTCAAATTATAGTATAGAACATGTGACATCAGCGCTGATGTAATTGGAGGGAAGACAACGTGACACCCCTCCAACAAAGAAGAGTCTGAGAAAGTATGAATGGAAGGTCAGGGATGGGCCAGGAAACATGAACAGGACTGGTCATTCTCTTTTTGACTTCTGTTGAAGTTTTAAAGGTACAGGACCAATATAGGCACATCAAGCAAACTGTTCAAGACCCATATCTTTATAAACAGATAACAGTCTATGGAAGGTGTTGATATCATTTTGGGCAAATCCTGGGGCTCTAAGTTAGTTACAGAAAGCCACTATCATGGGCATTCAAACCCAAGACTTCCTGGCAAACAGGCATGTGTCTAACAACTGCACCACATCTGCTCCTGTGTAATGTTTACCACATAAAAAATTAAATTCACATATGTATTGCTGGAAATGGTTTGAGAAAACGAGGATGTCTATAGAAAGCTCCAATATGAACATTGATGAGAGAGATCAAAGGTGCCGGTCTGGATTCCATCCATGATATTAAAATAATTACCCTTGATAGAACAGAATGGAGAAAAACCATGAGCACTATTTGCCGAACGATGATGTGTTATTGTGGCCTATGAATGTTAAGTTTAAAATCTTTAAAACCAAGAGGCCACCTGCCAAGAGCATACAGAGCAAACTCCATAATCCAGCAGTGAGAAATCCATGAAAATTGTACTCATGAACCAAACAACACATCTGTGAAATCAACCCTTAACCTTCAGAGTGCAAGGCAGGGGGCTTGACCACAGTATCACATTTAAAAATAAAAATCTCTACCCCTTACCGAGGTTTAATCCCGAATCTCCTATATAAGATCCCAGCCCTCTAACCACTTGGCAGGAAACTCCTGCAAGAGTAATATTCATTTTTTTTAGTAAAACTACTATAAAATAACAACATTTGAAGTCATCTTATTTTCATAATTGTCGAATCCGATTACTCACAAGTGAGTAAAGTTTTGTTTTGTGATGAACAATCTCTTCATTTTCCTTTCTAAAATGTGATTAACATTTTGAAATGACCTTTTTGGCACATGAAATTATAGAAGTATCAGTAATATTAAACAAACACTTGGGTGATGATATCAATGTTAATCCTGGCTCAATGGCGTGGAATTGTTGTTAAAGTCACACCATAGCATTTTGCCATTGAGTGTCAGATTTCTGTTGAAACTGGCTTGTAAGGGAAAACCCAAAGTGATTTTTAGGTTACAGTAAGTGTGCTAAAATGAGGTTACAGAACTGAGGTACTTTACTAGCCGACGGACATGCCTGTTCCCTACCACCATTTATAATCCTGCTTCCAGTGTCTGCCACAATTCATCATGTAGCGGGTCCTTTGCAGAACTTTGCTCTCATCACCTTCTGCCTGAAAGAAACTCTGTCTCTCCTCAGCTCTCCCGCCTCATGTACTTTCATACTCAAGGAGTCACTTATATCCTGTGCCCATCTTCGTGCCTTCTGCTATAATTCTTTCCAATCCATCGTGGCGCTCTTTATGACCAAAATATTTCAGCTTCCGAGACAGGATGCTGTTTATTAGCCAATCTTCCTTGACGTTTAGATCTTTCAAGATGTCAGTATTTCTCCTCTTATTTGTCCAAGATATTCTGAGAATCTTTCTATAGCATTTCAGCCCAAAAGCCCCTATTCTCTTTCTTAAGAAGTGGGAGATAGTCCACGACTCACATCCATAATACCAGACTCACAATACATTTCATATTATTTCAAATATATTATTATTAACACTATTTGTGATTTGGCACATAATAATAATAATGATAATAATAATAATCTGACTGGTGCAGTGGGCACTTCCACTGTGTGTAGCCAAGTTGAAAGTAACGCACCCATGATGGTAGTTATTTACCTCATTGATGCACATCTTCGGGACATTGTTCTGGGACTAGCAGATTTAACACTGCATGTTTTCATGTTTAAAAATGCACAGTTTAAACTAAGATTTTGAATAATCAAAGATACTATGATATCGTTATTTTATCATGATCATGTAATGTGAAGTTGTTGCCAATTAGGCTGTTTTCATGTTTACCTGTCATGCTCCATCAATGGAGAAATGTGTACTGTGTGCTCATTTCAGCGATGAGCACCTTCTGTTTTAGCTGTTTGCGCTCCTCGACAAGGATGTGTTTCTTTGTCGGCCTTCTGCTTGCTGGCTAATATGTGCCTTCCATGATTTGGTTTAACTCATATTTGAACTAAACAATTAAACATTTATACTGATACTTTTTCGTTGTTCCCGTTAGATTAGTTGCATTGTTGTTGGGGTAATTACCTGGGTGTTATCTAACAATTTGTGGTACTATGGTGCCATTTTTTTTCAACATTGGTTCTGAAAGCTGCTTCTTTAGCCTTACATTGACTAGACTTCTAATTTTTCATATGCATGCATGCATGTGCGTGTGAGAGAGCGAGAGAGAGAGAGAGAGAGATTAAGTTTTCTTTTCCCACTAAGTGGGTTTTTGTCACCTTTGGGCGAGAGGGAGTTTCAAGAGGACACGGGGTGACATCAAGTAGTTTTGAAACGGTGACCATTTCTGTTTATATGTAATAGTCTGGTATACTACCATATTGGTTTATTTTGTTGAACTGTACATAATATATTTTTAAAACTGTTAAAAATTTATTTTAAAAAAGGGACTTTATTTTATTTGACACTTTGATTTATGTGCATTTTTCTCCCTGTTCTTGGTAATAAAGTTGGGTGAGGAGTCTTGTCATATATTTATTTGGAGGGGGCGTCGGGGGAGGGTCTTGTCAAGACGATGGACACAACCTAGAAAAAAGAAAAAGATTAAAAACTGTCCTAAATATAAAGGAGTTCTAAAATGTGTTCTGCGGACCTTCAATCTGGGAACCCCGGATGTAGCAGTTAAATGAACTACCGATTATTTCAGCCACAACTGCTGATGGTTAAGTTACAGAATAGTAAGGATTAATGTAACAGAATAGTAGAGGTTAAAGTTACAGAATAGTACGGGTTAAATTAACAGTTCCATAGAACGCAAAGAGTTAACAGAGGCTAATGTAAAGCCCAGGTTAAAATCGGGGATATAGATAGATGAAAGATAATGTTTGCAGCAGAGTTTACATATTTTTTCAAGGGAAAAAAAGGTGGGGAGGGGGAGAAGCAGGGACATAAAAAAAAAAATATAAGTACAAATGATATGATAATGATTAAAATAATGACGATAAATAGAGAAGAAGCAGATGGTTATGCAGAAAAAAAAAGGATTAATTTTATTTACAAAAGTACAGCCCACGGTGTGAAATACATGAGCGTTGGATAAGATTTTTGGGGGGATAAATAAGTCAATACATTTCCACAGTGTTCAGTTGTAGGACCACCATATGTGGGGTAATAAGATACACCGCAAGCTGGCCGTGTTGTCAAGAGCGTCTCTCCCCCTTGTTTTTTCTTTTCTTCAATAATTCAAGCTTATTGACTGTAACTATGCGAGCTATGCAAATATTTAACTACAGCAGCTGCTGCCTCTCAGGCTAATCGGGCTTTGGCCTGTCAGGTAGGAGGTGATCCATCTGGTTAAATACTTCCTGAAACTGCGACAGACCTAGCAAGCCAGCAGTGGACTAAAACCTCGCTCGGAAAAAAAAACAATAAGGGGACTTTGTAGTGTATTTAGACCAAGGACATGGCACAACAGGCTTCGTCAGCATATTGTCAAACTTGTCAGCGTAGGAAACACGGAGACGTGTCCCTTCAGCTTGGCATCAGAAAATGCTGTGCTCCAGCACTGTCAACTGTACGCTGATAACAGAGACGCAAAGTGGCCTGTTCCAACCACAGTAAAGACAAAGCTATAAGTACACGAGAAGATATGGACAACACAAAAGCTTTCATAAAGGCAGCCGACCTCCTGATAATGGTTTTCTGACAGAAGGATCAAATAAGAAGAAGACAGACATACAGACACACAGACAGAGAAAGAAAGAAAGAAAGAAAGAAAGAAAGAAAGAAAGAAAGAAAGAAAGAAAGAAAGAAAGAAAGAAAGAAAGAAAGAAAGAAAGAAAGAAAGAAAGAAAGAAAGAAAGAAAGAAGAAGAGGGAAAGAAAGAGAAAGAAAGAAAGAAAGAAAGAAAGAAAAAGAAAGAAAGAAAGAAGGAAAAGAAAGAAGAAAGAAAGAAAGAAAGAAAGAAAGAAAGAAGGAAAGAAAGAAAGAAAGAAAGAAAGAAAGAAAGAAAGAAAGAAAGAAAGAAAGAAAGAAAGAAAGAAAGAAAGAAAGCAAGCAAGAAAGAAAGCAAGAAAGAAAGCAAAAGAAAAAGGTACTCGATGGTTGAAGTGGTCACAGCCTAGTTTTAAACTCCAGCACAACATGCCAGTCGCCTTTTTAAGGACAGACACAGTTTGAGAATAAGAGGGAGAACATTGGTGTGATGATGATGATAGCTCATTTTAGTCTGACCTGAATGTCCTGATATCAACTGTCACAGGAAGTCGCGCTGAAGAAATGTATTTAGCATAGAAATAGGGGACTACGCAAAGTGACAGCTTAAAATTATTTTTCTGCTTATTCTTCTTCTTCTTTCTTCTTCTCCTTCGTCTTCTCCTCCTCCTGCTCCTTCTCCTTCTTCTCCTCCTCCTTCTTCTCCTTATCCTTCTTCTTCTTCTTCTCCTCCTCCTTATCCTTATCCTTCTTCTTCTTCTCCTCCTCCTCCTCCTCCTCCTCCTCCTCCTTCTTCTTCTTCTTCTTCTTCTTCTTCTTCTTCTTCTTCTTCTTCTTCTTCTTCTTCTTCTTCTTCTCCTCATTCTCCTTCTCCTTCTTCTTCTCCTTCTCCTCCTCCTCCTTCTTCTTCTTCTTCTTCTTCTTCTTCTTCTTCTTCTTCTTCTTCTTCTTCTTCTTCTTCTTCTTCTTCTTCTTCTTCTTCTTCTTCTTCTTCTTCTTCTTCTTCTTCTTCTTCTTCTTCTTCTTTTTCTTCTTCTTCTCCTCCTCCTCCTTCCCCTCTTCTTGTTCTCTATTTTTTTCTCCTCCTCCTCCTCTTTCTCTCTCTCTTTCTCTCTCATTCTCTTTCTCTTCCTCCTTTTCTCTTCCACCCTGTGAGTCTGTTTCCTAATGCCACTACTGTATTTTCCGACGTCTTCCGCTCGCTATGTACCTGTTGTAGCGTTTTAGTGTGGCTCGCTCTTTTAGGTAGTACCCCGGCATTCTTGTTAGGAATCTAAAACCACTTCATTTGTTGTTCTTTGATGACCTGTAAGATTGGCTTTATTCCTGGCATTTGTCTGATATCGTGATTTCGTATTAAGTCTTTCCTTGAAAATCCTAGAAATTCAACGCTGGATAAACGAAGACCAGCTTACACAACGCTGGATAAACGAAGACCAGCTTACACAACGCTGGATAAACGAAGACCAGCTTACACAACGCTGGATAAACGAAGACCAGCTTACACAACGCTGGATAAACGAAGACCAGCTTACACAACGCATTAGAAATAACGGGCAGAAGATCATTAGCCACCTCATGTTGTTGACCCCTCCCCCCCCTCCTCTCTCTCTCATTCTCTCTCTCGCTCTCTCTCTCTCATTTTCTCTCTCTCTCTCTCTCTCATTCTCTCTCTCATTCTCTCTCTGGCTCTCTCGCTCTCGCTCTCTCGCGCTCTCTCTCTCATTTTCTCGCTCTCTCTCTCTCTTTCGCTCTCCCTCTCTCTCACATTTCCCTCAACACTTCACCCTGATTACTGGCGAAAAGAAAGAATTAAAAAAAAGGGGGGGGGGTGGTGGGGTGATGACGATAGAGAGGCATATTTTGGAGATAAAGAGATAATGGGAAAATCAATATAACTCTAAAGTGAGGTCTTAAATTCAATGTAGGATGGGCCTATTAATTTATTTGTTGCGTTTTCCTGTGTATTGTTCACGTATCTGCCTGTGTTTGCCACATTTTCTGTAGGGCAGGAAGGTCTTGTCCTCGAGGATTTAGGACCGTCTGGCTAGTGCAGTCGCCACAAACTGTGCAGATTTAGAATGTTATTTTCAGCCAAACAGAAAAAAAAAGAAGTCCATTACTTTTCCAAGGATTCGAATCTAGAACTCTGCATAAGAGCCCCGGCATTCTATCCATTCTGCCAGCTGCTCGTCTTTACTAGACTCAAATGGTAATACATTCCATGGCACTCCCCGTGTGGGTTCCGGGGCCCCATTGTGGGGAAAACAAGAATCGACCCACTGCCTTTCCAAGAAGCATGTCGTAAGAGTAAACTAATGGGGGATTTCCTTCAAAGTCGAAGTGCGTCTTCACGAGAGGCATGTGATAGTGAAGGATAGAACGACTTGGTTGGGGGCGTATGCTCCACTGGGGATTAGAAAGGCAGAAGAAGAAGACCGAGGTAATGAATACAATTATTAACTAGTGTGAATCCCTGAAGAATATAGGTGAGGTCCAGGCGATGCGAACATAACTACACCAAACGTATCGGTGTTCTACCCTCACATGGGTCAGATGTACATCTTTTGTTTAGCCTTGTACTTTAAATATAGAATGATTATTTGTTTATTTAAATTAATAGCTTTAATCTCCTACGCAAATTACTGGTTGTTCGTCTATTTCTAGATGTTGGTCTTGTTCTTGAGTTGTTGGGTTGTTGATTTCTCACCTCTCAGGCAAATGCACTCTGGCTTATTTGTATACAGAATATTGATTGCTCACCTCTCAGACAGATGCACTCTGGCTTATTTGTATACAGAATGTTGATTCCTCACCTCTCATACGATGCACGCTGGCTCTGGCTTATTTGTATACAGAATATTGATTGCTCACCTCTCAGACAGATGCACTCTGGCTTATTTGTATACAGAATGTTGATTTCTCACCTCTCAGGCAAATGCATTCTGGCTTATTTGTATACATAATGTTGATTCCTCACCTCTCAGGCAAATGCACTCTGGCTTATTTTTATACAGAATGTTGATTCCTCACCTCTCAGACAGATGCACTCTGGCTTATTTGTATACAGAATGTTGATTCCTCACCTCTCATACGATGCACGCTGGCTCTGGCTTATTTGTATACAGAATGTTGATTCATCACCTCTCAGGCAGATGCACTCTGGCTTATTTGTATACAGAATGTTGATTCCTCACCTCTCAGGCAGATGCACTCTGGCTTATTTGTATACAGAATGTTGATTCCTCACCTCTCAGGCAGATGCCTTCTTGCTTCGAAGGAAACGAGGATCATTCAGAAGTTAGACAGGTTCCCACTTGGGTATAAGCTTTTAGGATGACCGTGTCGGGTAGTGGCTCTAATGCCGCGACCCTTTACTACAGTTCCTCCTGTTGTGGTGACCCCCAACCATACAAATTATTTTCATTGCTACTTCCTAACTTCGTGTGTTTTCCGATGGTCTTAGGCAACGACCGCCGTGAAGGTTCAGCGACCCCAAAGGGGTCCGTGCATGGGCAGGTCTTGACCAGTTTGAGTGCTGGTGCTGTGTAAATGGTTCAGCATCTCTACGTCCCATTTATAGCTAATATTAACATTGGTTCTAAGTAGCTTGCAACAATGATTTTCCTAATCCCATCCCCATAACAGGGGTTTATTATGCTCTTTATTTTATAAAATGTCGTTTTTGTTGTTCTGTTAAGGCCTTTAGTCACAATAGTTGTGTGTATTAAAACAATAAAACCGTGCGTATCCAAGTATTAAAACAAATCGTAGCTCATACACGTCAGTAGTCTCTATTAACTACATCTGCTTCTGTGAATGTCGATTAGTACTTGTACATTTATTTCCAGATGTACACCAGCCCCACCGTAGGTGACACTTATTGACGATCTAATAATGAAAGCTATACAAATATCGATCCCCTATAGTTATTGCAAATTGTATCACACACCACCAGATGGTGGACGAAGTGGTCAAGCCGTTTGCCTCGCGCTCTGAAAGTCGCTGGTTCTTATCAGGACTGTGCTGTTCAACTCACATGTGCAGTTTTTACGGGGATTCACGGGTATGGTTGTCAGAGCTCCGGAGTTCGTTTTTTGTGCGATGCCCTGGGCAGGCGGTTTGCTGATCTGCGGAGAGAGACTGAGCCATATGGGATAAATCCCGGTGCAGTTAAGTCGATCCTCTAATCTTTAACCTTTTTAACCACTAGATCGTATAAATTTGACCTACTTTCCAACGGTTACTACATCGTGCGCTAAAACACCTGTTTTGTTTTTACAGATAACTGTTATTAACATCATCATGTGTCTTGTCAAATGGAGGAGACGTTCGTGTTTCTCTCGAAGTTTCGGTGATTTTGATAGGTTATATTGATGGTAGTTACTCTTGACTGTTCAAGGATTTGTCACTCTCCTTGAAATACCTATCTGCCCTTCGATGGCTATTAAAGTCTTTGTTTAACTCTGATATGTTTTATTCTTCTCCTTATTCTCTTTTTCGCTTTCATCGCTATAAACTCTCTCGGAAAGTTCTCGATGTTCTTCCACTTCCGGACTTTAGTCTTGCTCCAGAATCAGAGTGTTGCGTGCACATTCGTTTCACAGTCTGGCTTGATTGTATGCAGACTCTTTTTTTTTTTTTTTTGGCCTCTCAGGCAGATATACTCTGACTTAGAAGGATACCTAAAAAAAAAAAATAGCCGACTGATGAAACAGGCTGTTTAGAGAGGCAGTGGGTCTGTTCTTGTTTGCACCCACTGTGGGGCTCCGAAACTCACACGAGGAGTTTCATTCATTAAACTTTGGAAAGATAAAGATGTCCCTTTTATTTTTAAGTCCATGGTAATATATTACAAGTCTAAATTGTCCTGTACAGAACATCCCAAACTTACCCCGACATCTGTTGGTTGTTTGTATTCAACATAATGTACGTCGCTGAACTCCTTGCTGTCTATCCAGTTATGACACTAATCCATTCTGTCCCAGTTGTTACTTTAACTCCTTATGCTCCATGTTTTTTTTTTTTTTTAGAACTTCTCGGACTTAAATTTACAACCTCTTTTAACGATCTTGGGTAAAGTTAAACAGGCCTAAGGAGCCGATGTGATGTATCGACTGAACGATCACCTGTGGATTCGAAGTTTGTGCGTTCAAGCCCTGACGGTACCGAACTTTTTTTCCAACACGGACTTGGCTCCCAGGTCGACACTGTTTTAAATGGGTACACAATAAAGTTCTTGGAAGTAAAGGCGTCCGGTGGGACGTTGACCACATCACGCGCCGATTGGTCAGTAAAATAAACGTCTAGCCCTCTATGCCCAAAGGCGCGGAAAATGCTCCCTTTAATTTTTTACACATGCCTAATAGCTCCGCTTCCCGATCTGAAGGTCTTGGGTTGGAATCCGCATCAAGTTGGATTTTTATTTTCAGAATTGACCTTGTCTCCCAGGTCTACCCTGGCTTTAATGGGTACAGGAGCAGGGGTGGGGGTGGGGGCTGTTTAGTCAGTTCAGGTATGAATCCAGCAACATATGCCCGTCTATCGCGAAATTGGTCCTTTATGTGAGTTACTAACACCTGTCTGATATTAATCTTCAAGACGAAGGCAAGCCAGGTCTTTAGTAATTCCGTAGGTAAGTGGGTCTACCAGGAAAAGGGCGCGATAACGCAGCTAAGGTGTACACGGAGACAAGAAGGTAAAGAAGTGAAGAACATCTCCAGGAAACCACAGCCTCTTATGACATAAGCATTCTAACTGTGTTCCCTGGTGTCGTACTAAGGGTCTATCTTTCCTGACGGGCGTGTTGCCTTGTTTTGTGTGATTAAAATCTGCGGAGATTGCGCACGAAGCCATACAGTCTTCTGATTATCCTTCTGTTGCTTTTTCTTGATAGTGTTCGCTGGACTCTAAGGTTAGTTGCGTATCCTTTACAGGACGTTGCAGAACCAACCCCAACAGCTCCTGGCTGTTGTGTGGTTTTTCTAGGCAAATTTACGTCCTTAAGTTTGCGATTGTTTATCGGACGGTCGGCTCTCTTGATACCACTGTCGAAACCAACGCAAGGCGCATGGCCCGCAGCTGGGATCGAAACCGGCATCCCGAAGCGTTCGCATCGACTTAGCCACAGAGCCGACTCACCAGACTATTTCTTGAATATTTCACGTGCGGTTGATGCCTGTCCAAGGATTCTTCAATAGAGCCGGTATAGTATCGAACATAAATGTTGTTTCTCACTTCCCCCCCCCCCCCCCACCCTTCCCCACATAATAGACATTGCTGCAGCAAATATTTCGCCAAGTTATGGACAGGCAGAATATTTTTTGAGTTAAAAACTGTATAGAAGAGTGATGAAAAGAGCCAAAAATATTTACATTTCCTGGGAGAGAACCTAGGAAAGAAAGGCGGTCTGTGTCATGTTGACCGTATCTCCCTTCTGGTATCAAATGAGGTGTGAAAATGTGGGTCTAGGACGATATGCCCATTGCGTCAGTGGCGTACAAAGGGTCTTTTATTTGTTATGGACTTTCAGGTCGCCTCCGACTAAATGTGTACTTTTCCCTGGAAATATCATGGGAAGTCAAGTGGTCTGCTTGATTTTGACCACACCAACTATCTAGTACTTATATAATATATATATATATATATATATATATATATATATATATATATATATATAACGAAGGTCTAATACCATGTGTCCGATGCCCCTTGGCGTCAAAATGGCCCATTATTATTTAAAGTCTTCCGGTTCAACCCTGTCTAACTGGCATTTGCTTGGGAATTTCCTAGCTAGTCAATGCGGTTAGTTGGTCCACGGCCGACTCTATTTATAACTAGAGATGGGCGTGGTTGGTCAAAGGCGTGCAAATATTAAACAGTCTTAAAATTCTATAGTTAAGCACCAGCAAAAGAAATCAAAGTCAACATTTTGAGAGTATGCGTTGTCGTGGAACAGGTTCCTTTTACACTCACTAAAGTGGTGTTATCTTGTTAGAAACCGAGACAACTGTCTTTTGGTGCAAAGAGCAGACAGTGTCCCTGGATACTCAGATACAGACTCGAATTGGCTCGCGAAAGAAGGTGAGCTGCCTGAATATCCCCAGAAAAGGGATAAGGGAATTTAGATGCCTAAACACTTAGACAGAGCAGATTACCCCTCCCGACAATTTCCCTTTCTGGTAATAAAATTAAGCCCCCATCTAGACTATGTATATTGGTAGACAGCACTGACACCATACATACATCTAGAAATAGAAATAAACTTTAACTATGAGTTTTAAATCAATCATAGGAATGTTTATTAAAATTAAAGTAAAATTCAATCATCTATTTACTTTTGAAAATACATTATTCAAACTAAGTAGGATGAAAGATAAAAATGATAGTAACATGAAAACTGTCGTCATGAGAGGATCAGTGGGAAATAACATACAACAATTACCACCTGGAGTTTCCCAGAGGATCATCCATTTCAAAGACTGAGGTGGAATGTCAAATCTGTCTCAAGCACCAAGATCTTCCTTAGGGCACTTTAATCATCAGCTACAACCAGCCTGGCAGTGGTTTGGAAGCTCGTCCTGCCACAAGGAACAAGGAATCTGTCCTCGGCTTTTCAGCAGCTAGATTTAGATGTAACTATATGGTCATGTTGCTAGGGTTTTTAGGCGGCGAGAAAGACAAAGTTCTGCCAAAACGGCCCGCTCTAACACCTGCTTGCTGACCTGAAGTAAAATGGCTGGCAATCTTGTCTCACTGCGGGATCCGGTGTTTGGCCAGGATTTTCCCGCTACGTTGCCGAGTTACTAGCCGTATATTTTTATACGTGAAAGCTCAGGGGAATTACAAGTAGGACAATGGAAAATCCCCAAACAGCAACCGTAGGCTATAACCGGGATATCTCTCAATGCGTCTTATGACGAAAATGAAGTCACTGGGCGCATGTAGGAGAGAAAAATAGAAGGGTCACAAAGGAGTAGTACGTCAGCCAAAAGTATCTTGTCTACTTGAAGCGGCGTCTCGCGACAGAAGCCCCCCTTTCGAAGCTTTCTGTAAGAATGCTAAGATCGCTCTCAAGTAGAACAAGAATACCAGACTACCACTTCCTGGCTCCCAAGACTTCCACTGGTCTGAATTTCCAGTAGTCTTTATGACAATGTCTTGTCCAGTAGATGTGCTTAAAATGCATGCACCAGTGGTGTACTGACCGTTTGTCCGGAGGTATCGCATCCCCTAGAGTCAATGATTTCGTGGGTCTGGATGCTGCGATACCAAGGCCAACCTGATAACAAGTCTTAACCCACAATGTACCTAGATTCTGCCCTATCAAAAGAGGTAGAGCTTGTAGGGGCTGCTTGTATGGAAGAGTCACAGTGCAACTATCTTCCGCTATTCTCCTCCACCGATTATCAATCTTAGTACATTCTGTCACTTTCCTTTTGGTATAAGGGATGGCGTCCATTAAGGTACCATGAGGTTGGCGCAGTTTACCACTGACTCTTTCTTGGTAGGGGGTCCACTTGTCCCCTCCTGGGTGCATTTTGTCCTCCCCTTCATAATTTATCGGGGTGAGTTTTTCATGAATAGAGCTCCTTTCGGAATCAGAGCACAAAAGTAGTTCAGTAAATACAGTCACATCAGTCAGAAGTGGTTCGTTTTCTGAAGATGCTAAGGTGGTATTGCTTCGGACCGAAGCTTCTACCGGCAGCTGAGTTACTCCTGTCGCATCTTTCGAAGTGAAGAGTACTCTAAGACCAGAGTGTTTGGTTTCCCTTTTACTCTTGGCTTGTTCAGCCACAAGGTCCTTCATCTGAAGTTCCCCTGTGGTGTCAGCTGCACAGGCAAGAGATAGGCTCTCTCCCTGCCCAAAAGAAGTAAATTCTTTTGTGTTGATGGCAAACAGTGCTGTTTGACCATTTTCAACGTTAATAAGGCTTACAGGAATTTCCTGCTCATCAAGAGTTTCCTTCCCAGAATACTCTGCAAAGACCTCAGGGAAAGTATCCTCTGTGTCGGTTATTTCCTCCCTGGTCAAGCTTTTATGGACCCTGTCCAGAGGGAGTAAATAAAGTTGAGTGCTGCGGCCATCACAGTCACCCATCTGGGATGCCAAATCAAAACTGATACTCATCTCCCTATTGCATGTGGCTGCATCAAGGGAAATGAAAGAAACAGATTTACTGTTATTCTCTGTACCATGCTGCCATGATTCCACTTCTTGTTTAACATTACTGAAGGGCATCATAGAGTCACTAAAAGTGCTACCTTCACTTTCATTATTGGCTAGTGTCCCAGTCAAACCGCCATGTTTACGGTTCCAGCAGTTATCACGTTGGTGGCTGCTGTTCGATGTGTTCGGGGTCCTCTTAGTCCTACACTTCCCTTTCGGAACATGCCGATTCCCTTCTTTCACTAAGGAACATAAGAAGTTAAATGAATCGGATGTGGTGTTTGAGGTTCGTCTGTCACTGGTATGACGATTACGGGTGCTCACGGTACAATTTCTCCTTCCATGATTCCATTTAGGCTCAGGAGGAGTCTCCTCACTTTGCTCATCTGAGTTAAGGGGAGTAAAGGGGTTCAGCAATGTGGATCTGATCCCTTTTGAAGATTTCTTTGTTTTCTGTCCTCGCTTCCTTGTGGGGACAGGAGGCTTCTTATTTTGCTTATCAGGGCAATGGAGAATACAGGGGTTCAGCAATGTAGATCTGATTCCTGTCAAAGAATTCTTGATGTCCACTCTTTTCCTATAAGGAATAAGAGAGGTGAGGCAAGGTCTTGGGTGGTCTATTACTTCATCATTTGATGAGGTACCATTTGGCGCAATAGTACACACCTCTCCATTGAGAGAGTGAGTCCCTGACCTTTCTACCAGAGTGTCAGTATGGGAGTTGTCAGTTCCCTCAACTACCTGGATGTTGTTCTCACCGTTCCCTGTGTCTAACTGCAGTTCTCTCTTCTTTGTCTGCCTAAGTAGTCGATAGTTATGCAGCTTTTCTTGAAGAAGCTTCATTCTTTTGACAGCTGCATCCTCTTGGAGTTGCAACTGTCTAGCATCTTCTTCTTCTTCAAGTTGCCGCATTCTCTCTTCTTCTTCCCTCTCCGCTGCATGACGAGCAATCATCGAGTCCCATTCTTCTTCCTGTTCGCGTTGTATGAACGTTGTTAACTCTTGTCCTCTATAGCCCCTTTGTGCACCAAAAATCCTTGCATTTTCTAAGAACCTGGACCGGCGGTCCATAATGTCTAGATTGTTCATTTACAAAGCAAGAGAAACTGATCACATGCAGGACTAACCAGAAGAGTATTTATAGTTGAAGGATTGGGTGATAGAATAGAAAAAAAGGAAAACTGACCACAGCAGTAAGGAGAACGTTACTGAAAATAATGCAAGTAATCAAACATTACTGCACAGCAATCAATGACACATTAAATAAACTTAACAGTAATGTCAAATGATAGAATGTCAACATAAAAATGATTTACAATCAATATCAAATGCTAAAGCAGTCAAGATTGGGGGAAAAAAAATTTCTCAGACTACTTCCTAATTGTGATATTACACTAATTAAGGTAAGTATAAACAGTTCATATTTTTTACTATCATTTACTTAACAGTTAATACTGCCACTCTTCAAACCCTAATTATGTAAGTCACTATTATAAAAAATGGTGCCTGTAATCTAGGGAATGTAAAAGTTTTTTTAAGTATTTAAAAAAATTTATGAAATAAAATTTCAATTGTCTAGGGTTTCCCCGGGTTTTAAATAACAGGCGCCGACACACTTGTGTGGCCTCAGATTATTATTCCGGAGAGCGCCTCACTTGTCGTGGAACAGGTTCCTTTTACACACACTAAAGTGGTGTTATCTTGTTAGAAACCGAGACAACTGTCTTTTGGTGCAAAGAGCAGACAGTGTCCCTGGATACTCAGATACAAACTCGAATTGGCTCGCTAAAGAAGGAGAGCTGCCTGAATATCCCCAGAAAAGGGATAAGGGAATTTAGATGCCTAAACACTTAGACAGAGCAGATTACCCCTCCCGACAATTTCCCTTTCTGGTAATAAAATTAAGCCCCCATCTAGACTATGTATATTGGTAGACAGCACTGACACCATACATACATCTAGAAATAGAAATAAACTTTAACTATGAGTTTAAATCAATCATAGGAATGTTTATTAAAATTAAAGTAAAATTCAATCATCTATTTACTTTTGAAAATACATTATTCAAACTAAGTAGGATGAAAGATAAAAATGATAGTAACATGAAACTGTCGTCATGAGAGGATCAGTGGGAAATAACATACAACAATTACCACCTGGAGTTTCCCAGAGGATCATCCATTTCAAAGACTGAGGTGGAATGTCAAATCTGTCTCAAGCACCAAGATCTTCCTTAGGGCACTTTAATCATCAGCTACAACCAGCCTGGCAGTGGTTTGGAAGCTCGTCCTGCCACAAGGAACAAGGAATCTGTCCTCGGCTTTTCAGCAGCTAGATTTAGATGTAACTATATGGTCATGTTGCTAGGGTTTTTAGGCGGCGAGAAAGACAAAGTTCTGCCAAAACGGCCCGCTCTAACACCTGCTTGCTGACCTGAAGTAAAATGGCTGGCAATCTTGTCTCACTGCGGGATCCGGTGTTTGGCCAGGATTTTCCCGCTACGTTGCCGAGTTACTAGCCGTATATTTTTATACGTGAAAGCTCAGGGGAATTACAAGTAGGACAATGGAAAATCCCCAAACAGCAACCGTAGGCTATAACCGGGATATCTCTCAATGCGTCTTATGACGAAAATGAAGTCACTGGGCGCATGTAGGAGAGAAAAATAGAAGGGTCACAAAGGAGTAGTACGTCAGCCAAAAGTATCTTGTCTACTTGAAGCGGCGTCTCGCGACATGCGTCTTTCTTGTAGCAACACATGGAAGTGAGTGGTGAACTATTTCGCAGTCGTTAAGGAAGACAGTATGGGATTTTCAGTTGAAATGCTCAAGAGATTTTCTCTGAATACCATGGGTCAAGAAGACAAGAAATACTGACATCCTAAAAGCTCGGAACATCAAGGAATACTGGCTAGTAGATTACACCATGTCCTGAAAAATGAAAAATCTGGGCATGTCAAGGGAAAAGAATAATAGTAGACGACATTATATCAGGAAAGAGCGACAGGGGCCAACCAGCACAAAGATAAACACGTGATATAAGTGACACCTCTAGGGTAGGAAAGTGCGCGAGAGACCGAGTTTCCTTCAGGCACACTGTGATGAAAGCTACTTTCGACCAATGACCTGCCACATGATAATGATGAAGGTGAACGTAGTTAATGAGATGTTGACCACATTATCCCTTGAGTGCCGATTGATCTATGAAAGATACAACTGTAACAACATTTTATCTTACGACAGTTAGCTAAGAGTGGCCGTTTACTTACTGGACCTGCAATGTCTGTAAATCTATGGTTAGTCGGTTGCGTATATTTTACAGCACGTTGCAGAACCAACCCCAACAGCCCCTGGCTGTTGTGTGGTTTTTCTAGGCAAATTTATGTCAAGTAGTTTGCCATTGCTTGCTGGGCGGTCGGCTTTCTTGATACCTCTGTCGAAACCAACGCAAGGCGCATGACCCGCAGCTGGGATCGAACCCGGCATCTCGGCAATACGAAGTGTTCGCATCGACTTAGCCACAAAGCCAACAAATAAATGGTTAGAGACCAAATGTTATCCCCAGACTCGCGCAACTGAAATTTGGGTTTGCAATTCTGATCCCAGCCTCGCACCACAAATGTGTTACTTGCGATACATTAAACAATAATTTGTTCCCGTGTAGGTCTGCTGTACTAAGGGGGGCGTTACCGTTCATGTTATTCGGCAGTTACTTGTTAATTGCCTTCCATTTGTGCACCAGTGTGGGTCATTGTTATTCATCCTGTGCTTTTATTGTGTACTTTGTTTTTGAATGTTTAGTTATTTTGACTTTCTTCGTATAGGGCTTGTACACTTATATCTGTTCCTGTAAAATACATGCTTATGATGTAATGGGCAGCGGTGTAGGCGCTTTCTGCTACTTAGTGTGTTGTACTGCAGAGAATATCACGATGCCCAATGTAATGCAACGCTGAGTGCATTGTAGTGCACAATGTATCTTGATAACAGCTTTCTACCCATTATATCTTGCTGCCACTGTATCTTGCTACCCGATGAATCATTGTGTCTAGTACCTCCTACTGCCAGTGTATCTTGCTACTAAGTACATCTTTCTACCAAGTACATCACGCTGCCAGTGTCTTGCTACCGGGTACATCGCGCTGCCGGTGTGTCTTGTTACCAGGTAGATCCTCATGCTGCCAGTGTATCTTGCTATCAAATATATCTTTCTACCCAGTATATCGTACTGCCAATGTATCGTGCACGTCCGGCTGTAGCTGTTTATACTGCTCGAGCCGGCCGTGGTATCGTGCTTCCTGGTGTATCCCGGTACTCGATGCAGCTCGCTGCCAAGTGTATCGTGCCTCCTAAAGTAAAGTATCATACTGTCCGACTGTTTCTGTGTCATGATACCAGACATTTTTTCTCTTATGGTCTTTCCCTGCGTATCTTTTCTTGCAAGTTTCCTATGTTTACGAATCGAGGACAGCAGACATTGGTAAAAAAAAAAAAAAGTAAAGATCCCTTTTCACGCCTTTCGGCGCATCGGGCATATGGGCAGAGCGTCCCATATTTTTACAGACCATCAGCACTCTGTGGGTAATGTGGTCAGCATTACGCCGGCTGTCTTTACTTTCCCAGGACAGCCCATCCTGGTACCCATTTTAGGCTGGGTCGACCTGCGACGTCCCATACCACGATAAAAATCCACGCAGCCCACGCAGGTTTCGATCGCTGTATGCTGGCTTACGAGTCGGACTCGCAACGCCTTAGCCACGGACGCCGCAATGGTAGACACCCTATAATTCAGCAACTGACGAGCACGAAACTAACCAGTCAGCACTAAGATAACGGCTCTACAGACGACATGCAGAAAACCTGTCTAGACAGCCACGGAAGGCTATAACCACCCGCGCTAGGAAACACACAATGAAATAATAGCCTAAAAAGTAGACAGAATTATAACTAATGCTATCAATGAGTGGCTAGCTCCGTAGGTAGCCACGGAACTTGGCCAAGGGAAATTGATTACAATGATGATGACGATGCACCCCAGTTTACATTTTCTTGCTACATGCCTAGTGGGCTGCATGGTCTCAAGGCATGGCGTCTCATCGAGTGCTGGAGGTCCCGGGTTCAAGCTCCGGTGAAGGCCGGGATTTTTTCACGTGGACTTCTAGTAATTTCCCCTGGACTCTGGGTAGGTTGTAAGATCTGTATTGTTGCGCACGTAATAAAAAGTCATTGGCAGTTGGAAATCGAAAAAGAGTAGCCTAACGGCTACCGGGTAGCTTCCCGGGTAGAATTTGGAGTTAAAAATCTACTCAAAAAATCTCAGGATCCTCGCCGGTGCTACGGAGTTGGGGCACTGCGCTGAGATTCTTCGGACTCAGGCCTGAGTCAGAAGTAAAACGAAGCACTTATGGGTTACTACCCTTGTGCTATGATGTTGGTCCGTCGTCTTTTATCCTCTCTTATTATAAGATCGTGTGGCTTATAGGTTAGTGAATTCGGTTTACAGTGCAGTTCTCGGCGTTTACCAGCATTCGATTTCCTTGATAGGGTAAAAATGATCATCGCCGTCGCTTTCAGACAGTGGTACGTGAGTTGCGCCGTGGAAGAGATTGGGGGACCTTAGCGTAATATTCGCTAATACATTGTGAATACATTGTAGCCAGTCTCGATTGTTGGGAGCGCACATTGTTTTTTATAAGGCAGACTAGAGCCTGCAGAACAGAAGGTCATGGGTTTAAATCCGAACAAAGCCGGACTTTTTTCACAAAAATTACCTAGACGCCCAGGTCGACCCAGCTTTAAATGGGTAAAGTACTGGAAAGTGAAGGCAGCCGGCGTGGTGTTGATCACATCGTCCGCCGATTGGTCTATAAAATGTACGTCTAGCCCTATATGCCCAAAACGCTTGAAGGCGTGAAAGAGTCCTAGCCACATTAGAATGATGCTGATAAGATTACCAGCTATCGCCTGTAGCTGCAGGTTTTATGCCAAGTCTGATAATATCGATCTATTGCGCTTCCTTTTCTAAAGAAAAAGCGCATTTTTTTTTTTTAGAAGCCTTCTCGTAAATGTAGATAGAAGTATTTTAACCGGTTCTGTAGAAGCATTAACGACACTTAGCATCTTTCATCATTCTGTGCCATTTGTCCGTCGCACGTGGTTTTGTCTTCTTCGTTTTCATCATTATCATCCAGTACCGTGCCGGTAAGCGTAGGCTGTCATGTTTCGCCGTCTCACACGATTACCAGAATCACGGATCAATTCAGCGTTTTTTGTCTCGTTCCATCCACCCGGCCAGGCCATCTAGGTGTTTATCTTTTTCTTTGTCTGTAACTTGCTTTCTTTCCATCAGAGCTTGCCATTTGTTACCAAGTTCCCGAGTCCCTTCCTTTTCATAACGTGTCAACAACAGCAGCACGACAACAACAGCAAAAACAACAACGACGGCCACAACAACAACAACAGTGACGACGACGAGAACAACAACAACAAAAGCCACTGACCGTCTGTGTCCTATTGTTCTGTTAAGTTTACGACTTTCGTGTTCACCGACTGTAAGGTCTGGTGGTTCTTCCCGTTTTGGACTTTGATCTGGTTCCTGAAATTTGGTTTTGCATGCACATCCGTTTTACAGATCTGAAATTAGTTATATGCAGAACTATTGGTTCCTAGCCTCTCAGACAGATGCACTCCCACTTCGACGAAGACACCCCTAATTTTTTTTACTTATACGACTTGTCCTAGTCATATTAGAATTATGCTGATAATTAACTGCTATCTCTGGCAGCAGCAGCAGCTTTACTGCTAGTCGTCTTCCTGGTCAGACTCGTCGCACTCAGGGTCTTCTAGTGGCTTTTGTGCTTCAACCACCAGTGCTCCAATCTTGGCGGCTTTCACTGACAGTTTCTGCTGGACTTCACATAGTTCCTTGATGGCGCTTCGTGCCTGTTTCAGCTCATGGTAGATCAAATCTATCCCGTGGTGCCACTTTTGCCTCTTCCACGGCTATTGCGAATTTGAGTTCGAGTAATTTTTGGTGTGTTTCTGTATTCTCCTCCGTTAGGCTGTGAGTGTCTCTAAGGTCAGTGAGTGTCTGTGGTCAGTGAGGGACTCTGTGGTCAATAATGAGCCAGTGACTGTTTCTGTGATTAGAGACTGTCTCTGTGGTCAGTGAGTGAGTCATCTGACGGACGGATGGACAAACACAGAAAGACAGACAAATAAAAGGCATAACTTCAAAACATGCTTTTTAGGGTCAGTGGGTCTGCGCCCACCCCCTCCAAATGGGGCCCCAGAACCCACACGAGGTACACAGGTCTGTTTGATTAAATCGTGTGCAATATTTTCCATATCATGTATGATGGAATAATTCCATTCCAAATCCTTTGGCCTTTCCCATATCATTCGCCTTAACACTTCTCTTGGACGTTCTCGTCTGCTCAATCGATTTGTTTACAGTTTCAGAGCGTTTCCATATTCGTTATCTTATCACTGTTATTTTTTTACTTTTCATAAATTCACCCCATTCAGTGTGCTTCAGTTGCCTCCTGCATGTTTGAAAGAATGCTTAATACTCATTTCCTGCCTTTGGTGGTTCTCCAAATTTCACTGCCATATGTTTTACAGGAGATAACAGTCAAACTGAAAGCATGTTACGTGGTTTTAAAGCTCTTAAAGTTCATGTTCCATATTTTGTTCAAGATTCGATATTTCAGAATTTCCACTTTCCCAATCGTCTTGGCTGAATATCTGACAGACACACATGCATGCAGATATATACTATCCTAGTCTATATCAACGACCTGCTTTCTGAACTACCCCATGGAATTAAAGCTGCAATGTATGCTGATGACTTGGTACTCTGGTGTACAAATGAAAATGCGACAGTGGCCACCAGACTGCTACAAAGAGCCATAGATGCAATGGCTAAATGGGCCGACAAATGGTGTGTCAGCATCAACATAGGCAAATGCAGCACCACTCTC
Source organism: Candidula unifasciata (assembly GCA_905116865.2). Lineage (NCBI taxonomy): Eukaryota > Metazoa > Mollusca > Gastropoda > Stylommatophora > Geomitridae > Candidula > Candidula unifasciata. The sequence continues at coordinate 619,922 of CAJHNH020007778.1, read as the reverse complement.
TTTACCCTTTCTCCTAAACAAAAATCAGGCGCCATGCACATAAATGGAGTACCCCTGAGAGAGGATAAGGAGCCCACATACCTCGGCGTAACGTTTGATGATAGATTAACATGGAGAAAACACATCAACAAGGCAGCAACCAAAGCCAGAAGGAGGGTAGCCATTCTGAGAAAACTAAGTGGAACCACATGGGGTGCTAGCGGGAAAATACTTAGAAAAGTTTACCAACAAAGTGTTCGACAACATCTTGAATACGGATCAACAGCATGGAGTTCGGCATCAAAAACCACATTGCAAGAAAAATCAAGCACTCAGAGTTACCACAGGCAGTATGAAATCAACACCTATAGCTGTGATGGAGAAAATGGGGATGAACCAAGCACTAAGTGAACGCAGAGACACCAAGATGCTTTTACAAGCAGAAAAGTTTCTTAGTATGCCCAGTCACCCTATGAATGAAAGATTCAAAAATTTAGCTTTGGGACGACTAAAGAGAAGTAGTTTTATCCACCAGGCCAAACGGCTCGGCAGACAAACCACTGATTTACCTGCAACTGATAGATCCTTAAATGCTGTCCCAGAACGGACCCCCTGGAGAGAGGAGTATAAGTTTCCAATACACATCAAGACTGAAGTGAAAGGGGTATTTGACAAGGAAGAACAAAACAGTGTGCAGCGCAAAACAGCCACCCTCAGTTTACTTGATGATGAATACCCGCAGAACCTTTGGGTCCGTGTTTACACAGATGGGTCAGCAGAAAGCGCAGTCAGAAACGGAGGTGCGGGAGTGTACATTGAGTATCCTAATAATACCAGGGATACAGCCAAATTACCAACGGGAAAGCACTGTCACAACTATGATGCAGAAGTTCAAGCCATCAAGATAGCGGTAGAGAAACTACTAAATACAGAGTATTTTTCACAACCAGTGGTATTCCTGACAGATGCAAAAGCAGTACTTCAGTCACTCCAGTCTGAAAAATTACCAAGCATACGGACACTATTATCCGAACTAGGCAACCGCTGTAAATTAGTAATGCAGTGGATACCTTCCCACTGTGGAGTTCCCGGAAACGAAAAAAGCTGATAAACTAGCTAAGGAAGGTGCAACTGAAGAACAACCTGACATACCAGTCTCTTATCAACAGAAGAAGAGAATGATCAAATCAATCAGAATGCCACCGAAACTGGCACAAGATGATTACCATATTATGGACAGACCAGAGCAAGTTATTATCCTTCGCCTTAGAACAGGGCACAATAGACTTCGCTCCCACATGTACAACAAATTTAAGATTGGCCAATCGGCCATGTGTACTTGTGGACTGGCACCTGAAACAACAGATCACATCCTTCAAGACTGTCCCATATTCAACGCTTTCAGGCAAAACATTTGGCCAAAAGAGACACTTGTGGAAGTCAAACTTTACGGGCCGCTTAGTGAATTACAAAAGACAGTGAAATTCATACAAGAGACGGCTTTGCAGATATAGACAATTTATTTCATGCGAACGAAAGAAGAAGAAGAAGATATATACTCAGACAGAGAGACAGATATATACATAGAAGACGCACGGAGAGACAACTAGGCAGACAGCAGTCAAGGAGGGAGAGAGGGAGACGGACGGACAGACAGACAGACAAGATAAGATGGATGGACGGACGGACAGACAGACAGACAGACAGACAGACAGACAGAAGGACAGAAAGACAGACAGACAGATAGATAGATAGATAGATAGATAGATAGATAGATAGATAGATAGATAGATAGATAGATAGATAGATAGATAGATAGATAGATAGATAGATAGATAGATAGATAGATAGATAGATAGATAGATAGATAGATAGATAGATAGATAGATAGATAGATAGATAGATAGATAGATAGGTAGGTAGGTAGGTAGGTAGGTAGGTAGGTAGGTAGGTAGGTAGGTAGGTAGGTAGGTAGGTAGGTAGGTAGGTAGGTAGGTAGGTAGGTAGGTAGGTAGGTAGGTAGGTAGGTAGGTAGGTAGGTAGGTAGGTAGGTAGGTAGGTAGGTAGGTAGGTAGGTAGGTAGGTAGGTAGGTAGGTAGGTAGGTAGGAAGGAAGGGCGGTCGGTCGGTCGGACGTACAGACAGACAGACAGATAAAAGGACGGCCGGACAGAAGATAAATAGAAGGACTGACAGATTGACAAGAAACAAAGGCAGCCTGACAAGCAGGCGGACGGACTGTTAATGGATAAAAGGATATCTTTGGAGTATGGTTTGTTTGGTCCCTTTACAATTTGGTGTTGTTTTTGTTGGTTTGGTGGGGGAGGGGTGTCAGCTCACCATTAAAAAAAAAATTGAGCAATGGGAAAGAGGCTAACGCAGGTTGAGCTCTAGATTCTAGTGTCTATGTTAGTTTTGTTTTTGTTTTTAAACGCCTTCTGCAGTAATGTAACCCTAGTACGTTGATGACTGGAGTGTGAAACGCTTTAACTAATCTCTGATCCAACAGAACCTCGCCACCGATATACAATTCCTTGTTTTATTTTTGGGAAGCCTTTGGTAAAGAATTTCTACACCCCTAGGTAGACGAGGATCGACTCAGTGAAGTTTAGTAAGTATTGAGTGTTAGACCGACCTTCAGTTGGCTAGGCGCCAATGATATAGCTTTAAGAATATACCCTAAATATAACTTGATTCAGCCACCCCCATTGTTCCCACAGGCATGTGTTAATAGCTGCCGTTTAGTGTTAAAATTACTGTATTCAGATGTTCCCATTACACGCGAGATGAATGTTGTTTTATAGATGCAGCTGTTGCATTTATAGTGTCATTTTTGCTTCTGACGTTGTAATCTACTCAATATTAAGCTGATTCTTGCGAATACTAGTAAATCCGAGAGACAAAAGACAATAGCATTTGATGTTCATCGAGTTTGTACTTAGGAGCACCGCAGCGCCGTGGCTATCACGCTTGCCTGTCAGCATGCAACTCAAGAGACACGCTAGCCTGCGGATCGAAGGTCGTGGGTTCATATCTGAACGGAGCTGAAGGTTTTTTGTTAGAAAAGACCGTGACTGCCAGGTCGACCTTAATTGAGTACAGTGTATATGTGCCATTCATATTCCGCCTGCACGCGTTTTTAAATAATAGTAGATACTGAAGATTCTTAACAACCTGTTGTCATTGCTTGGAGGGTTGTTAGCACAGGAGCTGATACATGTTGTTAGCGATCGCAGGTTGGGGAGAGGCATGATCGCCCAGGCTAGACGGCAAATCACTTGATGAGATCATGATGTTGATGATGATGATGACGACGACGACGAGACACCGACAAAATCTATACAGCTTCGCTTTTTCATTAATATTTTCTTCAGCACAATCCGTCCGTCGTTCACTAATCGATCTGATCTGACAGCATCCTGTCTGTCTGTATGCAGCAAGACTCTTAACGAAGCCAGTAAGCTTTAACTGCAAGTGTGAATTACTGTTTAAATGCACAGTAACGAGCAGTCTATAGCAATCGATCCTGGGTTGAAGGCGAACCCCGTGTACACATTGCTGCATTAGACAACACACGACCCCTACCCATCACCCCGCGACGTTTCAACAGTATGGCAGTATCAGCATCGGCCTATTGACCATCCAAACATCAGCGGGCGATAATGTATCGAACGCTCACAATTTGCTGGTGCGTTTCGTTCTGTCTTGTGTCGTTTTCTGGTTACACGGAGGGAGTTTGGGTTTGTTTGTTTATTTCTTGAAGCCGTGAAACGTTCAGAGGGATTTCAACAGACAGGGGCAGAATAACTTGCTAGTGCTGCGAGAGAGTTTATGGGAGAAAAGCAGGTCACACGTGCATTGTGGGATTCTGTCGATAATTTGTAATCATAATAGTGAAAATACTATATATACATAGGGCAGTTTCGGAAGGCTGTTGGGCTTGAGGTTTGTAACTGGATCGGATACTGTATTCATCTATTTCTTGTTGTCTTCTTCCTCCAGTTTTCTCAGTGAAATGCTGTGATGCGATGTAAGGATCTTAACTGTGCTCTTTCTACTAAAGCATTGTCCGTTGTTAGCGTGTCCGTGGCTTAGGCGTTGCGAGTCCGACTCGTAATTCCAGCATACCGCGATCGAAACCCACTGCTGGGTGCATGGATTTTCATCATGGTATGGGGCCTCACAGGTCGACCCAGCCTAAAATGGAAACCAGGATGACTGTCCTGAGAAAGTAAAGACGGCCGGCATATTGCTGACCACATCACCTGACACTTGCCGATGGTCTGTAAAAATATGGGCGCTCTTCCCATATACCCGATACGCCTGAAGGCGTGAAAAGTTTTCTTCACTATAGTCCGTGGTTGTGTCTGATAGAGTTAAGTGGAACTTATCGTTAAGAGCCATACTGTTGAGTTTACGCTGTCATGTTTCTCCATCGAAAAAAAAAAGATAAAAGTCGGGAGATGTGAACCAGCGTCATTGCACACGGTTACAAACCATAAGTGCCCTGCCACCAGTAAGAATAGCTGATAAGAAACTGTCCGAATGTGTCGCCGTCCGCACGCAACTCAGTAGCTACAGCAACGTTCATTCATTTAATCCAGTCTTAACTCTGGTACCCATTTCCTAGAGGCTGGGTGAACCCCGGGAACCTCCCGGTTTCGAACACCAGCCATGGGCTGCAGCGAGTCGCAGCTGGATTCGAAAGTCAGTCTCCTATCTACTGCGCTAACGCGGCACCTAAACATCTCCATCTAACGATCAGCACAATCACCAGTTAGGTCGGTGTTCCTTTCTTGCCCCATGTTACCAGATTTTTCCAGCAGAAATAATATCGATCAAAAGAAGCTAAACTAACAGGTCTGATCAAAGACCATTTCCACGCTTAAAAAGATATATATATATATATATATATATATATATATATATATATATATATATATATATATATATATATATCTTTTTAGGCGTAGAAATGGTCTTTGATCAGACTTATTAGTTTAGCTTCTTTATATATATATATATATATATATATATATATATATATATGGGCGCTCTTCCCATATACCTGATACGCCTTCCGTTATATATATATATATCGTATGGACCAATCTGCACTCAGTGGGTAATGTGGCCCGCCTTTACTACACACGACTTTACCTAGTGCCTACTCAAGGCTGGGCCGACCTGGGAGCTATTTACTGACTGGTGTCAAATGTTGTGCTGTTTGATCCCTGCCTTCTCTTCCATGAATTGTGCCTTCCGTTATATATATATATATATCGTATGGACCAATCTGCACTCAGTGGGTAATGTGGCCCGCCTTTACTACACACGACTTTACCTAGTGCCTACTCAAGGCTGGGCGGACATGGGAGCTATGATCATAAAGGGTCTGATGCAGTGAGTTAATATAAGAAGTGTGTGACAGAATAGTAAAACACATTTACCTTCGTTGGGCGTCAGTGAAGCTATGTAGAGTTGTTAGGTGGGGAATGGGTTAAACTAAAACTTAAGTACACAGTCTTCTCGACTCACGACAGAGTTCCTTTCCGACTAACAGGTCGAACTGGTCGTTAAGTCGAATTTATGTTTGTAAACGGATTATACACTTTTTTCATCAACCCAAAAATCAATCCACATGCTTATAATTATTCTGCATAATGTTAAAATCACATAATGTGTACTCTATTGCAGCAGTTTCGTTAACTGTTTTACCCTACCAAAGTAATCTTTCTTTATTTACTATTTAAATTTATGAATTTCTGTGGTCGTAAGTCGAGGAGAAAATGTATTAATGCTTCTAAAGCAAAAGATGTTGCTTCTACAGCCACCACCAACATCACTGCTACTTCTTCGTCAGCATTACGAACTCTTTAAAGTTCATTGCTGCAGATATCCCTCACCTACATTCATTTCTCTTGGTGGTCTTCTCTTTCCAGTTGGTGACAGCAAGTGTTTGTAGGTTTGTCTGAACAGTATCTCTCTATAGTCCTCTTTGTCTGCACCGTCGTCTGCGACTATTCAGCTCCCTTGCTCTGCCAGTTGATATTTTCCCAATATTTCAGTCTATTAACCTTCATGATGCCAGTGATCAGTGGTGGTTTAAACAGATTATGAGATTCTCACTCTCTATTTCCCGCTGTTTGCATCTTTGATAGGGTGTAAAGATTCGTCGTAAACCTTTTTTCAAAAAATTTTTATACGGCTTCATCTCTTTTAGTTGTGCTTGGGTTTAAACTTTAACTGCTCCAACATGCTGAGATAATACTTATCTCCTATTGTTACGCCGGCAGCTTTCCTAAGACAGCTTACCTCTATTTATGCTTTCTGTAAAAATGTTATTGCTTATTTATTTATAAATCCAAACACTTTATTCCACAGATTACCAGCACCAGCTTTCTGAATTTATGAAACAGCGAAATGGGAGGATAGTTAGCTAGACCCACAGAACAATTTAACATTCTCGACAGCAGTCCGGGAACATTGGCCGTGTGGTCGGGAAGATTCTCAAATGTTGCTGCGAAGGCAGTACAGAAAGGGGGTATTACTGCTGTGGCTGGTGGGGTTGACCATCGGGCTAAGAGGAGCGGGTCAGCTGTTGAACATGTTTGGTGTTGGTCAAGCTGAAGACCTCATGTTTTTCCAGCTCGGAGATATTCCAGCTGACGGACTGAAACCACGGGCGGCAAACGGCGATTTTGTCTCACACGGTAAGTCTCGTAAAACTAGGACTATTTGTTAATAAGTGTTCGTTGCTGTTCGCTGCTTGCTTACTTGCTTGCTTTGCGAAACAAAAGATCGTCGCATTTAACCAGCATTCCCAAAGGGGGAGCTTTAGGTTATAATGGTGACTATGTTTATGTGAGCCGTATAGTATGGCCTAGCATTGCTCGCGGCCAAGAAGCCCTGAAAAGGACTCTTACAGTGTTGATGCGATGAAGAGAGACAGACCCAAATACTGTCCCGACCAACGACGAAGTCGTCTACCGGCCAGCCATTTGGGGACCCGGTCGCTGATAAAGTGTTCATTTAATTCTTCAAGATCTTATAGCAAGTCTTTTGTAGAATGTTGCTCACGTTACTGCCCTTCCGTCGGACATTTGCTCGATTCTTTGCCATGCATGGCGTATGTGTTTGCATGGCCAGACTGTCTTTAATGACTGGTGTCAATTGTTGTGCTGTTTGATCCCTGCCTCCTCTTCCATGAATTGTGCCTTCCGTTTTTTGTTTTTCCATTTCAAGTCATTGTAACGTTCACTGTAACCATATTATAGCTTCAAACGTTTGATACTTCCCGTGTGGGTTCCAAGGACCCATTTAGTGGGTGGGGTGGGGGGTGAAATAGAGCCACTGTCAGCTCTAACAAGCATGTCATAAAAGGCAATAATTAAGGGTCTTTCCTTCGAAATGCGTCTGTGGCTTAGGAGTTGCAAGCGCGCTTTGTAATACCGATGGTGCCGAGTTCGATCCCGGCTGCAGGCGATTTAGCAGCAGAACGTCTTGCTTTGGTTTCGACAGTGATACCGAGAGCTGACCGTTCAGGTGCAGTGGCAAACAGCTGAACGTAAAATGTGTCTAGAAAAACCACTACAGCCAAACAATGCTGGCGTTGGTTTTGCAATTTCCTTAAAGGATACGCAGCTAACTTTCCTTCAGAGTCGGAGTGCATCTGCATGAGAGGCAAGGAATGAACATGTGTATACAAATAAGCCAGATCTGTAAAACTTATGTGCACGCAAAACTCAAGTTCTGGAAGAAAATTAGAGTCCGGATGTGGACGAACCACCAAAACAGAAGAAGAAAAGGAGGAGGAAGAAGAAGAAGGAGGAGGAGGAAGAAGGAGGAGGAGGAGGAAGAAGAACAAGAACAAGAAGAACAAGAGGAGGAGGAGGAGGGCTGTCTAGATAATTACCTAGGAATTGCCTACCAAATCTCGCATCCGACGAGATGGGGTAAAAATGCTGAAAAGAACCGACTACCCGTTCTACCTTGCTTATGTTGAATGTGTCAGCGTTAGAAATTTCTGTGAGAAAGTAAAGACATAGGATATGATAACACCCATCATCTCCTGGGTGGTGAGCTACTTTATGCCAAAGTGGACGTGGTGAAGACTTTGGGATCAAGTGCACAATGCAGTAAAGCAGACCGAGCATCCATACATTGACAGACTAGTTCTGCGGATGTGAGCAGCTGGTCTGTAAGATATTCAACACTGAAGGGAAAACAGGCAAACTTTTAATCAGGGTGCAGTTAGGACTGTTAGCATGTCAGCTCTTCGTTAGCTACTGAGGAAGGAGACGGAGCACGTAAGGGAATGTACCGGGTGCAGGGATATCAATTCTTGATTCATTTATTCATTCACATAGTTTTCTTAGTCACTACAAATATGGGTCAAATACCACATCCTGTGAGTACCAGGGCAGAACTGTCGACAAGGCGGGATTGTTCTTTCCCCCCCCCCCCCCCCCCCCCCCATTGACCAGAACTTTCATTTTACCTTGCCTAAAATGGGTACAAAGAAATTGTACGCGAAGTAAAAACTCCCTGTATGATATTGAGCACATCATCGATCGAACAGCCATTTGGTTTCAAAATATTTGGCTGTAACCGTTTACCAGAAAGACTCAAACCACGACGAAAATGTGGGGAAGAACGTTTCTTTACTTTTCTGTTGAAATCCCCGACTTACCTGGTTACACATTAACTCACTCAGACAGTTAGAGAGGGGGCTGAGTGGTCTCGATGTTTGATGTCTGCCTCGAACGCTGGAGGCCCCGGGTTCAAGTTCCGGTGAAGGCTGGGATTTTTTCACGTGGACTTGTAGTAGTCTCTCCCTGGGTCTCTGAGTAGTTAAATCAGATGCCCGTGTGTATTGTTGCGAAGGTATAAAATCCCCTGGCGGTTGGAAATCGAAAAGAGTAGCCAAACTGCGCTGCCCGGGCAAATTTGGAGTTAAAACTATTTCAGGATCCTCGCCGGTGCAACGGAGCTCGTACACTGCGCTGAGATTCTTCAGACTCAGACTTGAGTTTGAAGCAGAACTGAGTGCTTATAGGTTACACCCGTGTACCGTGATGTTGATCCGTCGAATAAACAGAAACCTCGGACCGTTAGAGGTCCATAGACAGTCACGTGCGCGGCACTCGTGTGCAAGCTATGCTATAAGGACATGGGCTCTGCACGCATGCTAACTATCCATAGAAATGGTTGATCACGGTACACGTTAAAGATTTATAGAATGATTCGTATACTCCACACGCGCTAGATCACCTGTCAGGTTATATGCATGGCGTGTTAAGTATTAATTTAATTAAAAGATTACTGATAATGAGTAATCAGTAATTAATTAAAATAAATGTTGAAGGATAGGATCGACTTCATTGCACTAGGTTGTATCCCATATGTCTCTATATCTCTCGTTAAACGGCTAGTGCGAATATGCAAAACGCCTCTTCCATAACTACCCTCTGGAAAGCCTTTCTATCTGCTATCAACTCTCCAGTGTGTATGTTTCCTTATCAGTATGTCTCCAGTATCTTGTACCAACCTTCGTGCTGGTCAACAATGTCTTTTATCACAGTTCTTTAAACACCACTTTTCAGTGTGAATAAAATATCTTAGTTTCTGAAACATGTTCTTCATAGAATGTCTTGACGCAACTCCTGCGAGAGATCCCTACTAGGTCATGTGCAGTACTCGCTAGTTAGAGATTAATAGAATATCTTGATGACGCAGCTCCCGCTAAAGATCCCTACAAGATCAGTTGCACCAAATGCTAGTTAAAGATTCATAGAAATCTTGTTGACGCGACTCACGCTAAAGGTCCCTCAAAGTCAATTGCACCAAATGATAGTTAAAGATTCATAGAAAATCTTGTTGACGCGACTCACGCTAAAGGTCTCTACAAGGTCAGTTGCACCAAATGCTAGTTAAAGATTCATAGAATATTTTGTTGACGCGACTCCCGCTAAAGGTCTCGACACTGTCATTTGCACGAAACGCTAATTAAAGATTCATAGAATATCTTGTTGACGCGACTCACGCTAAAGGTCCCTACAAGGTCATTTGCACGAAATGCTATTTAAAGATTCATAGAATATCTTGTTGACGCGACTCACGCTAAAGGTCCCTCAAAGTCAATTGCACCAAATGATAGTTAAAGATTCATAGAAAATCTTGTTGACGCGACTCACGCTAAAGGTCTCTACAAGGTCAGTTGCACAAAACACTAGTTAAAGATTCATAGAATATTTTGTTGACGCGACATCCGCTAAAGGTCCCTACAAGGTCATTTGCACGAAACGCTAATTAAAGATTCATAGAATATCTTGTTGACGCGACTCACGCTAAAGGTCCCTACAAGGTCATTGCACGAAACGCTAGTTAAAGATTCATAGAATATCTTGTTGAAGCGACTCACGCTAAAGGTCCCTAAAAGGTCAGTTGCACAAAACACTAGTTAAAGATTCATAGAATATCTTGTTGACGCGACTCACGCTAAAGGTCCCTACAAGGTCAGTTGCACAAAACACTAGTTAAAGATTCATAGAATATCTTGTTGACGCGACTCACGCTAAAGGTCTCTACAAGGTCAGTTGCACAAAACACTAGTTAAAGATTCATAGAATATCTTGTTGACGCGACACCCGCTAAAGGTCCCTACAAGGTCATGTGCACGAAACGCTAGTTTAGGATTCATAGAATAACCTCTTCTTCTTCTTCTTCTTCTTCTTCTTCTTCTTCTTCTTCTTCTTCTTCTTCTTCTTCTTCTTCTTCTTCTTCTTCTTCTTCTTCTTCTTCTTCTTCTTCTTTTTCTCCTCCTCCTCCTCCTCCTCCTCCTCCTTCTTCTTCTTCTTCTTCTTCTCCTCCTCCTCCTCCTCCCCCTCCTTCTTCTTCTTCTTCTCTTCCTTCTTTTTCTTCATATTTTTCCTCTTCTGCCTCTTCTTCTATTTCTTCTTTTATCGTCTCACTGATAACAGGTTGGAGCCCAGTGTCGTGGTAATCTGTATTTATATTGCGCTTCTCGGGTGGCTTGGGTTTTTGCAAGTTTCAGCTACACCATTTATCATTCTCTGTTTTGGTCTTCCTCTCGCCTTCCTCCCAGATGTTCCACTGTAAAAAGTCTCATATGCAGTCTGGTCTCTGCATTCTTACTAGATGGCTGAACCATTTCATTCTTTGTCAATATAATCCAGACATTGCCTTGTTCCGACTTTCTATTGCTGGTATTCGTAACCCTGTCTCTTCTTGTGTTGATAGTGACTTTGCGGGGACATTACATTTCACATGTAGTTATTTTCAGTTCTAGTGTCCTATTCATTGTCCTTGTTTGACACTGATAACGTAATGTAGGGGTAGGGGTGTCATTTGCTGTTGTGCTGGAAGGAGACATTTGGGTGTCTAATCAGTGGGGCCTTTAAACTCTTTAGCTTATTTTTATGTCTCTCTTTCAACAGTGATCATATGTTTAACTGGTGTTCTATTTACTGTTATTATTTCTGTGTTCTCAGTATTTATTTGTATACTAAATTTAATGCAACAGGTGTTAAGGCTGTTTATGTGGTGTTGGAGGTTATCCTTTTGTGCAGTAGGGCATGATTATCAGCAAATATAGGTTGATATATATCCTGCTGCTGGAGTTGTGTTTCGTTACCTATCTTATCCATAGTAAAGTAAAGTAAAGGACCCTTTTCCACGCCTTTAGGCGTATAGGGCATATAGGGCTAGACTTATATTTTATAGACAAACGGCACAAGATGTGTCAGCATCACGCCATCTTATCCATGCCGATATTATACAAGAGTGGTGACAGTATGCACCCTTGGCGCACTCCAGATGAAATTTGGAATCAGTTTGTCATGTCCACAGTTATTCTTATAGCTCATTCGGTTGCATGATACATAGATCTAATGTTATCTAGCAGTTATCCATTTACACCACACTCTTCAAGCACTAACCAAAGCTTACGGTAGTAAGCGTACTTTGGATCTGTTCTCCAGGCTATGCCGGTGTAGTGGGTAATGAACAGCCATACAGAATGGCTGGATCTACACCACTGGGTGGTGAGTTGATACATGACAAAGCAGATGTGGTCAAGGCCCTTTGGGAACAAGCAACGAAATCACTAGAGAAACAAGATTATTATGGCCTGGAGAGAATGAGGTACCTGGGTGTAACCAGAGGGTCTGACCGGCTCACTACACTCAGAGGAAAGGCAAAACGGACATATAACCAGATTGTGACCGGTACCATCAGTATTTGAACTCTGCGCTGGCTGCTTAAGATGGGGACGGAGCACATATGGGAATGCCCCTAGTGCTGCGAGGTCAATTCTTGACTCAGCTCAACTCAGCTAACCATAGCTTGTCTCATTTACTTGGCCGAAGGCTTTTTTGGTTATCCCACGCCCCCCCCCTCCCCCCTCCCCCATTTCCAAGTGCTGCATGTAAAGCACTGTAAGCATGCCTAATACAGCTTTAACTAATATGAGAAACCATCCTTATTTAAAGCTCGTATGACAAACAGCCCATTCGCCTGCAAGCCAAAGATTATAATATGGAAATTAACTCTGTGTCAGATTTAAGCTGAAATCTGGGCTAATCACATTCTAAGCCTGTAAAATATGTTCAAAGGCAAGGGGAATCCGCTTGAGTCACGATGTTTTATCTTATATGTTTCTGTCTCTATTCACAGAGCAGTTGTTTGCCCATCAAAAGCGAACTACAATGTACTGTAACTCCAGCAATAATATATGTAGTCACAAATTGTAGGATTGGGTTTTTTTCTTATCTTTCTGCTTTCACCCTTAAAGTGATTGGCACATGTGTTGGGTTTTACAGCTGAGCTGCGATATCTTCACCTTTTGACTCAACTTATCCACTTTCAGCAAACTTCTTATTATTCGCCTTTTATGACGTGCTTCTGGGGGTGGGTGGGGGGGGGGAGAGGGGGGGGGGATGGGTCTATTCTCTTCTCCCCCCCCCCTTTCCAGTGGGGCCTCAGAACCAACACTGTGAGAAGGATTGGGTCTAAAACCAAACCCATGACTATAAGAGAGTGAGTCAAACAGTTTGATCACACCTCTACCCTTCACCTTCTGACCCAGTGCTGAGCCAATTCTAAGTATTTTGGTGGTCGAGTTTTAAAATATCCTTTTTATTATCATATTAAAACATTTACTAACAACTTACAAACATTTATTAACTAGTGCGTGTGCAGAGCGGCAGAGATATAATGGTATAACAAAATCACAAATTTCCCACCCGAATTGAGTTGTGTCAAGAACCAACATTTCCATAAATGCTCCGTCTCCGTCTTCAGCAGCCATCATTGAGTTCAAATTCTAATGGTACTAGTGACAGTTAGGTTATATTTACTTGCCTTTCCTCGAGTTTTGAGTGTTGACCAGCTTCCATTTTCACTCCCCACTGCACCATTCTCTACAGATAGTAAAGGATCTATTTGTTCTTCTGCATTTTTCGCTTGCTTCAAAGATCCTTTCTGTCTTTCCAGACAATAGTGTTATATTGCGCTATAAGGAGGCATGGACTCACAGCCTGTGGCGATGGCGAGTGTGACTAGCAAGACCTGCCCACGTTAAGAAAAGTATCATCCTCTCCATAGCACAAAGCCTGGGCAGTATTGTAGAGACAATATTTTTCCCATGCATCATGATCCCTCTCTTGACTTGCCTTGTTTACTCCAAAGGAAAGGTAACACAAGTATGTTTGGATCAAAGCAAGCTGCAGAAGCTGCCTGATCAGAAGCCCAGTGCTATATCTGTCCGCTTGTCAGAGCTTCCCTCCTAGACAAGCTGCCAGCCAAGGCTAAGGGCCTTGTCTGCCCTGCCATAACATACGGTTTTCAGTTTGCATTTCCTCTTCTAGGATATCGCTTCCAAGAGATTTTGATCAAATTAAGCATGTTAAGCATCAGTTTACCACCTCACTGCCTGTTTAATCCCCATCACCTGCATATCCCAGAGAAAATATTCAAAGGATGCTAACTACCAAGGACTATTTTGTGTCAAACATGCCTGTATCCATCCTTCTCATCTTGCTTTGTGAGTCTGTTACAGTCATGTGTGCAGCAGGTTATCATGCCGGCAGAAAACTGCAGCAACTACATCATCTCAGTTCACAAACCAGATATTGTATTATTCTTGGCTCTCAATCACTTTTGCTATAAACCACCAGGTGCTTCTGTGGAAGAAAACAATTTAGCAAATTCTGGTGAATCATGGAAAAATGCTGATAGCAGTGAAACTAGAATTTTGTTTCACTAAAATATGCATGGTAATATATACATAAGTATTATATAAATATACATGGTTAAATATACATAAGTAATATACATATATAAGAAAATACATGGTCAATGTAGGTAACATATACGTAATATATACATATAAAAGAATATACATGGTAATATATACATCTGTAAGAATATACATGGTAATATATACATAAGTAATATATACATAAGTAATATATACATTTATAAGAATATACATGATAATATATACATAAGTATAAACATATATAAGAATATACATGGTAATATATTCATAAGTAAAATATACATATATAAGAATATAAATGGTAATATATACATATATAAGAATATACATGGTAATATATACATAAGTAATATATACATATATAAGAATATACATGGTAATAAATACATAAGTAATATATACATATATAACAATATGCATGGTAATAATATACATATATAAGAATATACATATTAATATATACATAAGTAATATATACATATATAAGAATATACATGGTAATATATACATAAGTAATATATACATATATAAGAATATACATGGTAATGTATACATATATAAGAATAGGGTGGCCTGAAAAGAAGCCTATGAAATCTGTAACATGTCAATTCTATAGAGAAGGCATGTATGGGGCTTCAGCAGATGGCAAAAGATAGGGGGGGGGGGAATTTGACAAAAAACTTGCAGGCCTTTGCTGGTATAGGATAAAGGGCAGAAGAAGAAAAGGATGAGTAGAAACCCAGAAAGAAAGAGAATACTATGTAGGAAAACATGGAAAAATTTTGGGCTTACGCCAGAGCCAGTTCTACCATCGTCCCCATACATTTCCTCAAGGCTGGGCAGATTCCAAAAGGTAAGGTCAACCGAAACGCATTCGCTCCATCTGTGCTAGACTCTGCTAGGGACTGGTTACTGGCGGTTGATCTGCCGGGCCATGAAAGGTACCCCGAGTTAATCCGTAAGACCGGCCTGCGACCTGACATAGTTCTCCACTCTGCGCAGAAATTGCAGCTCATCCTGATTGAGTTGACCATCCCGTATGAGTCGCGTATGGACGAGAGTCACACATATAAGCTCGAGAAATATTGTGACTTAGCAGCCGGTCTGAGGAGAAACGAGGCGTACACAGTACGGGTCTTTGCCGTCGAAGTGGGAGCGAGAGGCCTCGTTTCCACTTCGCTCTACAATGTGGTTAAAGAACTAGGATTGTGCGGTAATGAACGGAAACGAACACTAAAAAAACTGGGCGAGGTAGCCTGAAAGGGCCTCTAGCTGGCTTTGGACACAACGCAACAACGTAGGGGACGGGCCTCGGTGAGCTGGTCCGGGTGTCTAGCGGAAAAGGATTTCTCACCCCTTGAAAGTTCATCGTGTCCGAATTGTCTGCCAGTGATCCTCTGCCACCTGCTAATAAAAGTCCAACATGTGTCCGGTAAACCAAAGTAAGCTTGTCGCTCGGTCGTCCAGGTATGCTGACTGCTTTAATTACGCTGCCGTGGCGGCTTCTTATCTCACAGTACCTCCTTCGAAACCACCAAGTCGTCTTGTCTCTGGCCGAAAGTATAACACCATCTGGTAATTCTGTGCGGCGGGGAAGCAGCCCTGAGCTTCATGAACTCAGGTGGGCCCACCTCCGAATACGTTTAGGAATCGTGGGCCGAAACGTGTGTCGAAAGAGGATAATTTCTACTGATGACTGTAGATCCCCGCTGTACTTGCTCCCTGTGAGTTTATTCTTATTGTACGTGGCTAGCCCACAAGACTACCAGGAAAGACTGGTGACTATCGGGAAAGACCTTTTGACACCTTTGGAAAGACTGGCCCCCTGGTATCGCCGGGGGGATAAACTGACATCTGGAGACAGATGTCGACTGTGGACCGGGTTGATCACCCCTAACACAGTATAATACCTCCGATTTCGTACGACCACAATGAAATATGCCCCCAGGGCCCTCCGAAAGGGGGGGGGGGAGAATAAAGGGCCCAATCTGATTGATACCCTCGTTGACGACCTTGCTAGCCCCCGGACTGAGACACTCGCCCAACGTCCGGGCTGGCTCTGTACATGTGGGAAAAGCTTCACGGGGTTGCATGGTCTGAGAACGCATGCCGGAAGAATGAAATGCGAGGGTGCTCCACGCAGTAAACGCCGTCGCAAAACTACTACTCCTGTGGTAGTTTCTGAGTCGTTAGGGAACGACGGGCAGGGGGAACCCCACTCGCCCGGAGAGGCCCATGACGTCGACTGCGGAGGAGCACCTTTGATGATTTCTGAAGAAGTGCGTTCCAGAATCAGGTTTCCACCTGCGAGCGAGAAGGTGGTGTGGTGTAAGTTGGAGGTTACATTATGTGAGGTACTTAAACAAACTCTAAACAAGAAGCCGCTAGGCGACAAGCTTACAAAATTTGGTGATGTAATATATGAACACTGCTCCCGCGAGTTCGGGACAGTAGTAAAGGCACAGCCGGGTGCCAAGCAGAATACTAGCAGGAGGCAGAGGGACATTCTGAAGTGTCGGGCAGACAAGAATGCCCTCAGAAAACGGTTCAAAGCCGCTACGGGCAGCGAACGGGAGGGGCTGTACGAAGTTTGGTTGCATTTAAAGAACAAACACAGTGCCCTCTGTCGTGCCGAGCGTTTCTGTAACAACAGACGTAGAACCAAAAGGGAGCGAGAGAAATTCTTTAGGGACCCGTATCAGTTTGCCCGAGGTCTTTTCGAGCAACCGAAGTCTGGGACTCTGGTTGTCAGTCAGAAAGAACTTGAGCTACATCTAAGCAAGATGTACTCTGATAAGAAGAGGAGAGAGCCTCTTGATGACAATCCAGAGATCCTTAGCGGACTCAAACAGCCTTCGGTGCCGAAGGTACCATTTAAAATGGTACCTCCCCTTTGGTCTGAGGTTGAAGATGTTGTGAAAAAAGGCCAGCGGCAAGTCTGCCCCATGTCCGAACGGTGTCCCGTACGTTCTTTACAAGCGTTGCCCGAAAATCCTAAAAATGCTTCACGTCTTGTTGCGACAAGCGTGGATCCGCAATCACATATGTCCAGAGTGGTCAAAGGCAAATGGGGTCTACATTCCCAAAGAGCAGGACTCGAAGAGTCTTTCCCAATTCAGGCCCATCTCGCTGTTGAATGTTGAGGGTAAGATATTCTTCTCAGTCATGGCTCGCCGGCTCACACAGTATCTGATGACTAACAAGTACATAGATACGAGTGTTCAGAAGGGTGGTATTCCAGGCGTTCCTGGGTGCCTTGAACACGCGACCATGATATGGGAGGCTATCCAGAGAGCCAAGCATGAGAGAACCGATTTGCACGTTATATGGTTGGACTTAGCCAACGCCTACGGGGCAGTCCCCCATAGGCTACTGTGGCGAGCCCTTCGCATGTTTCACGTACCGACACAGATCAGTCAAATGGTCGAGCAATATTTCTCTAAGTTCGCTTTGCGCTTCTCTACCTCGACGTTTACCACGAGGTGGACTGAGTTGCAGATTGGGATAGCTATGGGGTGTACGATCTCACCTATACTGTTTGTCATGGCAATGCAGATCATGTTAGACGGGGCGGCCGGCTACGGACTGGGCCTTCAAATAGGGGATCACTGGTTACCGCCACTGCGCGCATTTATGGATGACACGACTATTATAACGGGCAGCGAGGAGTCTGCCCGCACGATCCTGAAAAGATTTGGACGCGGTGGTCCAATGGAGCGGTATGCAGTTCAAACCGCAGAAGTCAAGGAGTCTGTCAATCCATAAGGGCAAGGTGTCGGCGACCAGTTTTACGGTGGCAAGGAACAAGATCCCTACGGTTCTGGAGGAACCGGTGAAGAGTCTCGGTCGCGTTTACGATTCGAAGTTATCTGACAGAGCGGAGGTCCGGCGAATACACGAGTCACTGGCTACAGGCCTGCTCGCGATCGAGCGATGCAGGCTGATCGGAAAATTCAAGGTATGGTGTCTCCAATTCATGTTGATTCCGAAGCTTCTATGGCCACTGCTAGTCTACGAGGTGACGATGACTGCAGTGGAAACCATGGAAAAGAAAATCAATACAGCCTTAAGAAAGTGGATTGGTGCACCGCCTTGTCTGACCGACGTGGCTCTGTATTGTAAACAGGCTAAGCTGGTACTTCCGTTCAAGTCAATAACCGAAGAGTTTAAAGTCGGCAAAGTTAGGCTCGCCATGCTTTTGCGCGAGTCCTCAGACCCAAATGTCATCGCTGTCCAGCCCGCTCTAAAGACTGGTCAGAAGTGGAGAGTCCTCGATGCGATTGAATCTGCTCAGAACGCACTAAAATTGAAGGAGGTAATGGGTTACACACAAACCGACCGTCGAGGCCTAGGGCATGGGAAAGTCAATTGGTGGTCAAAGGCCTCAGCCAAAGAGCGCCGAGACATGGTGATACAAACGGTGAGGGACAACGAAAACGAGGTTCGGGTCCAGAAAGCAGCCCAACAGTCGCAGCAGGGCCATTGGGTCAGCCTGGAGAGCGCATTGCCGAGAATACTCACATGGGGTGAGATCTGGCGGATGACCCCGCTGCGACTGAGCTTTATCGTTCGTTCAGCGTACGATGTATTACCGTCCGGTGTTAACATGGTTAAATGGTCTGCGACCAACGATCCGACTTGCCCGTTGTGCAAATCAAAGCAAACTCTTGAGCACGTCCTGTCCGCGTGCAGGAAAGCTCTAGGTCAAGGCCGCTATACCTGGCGCCACAACAAGGTGCTAAAGGAGTTAGCAGCCGTTGTCGACCAGGCTAGAATGAGGGCTAATGCCAGAGCCAGTTCTAGTATCGTCCCCATTCGTTTCCTCAAGGCTGGGCAGGTTCCAAAAGGTAAGGTCAACCAAAACGCATTCGCTCCATCTGCGCTAGACTCTGCGAGGGACTGGTTACTGGCGGTTGATCTGCCAGGACATGAACGGTATCCCGAGTTGATCCGTAAAACCGGCCTGCGACCGGACATCGTTCTCCATTCTGCACAAAAACGGCAGCTCATTCTGATTGAGTTGACTGTCCCGTTTGAGTCGCGGATGGAGGAGAATCATTTGTACAAGCTCGAGAAGTACAGTGATTTAGCAGCCGGTTTGAGGAAAAACGAGGCTTACACAGTGCGGGTATTTGCCGTCGAAGTGGGAGCGAGAGGCCTCGTTTCCACTTCGCTCTACAATGTGGTTAAAAGAGTTAGGATTGCGCGGTAATGAACGGAAACGGGCACTCAAAAAACTTGGTGAGGTGGCCGAAAGGGCATCCAGCTGGCTTTGGACGCAGCGCAACAACGTAGGGGACGGGCCTCGGTGAGCTGGTCCGGGTATCTAGTGGAAAAGAGTTTCTTATCCCTTTGAAAAGTCCATCGTGTACGAATTGTCTGCCAGTGTTCCTCTGCCAACTGCTAATAAAAGTCCAAGATGTGTCCGGTAAACCAAAGTAAGCTTGTCGCTCGGTCGTCCAGGCATGCGGACTGTTCTAATTACGCTGCCGTGGCGGCTTCTTATCTCACAGTACCTCCTTCGAAACCACCAAGTCGTCTTGTCTCTGGCCGAAAGTATAACACCATCCGATAATTCTGTGCGGCGGGGAAGCAGCCCTGAGCTTCATGAACTCAGGTGGGCCCACCTCCGAATACGTTTAGGAATCGTGGCCGAAACGTGTGTCGAAAGAGGATAATTTCTACTGATGACTGTAGATCCCCGCTGTACTTGCTCCCTGTGAGTTTATTCTTATGGCTGCCGCGATGACTTCTTATCTCACAGTACCTTCTGCAAACCACCAAGTCGTCTTGTCCCTATCCGAAAGAAAAACACCATCCGGTAATTTCGTGCAGCAGGGTACCAGCCCTGAGCTTCATGAACTCAGGTGGGCCCACCTCCGAAAGTGTCTAGGAATCGTGGGCCGAAACACTTGTCGACGAGGATAATTTCTACTGACGACTGGTAGATCCCTGCTGTACTTGCTCCCTGTGAGTTTATTCCTATTGGGTCGCTATGATACAGTAGTAAGTAAAAACTCATCATCATCATCATCATTTAGCAGTTCCTTTGCAGTACGCTGCTCTCATCACAGTCTGCCCGAAAGAAACTCGGTCTCTTGCCAGCTTTCCTGCCTCATGTACTTTCAAATTCGAAGAGTCACTTATATCCTTTGCCCATCTGCATGTTGGTTGGGCCCTGCCTCTCATTCCTAGTATTCTGCCTTCTGCTATTTGTTCCCCCAATATATATGTCTTGGTGCTTGATGTGACCAAAATATTTAAGATTCTGAGACAAGATGCTGTTTATTAGCTAATCCTTCTTGTTGTTCAGACCTGTCAGAATGTCAATATTTTTTCTCTTCTTTGACCATGGTATTCTGAACATCTTTCTATAACATTTCAGGTCAGTAAAAACTCACATACGAGAAAAGGTTGATTCCATAAAATCATAAAATGCTACCATCTTTTAAGATACAATGTCTATACTATCATACTAAAGCATATTTCACTAATAGTGAGCTCCCTAGTGCTGTGATTTTTATCTGTTCATTTGTTCACACTCTCAACATACTTCAAAAAGTTATCTGCTGGGGGTCTCATCTTAATATATTTTGTACATTGCAGTGTCAAGATGAAGTGCAAACTGTGGAGTAGTGCTAGCATGATTGCTTCATATGTGTGTATATTCTCAGAGACTTTGTCATTTACTATGAGGACCTTTCATTCAATTTTCACTTGTTCAGTATATTATTGCTCATCAAGCAGCCAAGTTAGATGTCTGAACTATCTGGGTACTTTTTTGTGTGAACTATAGAACCTAATTTGACTGTGGCATTAACAGATGTTCATTGTATGTTTACTTGTTATTAATACACCAGTGTTTGTTTTCTTCTCTGCTAAAGATACTCTTACCCTTTTTCTTCTCAAACAAAATTAAATATTCTACTGCAGAGCTGTTCAACTGAGTTTACCCCAGGATCAAGATGATGATCATGACCGGCCATTGGCCTGAGCCCCAGCACAGAAAGATCATAAATACAACACAACTGGTAATGATCCATGCGGGTCACTTGCTGGATATCCACGGACCAGATTTGGCTAGTGGGCTGCCAGTGAAATGGCTCTGTCTACTGTATAAAGGTTATAAAGTAAAGAGGTTCGACTTCATTGCACCGGATTTTATCCCATATGGCTTAGCCTCTCACTGCAGATTGGCGAGCTGCCTTCTGAGATCAGCACGTAAAGCACAATCACTGTAGCTCCAGCGACAGTCCTAAGGGGTCTTCATAAAAATTGCACCCATGAACCAAATGAGAAGACCTCTTTACCTTTTATAGGGCAGTTAAAAGCTAGTCAACACTGTTTTAGCAGTTTTCATACAATTTTTGTTAAAATATTTAACTTGCTTTATTTTTGGCAATGTTTTTGGCCATGTTATAAGAAGAGGGAAACTGGATCATTTTGTAATTACTGGGAAGTTTTGGTGAAAGAGAGAAAAGAGAAGACAACATAGGGAGATACTTGACAGCTTTTTGTTATGGTGGGGGGGGGGTGTTTCAGTACATGAACTGATACATACTGTTTTCTAGCACTTTTGCCATCAACCTTCAGATGACTTGGCCACTTTGCCACAGTAACCCCCCCCCCCCCACCCCCTCACCCCGTCCCCGAATATATATATATTTATATATATTTTAATTACCTGTCCTTTACAGAACATTGCAGAACCAACCCCAGCATTTTTTGGCTGTGGTTCTTCTAGGAAAATTTACGTTCAGGTGTCTGCCATTGTTTCCTGATTGGTCTGCTCTCGATATCCCTGTCAAAACCAATGCAAGGTGGTCTGCTGCAAATTACCTGCATCTGAGATCAAACCCGGCACCCCACCACTCTATAATTAAGAAGCATGTTCGCAACACCTATGCCACAGACCGTGACCATATATATAGTAACCCAAACATTTTACTGTCTAAGATGTGTAACTGTTCTAATAAACTGTTGTGTAATTTATGGCAGTGGTATCCAGACTTTTTCAGGTTGTGCATCCCTTGAGTATATTTCAAGGAAACCCACGCCGCCGACCCCCCTCCCCCCCATTCCCCTTTCCGAAAATATTGCTAGAACACTGACCTCCCCCTCCCCCTTTCCTGAGTATATTGCCAGACCATCCACGCCCCTTCCCCCCAAGTGTGATTAAAAAAAGGGCAAGAGATGCGCAACAAGAGAAATAGGCAGTATGGAGATATGTTTTGGTCATGTATACTTAATCTATAAATGCCTGCGTTGTCATATTAATTGGATTTTTAACTGTAGTTAACTGTCTATAAAAACAAAACAAATTTCTTTGGCTGTTTGTTTTATCAGATAGTTTTTTTAATATTTTATTATTTTATTTATAATTAAACTTGAAAAAAAAAAAAAATAACGGATTATTACAACTACATATGCACTCAGTTTGAAAATTGCTTTATCCCCCCTCCCGCTTGAAACCTCCTCACCTCCCCCCTCCCCAAGGGGTGCACCCCCAACCAAGTTGGAGACCACTGGTTTAATGACTTTTATTCCTGTAAGTTCAACTCTGTATGTTTTTTCATAAATCTGTTTGTAGGTACTTCCCGACATTTGCTATTCCTGCCCAACTGTACACCTCGAGCTGTAGAGCAGTTTCCCAGAGACATCTTCACACAGGAGGAACGAGCCAGGGGTGCCGTGATACTTCATGTATTGGTTGTGCTGTATATGTTTCTAGCACTTTCTATCGTGTGTGACAGCTACTTCGTTCCTTCTCTGGAAGTGCTATGCGACTGTGAGCAATGGTTTTATTTCTGTAATTTTGATCATCATCATCATCATCAGTTTTGTCATCAACTGTCCTAATATTTTCTTAGCATGTACTAAAAATATTTATGCAAAGAAAAAATTGTGTCTGTACTACACAGTGCAGAATCAAGGACAATAAAAAAATTGTTGAACAAATATATTGAAAGTCCAGTCAAGGAGTTTTATAGATGAATAATGAGAACACCTAGGACATATTAAAAAAGTGTTATGAAAATGTTTTGAAAGAATAAACTAATAAAAAAGAACCGATTACCCATATCAGAAGGAGGCAATCTACATTCTTTGGTCATGTTATGAGAAAGGGAAAACTCAAGTGTATCAAAGTTTGAAGGAATGAGAGGCAGAGAAAGAGAAAGAGACAAGGAGAGAGAGAGAGAGAGAATATACTGGACAGTCTGGCGTCTTGGCATGGAGGAAAATCTCTATCATACATGCTTGATAGAACATGAGACTGTTGGTTGTGGACATACATAAGGCCAAATGCCAAAAACTATAAGTAGAAGAAGCAGCAGAAATGCTGACACCCTTACTCCCCTGGTAGTGCAGGTGACACCTGGCTGGTGTAACCATTGCAGGGGTCCTTATTATTACTTCTTTGGAGTTTAAACAGGGTATCTGGGATCTACCTGGTTGGTCTGCCATCCATATCCATAATCTCAGGATGGTATGGTAAACATGAAGGTAACAGCCTGTAGGTGACAACCGTTGATTGATCAAAATGCTAAGTGTATTTGTTGCTAATAATTTTGGGCTATCATTTTAAATTCTATATTATGGTCTTAAAGTCAAAATTTCTTTTCTTAATTGTCTTTAATTTTTTATTTTTTATTGGTAGTTTTATAGAAGATTGCTTTAAAATTCCTTGGACGGCTAAAACGAGTAACCTAGAAGTTTAGTTTTGAAAGAGAGGAGGGCCTAAAGACAACTTATCACAAACATCAGGAAAAGATGGTAATCATTTTTTGGATATGTTATAAGAAGAGGGAAACTGGATCATTTTGTAATCACTGAGAAGTTTTGTAGAAAGAGAGATAAGAGAAGACAACATAGGGAGATTCTGTCTTGACAGCTTTTTGTTATAGTGGAGGGGTTTCAGTACATGAACTGATACATGTTGTTGGAGATAGCAGGGTTGCAAAGAGGCATGATCGCCAATGCAAGGCACTTGATGATTGTCAGAGACCTGTTTACTGCCATAAAGGAAAATAGTTCATTGGCATCTCCATGATAGAAACGTCTATCTTTAAACACAACTAAGCCAACACCATCAGAGCAGACGCGTCAGCCTTTAATATAATTTACGACAAGCAGTCAGTAGTTCACACCTGAGAGGTGGCTCGCTACCCTACTCCATCCGGCCGGAGGGCTTTACAATCGCCACTCACACATTGGCCATCCGGTTGTTATCCTGGCATTAACCGGGTCCGAACCAAATGCCTCTCTTAAATTAATTTCATATATGGTTGCTGCTGCTAGTTATCTTGTATGCACACTGTGAAAAAGGTCTCCTTTGTTAGCCACATGAATGGGGAGAGACTAAACCAAATAAGGCACACAAACCTGCAGCTTCTCAGGTACACTGCATTGCATTTAACCCCTTGAGGATTGCAATCTGTGAGACTAACACCTCAAAGATGAGAATCCTACAGGTACAAATCCTGTTAAGCCCAGTTCAGCCATATGGTTTATTTAAACCCCTCATGGTTACAGAGTAAGTAGATTTCTGAGAATAATGTTTCATATAGACTGCAAACAGTCAATGGTAAGACAGGACAAACCCAGAAGAAATGCCTGGGAAAATTGAATGTATTGGGCTGGTGCCATATAACTCACTTTACCTTCATCATCATGTAGCAGGCTTTTTGCATGACTTTGCTCTTGTCAGGCTCTGCCTATAAGAAACTTGGTCTCTTGCCAGCTCGCCCGCCTCGTATACATTCAAGAAGTCACTTATATACTTATATCTTGTCCCCATCTTTTCCATAATTTTTTTTTTTTCAGTCTGCCATGGCGCTTGAGGTGACTCAAATATTTCAGCTTCTGAGACAAGATGCTGTTTACTAGCCCTCGTATACTTTCATATTCAAGAAGTCACTTACATCTTGTCCCCATCCTCTGCAATTATATTTTTTTCAGTCTGCCATGGCGCTTGAGGTGACTCAAATATTTCAGCTTCTGAGACAAGATGCTGTTTATTAGCCAGTCTCCCTCGATGTTCAGATGTTTTAAAATGTCACTTTACATTGCTGTCACAAATTTCACTCTCCATGGGGCTAAGTTCAGGTTAAAGCTAAAGTTGAAAGGATTGACTTCATTCAACTATGTTTAACGTATATAGCTCGGCTTTCTCTACAGAATGATTAGCCACTTGTTGAGAGTGTCACACAAAGCACAAACTCTGTAGCCCTAGTGAGGAATTCCAGTGTCTCCATAAAAATTGCACTTGTGGACCAAACGATGCAGCAATAAAATGAAGCCCAACCTTCAGAGTGTGAGGCAGATGGCTTTATCATTTTGCCACTGAGACCTCTACACCCTTCATATGGCTGTTAAAAACTAGTCAATACTGTTTTAGCAGTTTTCATACAATTTTTGTAAAAATATTTCACTCGCTTTATTTTTGGCAAATATTTTTTTAAAAGAGGGATAGGTTTTAGAAAGGGAGTTTGTTTTAGTATCCAGAAGCCATGAGTTGTTAACCCTTAGGCTCGGAATTATGGATTTCACAACCTTTCAGCCTTGATTCCATTGTAAATACCGTAAATCTGGGAGAAAATGTGGCTTTTCTGCCTACCCCCGGGATTGAACCCGGACCACAAGGAGTTCGTCACTCAGTCTTCACGCAATCTGGTTTAGCCAACTACGCCAGAGAGCCGGGCTTAGAAAGGGAGAAAAGGGATTATCTTAGAGCAATTTATTTTTACAGTTAGTAAAGTTGCCTTATGTATTGTCACTTTTTGTATTTCATTATCTATAAGTATTTTTTTTGTGTGGGGGTAAAAATGTTATCAGAGATTATTTGGGAGCAGACTATTTGCATTGGTTGTGAATGTACCTGTTAACAACATGGACGAATATTTTGACAGAGTTCACTTCTTCCCAATACGCTTAGTTATTATATGTACTCTTTTATATGTAACCGCATCATTGTCCTTGTTGTTGAATGCTAATGAAGGCTTTCTGGCCACAGCATTAATTTTCTTGTTTGCGGTCATTATTTATTAGGAAGCTGCCTAGTTCTCTTTATTATCTGGGTTAAATTTTCCTGTTAACAGCTTGCAGAATATGTCATACCCTCACACTGTGTTCACTTTTCACACAGCATTAAGTTACTATTAAGTTATTAATATTATTATTAAGTCACGGCCTGCTCAATTTTCCCTCAAGGTGCTGTTCATTCCCTCACACTATGCTTAGTTTTTACACAGTGTGCGGTTCATACCCTCACACTTGTTTAGTTTTCATAAACCTTGCTATTCATACCCGCACACCTTGCTCAGTTTTTGCACAGCTGGTAACGAGCAACTCATGTAGGAAATTCTAACAAATGTTGCCCGCACCTCATGTGGTGGGTGTACGTGATGTGTCCTATCAATACTGAGTGGGCAGTGGTTGAGCAGAGTTGTAGTCAGCTATCTGCACTGCAACATTTTTTTATTGTCTTTCATTGTCAGGGCATTGTGCAGATGTTGAGGCTTCAGGTTGTATTGATTTCACTGAGTATCTGCTAGGTTGGCTATCATTTTCCATCTCACCAGTGACTAGACATAACTTATGTATGTGCTCGTTTGGGCTCTACATGTGCATGTGCACACAGAGTAAGGGATGGATGGCTAGACAGACAAATAAACAGATGGATGGGCAGGCAAATAGATAGACAGATACAGGCAGGTAGGTAGATAGGAGGGTAGGTGGATAAATGGATGGATGGGTTGGTGGATAGACACAGGTGGATAATGGATGGATGGATGGATGGATGGATGGATGGATGGATGGATGGGCAGACAGGCAGACAGAAAGATATGAAATAGATAGTTGCAAGATAGAAATTGTAAAACAGTTATATTTACATACAAACTGACATGCTGGCAGGAAGATTGACAGGCTGACAGACCAATAGATGGACAGACTCTAACCAAAGCCCAAGAAAAGCTATAAATGTAATGTAGGTAGACCAGTGTAGTGTTTTTCCCAGAACCTTATACTGAAAATACTGTAGTAATCGTAATTTAATACACAAATGTATCTGAGAAACTAAAAACTACAAATAAATATAGTACTTACTCACAGGACACACACATTTTTTTTTAGAGATGTGTTATTTAAAGTAACCACTGCTAAGAGTAGAATTAGTTAAAATAACAGCTACCCTTGACTGAATGCTTTGGGTTCAAATTCCCATCAGGCTAATTTTTTTAAATAACTGCCTCAACTCCCAGATTGTTCCAGCTGATAATAGTTAAAAAAAAAAATTTTAAATAATGTTTTTCCACGCCTTTAGGCTTATATGGCATATAGGGCTAAACCTTCATTATAAAGACCAGTCGGCACAAGATGGGTGATGTGGTCAGCAGCACTCTGGCTGCCTTTACTTCCCGGGACTGCACCCAGTACCCACTCAAGTAAAATAATTTCTCGACAGTTATGCACCTTCAGACAGATGACTGAGTCAAATTTGCCAGGTTGGGGTGTTATGAAGTAAAATAATTTCTCGACAGTTATGCACCTTCAGACAGACGTTGCTGGTGCTACCTTCATGGCAGCTGGCAGCTCCGCACCTGAGCTGGCTACAGCCGTTATTGGAGTATTTGTTGCCAAGGTATGTCGATTCTCATTGTTTACCCGTTTTTTATTTTTTTTATTTGTGTCCTCTTTCCTTGGGAGCCACCACAGCGTAGTGGTTAGACATTTCACCTATCGGCCTGGAGGTTTTAGGTTTTAATCCACATCGGAGTGGAATTTTTCAGAACTGACCTTGACTTATAGGTCAGCAGCCTAGCCTAAATGGGTACAAGGTAATGTTCTGGGAAGTAGAGGCAGCTAACATGATGTTAACTACATAACTCACAGAATGCCGATTGGTGTATAAAAATAAAGATCTAACACTGAAGCGTCATGTACTGAAGGCATGAAGTTGTCCTTGACTTACTTTTACTTTGCATCTGTCTTTATAGTATTATCCTGTTCATCTCTCATCAAATTAGGTTTTATAAAGTCCTTTTTTAAAAATTTTAATTAGTCTTATCATACTGATGATTAAAGAATCTGTGTCTACAACTGTTGTGCAAAACCCGAATGGATCATTGGATGTAGTAGACAAAAATGGAGGAGCTGGATCGGTCATCATGCTGCAAGATGGGACTACAGTAGAAACGTCATGCACCTCCGGAAAACTCTCAACAAACTTCAGAGCACAGTAGCAAGCAATTATTGATGCAGCCCAAGTGCTTGAGGAAAGAAAAATTTAAAATAGCAAAATTGTTTTCCTTTGTGACTGCATGCCAGTCCTCCAGGCGACTCACAGGGATCCACAAGACAACATGCAAAGAGAACTGACCTGCCACCTGAACAGACTCGCAGAAAACTATCAAATTGTTCTCCAGTGGATCCCGGCTCACTGTGACATACCAGGAAATGAGTTAGCAGACAGGCTTGCTAAGAATGGAACAAAGAAGAAACAACACACCCATCCATTGTCATTACCAGAAATCAGAACACTTATCAAGGGAAAATACAACAAATTGTGGAGAGAACAAACTAACAGTGAACATCCACAAGACCCCATCAGCAAACCTAACAGAAAGCATCATACAGCAATTTTCCATCTATGAACATGACACTGCTGGCTCAACTACCACATGCATAAAATAAAGATTGTAAAGTCCCCACAGTGTGCCTGTCAAACAGGACCACAAACACCTGAGCACATTCTGCAGACCTGCCCACTCTACATACAACTTCGAAAAGACACTTAGCCTCAAGAGCAAAGTGTGCTGAGCAAGCTATGAGGAACCATGAAGGACCTGCTACTGACTTGTGAGCTCATAGAGACAACCCACCTGATGGTCTGATCTGAGCATACAAAACTGAACACAACGAAGAAGAAGAAAGAGTAGACCTACAGTTAGGCTAAAAATTCAGAGGAGTAAATTTACCAGGTGTTTACTTTTCTTCTTCTACTCCCCCACTTCGTCTTCTTCTTTTTTTTTTCTCTTTCTCTTCATCTTTTTCTTCTTTTTCTTATTCTTATTCTTCTTCTTCTTCTTCTTCTTCTTCTTCTTCTTCTTCTTCTTCTTCTCTTCTCCTCCTCCTCCTGCTACTAATGCTGCTTCTGCTTTCAAATCCTCCAAAAAATAGTGATTTTGTTATGTCATTTCTTCCCTTCTTTTCCACACAAGTAAAGAGTCCTTTACTTCTATTCATTATTCTATCCAGAAAAGATATAAAATCAAACCAAAAGTAAATCGGCGAGCTTCACAATATAACAAATACAAACAAAACGTGAACGTTGCAGCACAGGCGCCTTCATCAGCACATACGCAAATCAAACAATACCACACAAATACACAAAATCACTTAGCTGGTATTTCCAAGCAGCCGGGTGGATGACTTCTCAGTAGACTGCCTAGACATGCGGGCCAGGGGAATAAATACCCCCTGTGGAGTACCAGGGGCCATAACTGGGGGGTTTGAGATAAAATTGTGTGGGCAGTTCAATCCCCTAGGAGTTTAAATGAAACTGTGTTGGTTCCGGGGCCCTAATATAGGGAAAACAAGAACAGACCCACTGCCTACTCAAAAGCATGTCGTAAGAGTCGACTAATTGGGAGCTTTCTTCGAAGTCGGAGTTCATCTGGCTGAGAGGCAAGGAACCAATAGTCTGCATACAGATGAGTCAGATCTGTAAAACAGATGCACACACAACACTCAGGCCTTGGAACAGGACTGCTGTCCAGAAGTGGATGAACAGCCAGAACTTTCTGCCAGAGTTTACAGCTGGTGAATGCCAAGAAAATTAAAACTATATACTTTTCATTGCGGAAGCATTAACAAACCATGGATTATGTATGAATAGATTCTCTCGACAGCTGCAAGCAGATGTTACTTGGCAACAGTTGTCAGGGATGTCTGAAGTGTGAACAGTTTATCTAAAACTGTGAATATACACAATCATATGTGCTATCAGCTGTGAATTGCTCATTTGTACATTTTATATCCACAACTCTGGATCCAAGAACTGCTGTAGCTCACTGGCGTACCTAGTTAGTTGGTTGCATATCCTTTACAGGACATTGCATAACCAACCCCAGCATTTTTTTGCTCTTGTGGTTTTTTATAGGCAAATTTTACATTCAGTAGTTTGCCATTGCTTTTTGGGCAGCCAGTTCTCAGTACCACTGTCAAAGCCAAAGCAAAACAATCTGCTACCTAATTGCCCACAGCTGGGATCGAACCCAGCACCCCAGAATTACAAAACGTGTTTTCAGCGCCCGTGCCACAGACCTACTACTAGTGGTATTATATCGGCATTAACAGGGCTGTGTCACCACCAGACCTGGCTACATTTACCCTTCTTGGGGTGATAGTAACACTATTTATCCAAACATTTAATTTACTCTGAACTGTTGTGTTTTTTTTTTAAACTCTAAATTCATTCTTTAAGATGAACTTTTAGTTTTAGTCTTCAGTATTACAGTCATAATTCTTAAAAGTGCAGATTTTTCATTCCTTTAAAAAAAAAAAAAACTTACATCTGTGATACAGGAGCCACCGTGGTCTAGCGCCTAGATGCTTGCCTGCAGATCGGAAAGTTGTGAGTTCGGTTCCTGACAGGGGCCGGACTTTTTCAAAAATGACCTTGGCTTCCAGGTCGTCCCAGCTTTGAGTGGATAACAGGTACAGTGCTGGGAAGTAAAGGCTGCTGGCGGGATGCTGACCTCATCACCCATCAAGTATCGCTTGGTCTATAAAATATAGGTCTAGCCCTATATACCCAATACGCCTGTGGGCATGGAAAAGTACTTTTTACTTTTACATCTGTGACATAGCCAACATGAGGTAGGAACTGTAGGAACTAGACTCTTACCTAGAAACTTTTTAATTGTTTTGCCCCAGAAAACTAATGGGAAAAAGGTCATAAACCCAGTAATTCCTGAAAAAATCCTCACCAAACACACACACATACACACACATACATAGAGACAAGTACACAAGCCGCTAATAAATTACTTAAAGGCTTATTTATTTACATCAAACATTTTAAAGAAGTGTACGAAATGAAGTAATCAATCAACCTGAACAAATCAGAGAATCTGGATTTCAGTTTAATATTCCTCCTAGCATGGTTCAAACCTCCAAAACTGGCTTACAAGATTATCTCTGTCAGTACATATTCATGTTGTAAATAAAAATATTTTATATATTTTAAAAAAATATTTTGAAAAAAATTAGTTTGCCTACCATGCTTTATCATCATCATCGTCATAAACTACTTCTGTCAATAAACGTTGAAAGGAGAAATAATTTGCAATAGAGTGTGTGCTGGCTGCCAGTGGCTATTGTCATACCGTAAAGGCAAAGAGTATCTTTAATGATGTCTATCCATATTTTGCAACCGTCCTCTTTCTCTTGTAGCTGATCTTCTGTGATTGTATTTTATATTGCTGCATTCCAACAAGATGGGCAGATCACTTCATCTTCTGTTTGTCAATGAATCTAGTACAAGGTGTCATTCCCACAGTTTGTCTGATAGTATCATTATTCAGACAGTCTCGAATAGTTAGGTTGGTGACTTTTCTGAGTCATCTCATCTTGCAAGTGGTAATTTTGTGTACATATTTGGCACCAGTAGCTTAATGTTGGAATGAATATGCTTTTTATAATCTGTCTTTTTAATAACATTGACACTTGGTATATAAGTGCACCTTCTTTCTGACTTCTGGTTTCTATTTCTCTGTAATTTCTACCATCAGTTTGGACCAGAACCATTCAGCTGTATGTGTAATGGGCCAGCGGTTTTGCTAACCTGCATTGTTTCGGTTTTTGTTTGCATTGATCTTCATGTTGTATTTACCATGCCTAATGATCTATTTTAATACAAGTGTCTCTCTTTCCCTGGCAGGATGATGTTGGACTAAGCACAGTTGTTGGCTCAGCCATTTACAATGTCATGTTTGTCATCAGTGTGTGTGGCTTCGCTGCTAAAACAGTAGGTGTATTTGTTATGAGTTTTCTTTAAAAACTTTAGTGCTTATCTTTTTGAAATGCCATGATCTCCTAACGTGGGGACAGGACACTTTCATGCAGTGAGAAATACAACATCAAATATTAAAGCCATTAAACAGCATTTAAAGTCTATGGTTAAGCACCAGCAAGGAAATCAGAATTAAAATTTTGAGAGCATGCATCTTCCCTGTAGCAACATATAAATGTGAGTCTTGGACTATCCCAGTTAAGAAAGAAAATATGGGTTTTTGAGCTGAAATGCTATAGACAGATTAGCAGAATACCATGGACAAAGAAGAGAAGAAATACTGACATTTCAAAAAATCTGAACATCAAGGAAGAGTGGCTAATATACAGCATCTTATCTCGGAAGCTGAAATATTTGGGTCATTTCAAGCGCCATGGCGGATTGGGAGCAATCATAGCAGAAGGCATGGTACCAGGAAGGAGGTGCAGGGGCTGACCAACACCAAGATGAGCACAGGATATAAGTGGCTGCTTGAATATGACAGTACACAAGGTTTGAGAGCTGGCGAGAGACCGAGTTTCTTTTAGGCAGACCATGATGAGAGCATCGCTCTGCAAAAGACGTGCTACATGATGATGATGATATTAAAAGCCTTGAAACATGAGCATCTACTCAGATTTGTAGTACTGTGCTTTTTTTCTAAAATGTTTGAACATTCATCTCATCCTCATCTTCTTTTACCCTGCAGTGGCCATTGAGGTATAATTCGTCATTTTAATACCTGCTTGATCTGTATATCATTGTTTGCTGTGGTTTACTGTTTGTCGGCAGCCAAGTTAAATGGCCATGCCACTTCACTTGTTTTCTAATAATAGACTCTAATGCTTTCACTGTACAACTTTCTTTTGAACTTTTTAATTGTTGGCCTTCTCTTTTCTCAGTATATTGATGATCCTTTCCAAGTTCTGAGTTGACATTATGTCTTGGCCTTTAATGTAAGTTTTTCCCTCATTAAGGTCAATCCATTTATACTTTGTTGTGTTTTTTTCAAGCAGTAAAAAAAACATTCCCTGTCGGCTTCCTAGACCAGTCATATGTTAACTCTTTTAATCCCAGACTTATTTTTCCTTATCTCCAAACTTCCTAAACAATAGTTGCTTCAAAAAATAGTGTGCGGGTCTTAAAACTCAAAAATAATCCCACTATGGGGCACAATAACCTGAAGTCTGTCTTGGGATAAAAGAAGTGAAAGCTGCAGGTGGGTGGGGTACAAAGGGCTCAGAAAGGCTGAAGTTGTTAAGTAACTCAAATAAACACATGATGAGGTGTTTAATACTCAAAGACTTAAGGGGGGAAACTGACCTGGGTAAGTTCATCCACCTTGTCTAGCCAAGGCCCTGCTAGCCAGGGAAATCCTGCCCATGGTTTCCTGGTCTATGCTGCTCGAAGTTGATGTTGACTTGTGTGTACTACAGGTCATCAGTAACTTATTGATTTTCATTTGTTTGCCTCTCAAGAAACAGAGGGGCCAAATCTCAACCCTGCTGGCTAATCCAGCCCCTGCTGGACAATCCTAACCCTGGGGACAATCCCAACCCTGCTTGCTGCAGAGCTAGCTGCAGCCCACACCTTGTAGACTGTTCAAACACTTTAAACATACAGTTGTAACAAGCAGAAAACATGTTTATATAATTATTGGTTGGTGTCAAGCAGTATGTCTTCAATGTTTCATACGCAGTTTCAAGTTTGTTAACAAACAAATTTGACCACGTTCAGCCAGCTACCCCAAAAGGGAAATTTTTGGTTATATTGTGATCTGTGTTTATTTGTGCCATATTCATAGCTTAAAATTGCTCACTGCCAAGTTTGCCCATCCAGAGAATTACACAAATCACACTACCCAACGACAGGACAGTCTGAAATAAACCCACAGTCTTCAGAACGTGAGAAAAACTACTTTAACCACCTTGCTTCAGAAGCTGTTATTAAATGTTGTGTCTTTATAGCTTCTAGTTGTTTAATCACATTCAGATTTATAGTGTGCACTTCCTGTCCTCATATTAACTATTGACTTGTATTCAGCCACTTTATATTTCAAATAATTCAGTGCTTTTCTCACTGCAGGTTGTTCAGCTTAACTGGTGGCCTTTGATCAGAGACTGCTTAGCATACCTAATCAGCATTGCAGCTTTAATTTTTGTCATAGCAGATGAAGAGATTACCTGGTATGTGTTCTAAATGTAATTAAGTATAATAAATGGATAATCTAGATCTATCTTTCCCATTAGATGGTCTATGACATCATTTACACACCCAAAAAAAATAATAAGTTTTAGAATGCAATTCTTTTAGTGATATGGTGGTATCTCTGTATACATCCATAATTTATTCCAGATACTTCAATTTATTCCAAACTGGACTAATTTTCCCATAAGAAATAAAGGGAGAATGACTAATCCGCTCCTGTCCAAAAAAAAATACTTTTGTTATTAGCTTATTATACATTGATGGTGCCCCGCTCGCTAGCGTAGTTGGCTAAACCGGACTGCGCGGTGACCGGGTGACAAACTCCTTGTGGTCCGGGTTCACGCCCAGGGGTAGGCAGAAAAGCCACATTTCTCCCAGATTTACGATATTTATCATGGAATCAAGGCCAAAGGGTTGCGATATCCATAATACCGAGCCTAAGGGTTAACAACTCATGGCTTCAGGATGCTAAAAAAAAAAAAAAAAAAAAAAAATACATTGATGGTGTTTGTGTAAAATAGTGTTTGTGTAAAATAATTTACACACTACTGAATACTTAAATGCATAAATACAAAATCAGTTAGATTAAATAAAAGATTAAATAAATAAATATTTAACCTCTGTTTACCTTGCTGAGAAGAGTACCTACTAGGATGGTGCTGAGAAGGGAGAAAGGGGAGGTGGTATTGTTAGTAAGGAGAGTCCCCTTGCAATAAAACTTCAGGAGTCGGAGATTCTGGTGTTTTTGTCTTTAAGTTGTTCTCTCTTTCCTCCCCACTTGGATCTGGTTCAGGCTCACAAGTTCTAGCATGTGGGTTGTATTCCAAATAAAGGTCACATACCAAGCAAAATTGTTCTCATCTAACTAAGACATATGCAGTGCAGACTGCTTAAGGTGATCTCAGATGTGGTGAATTTCTTCATGAAGAACAGTTCTGACTAAAAGGTGATCTCAGATGTGGTGAATTTCTCCATGAAGAACAGTGCTGACTGCTTAAGGTGATCTCAGATGTGGTGAATTTCTTCATGAAGAACAGTTCTGACTAAAAGGTGATCTCAGATGTGGTGAATTTCTCCATGAAGAACAGTGCTGACTGCTTAAGGTGATCTCAGATGTGGTGAATTTCTCCATGAAGAACAGTGCTGACTGCTTAAGGTGATCTCAGGTGTGGTGAATTTCTTCATGAAGAGCCATGCAGAAGATTAAGGTGATCCCATGTGTGGTGAATTTATTCATGAAGAGCCGTGCAGAAGATTGAGTTGACTACTAGTAAGGAACCATCAGTCTTTGGGGACCATGGAGATGTGCTGCTGGTTTTGGGAACAGTGTCTGCTATGACTGTAAAGTCCACTGCAGGAGTGGCAGTCTCTGCCACATGCTCCACATAAACATGTTGATAAGCTATCGATTTGAGCCTGGTTTTTCTCTAGATGTATATTCTCTGTAGATTACTGTGTTTGGCCTCTTTCAAACTGTGAGAGTCCGCATTTCACTGTTTGCCTCCAAAAGAGTTGCTCTGTAGCTGATCTTTCCCAAGTCTGTGCCAATGTTGATATCTTTCAGTCCTTTGTGTCTTACATCTGTTTTGTAAAATTTCAACCCACTGTCCTGCTCTCTTTATTCAAACTCCTCAGGTTGACCTCTTGACCTCCAGTCATATGACTTACTACTGAAATTGTTAATTATAATTAACAGTCTGTGTTCAAATGTTCTTTTCTAGTCAATTGTATGTTACATTGAGTAACATAACGTAGGTGAAGAAACTTTTCATACCATTCACACAACAGGCAGAGGGGGATGAGCTAGACCCATATCTTGTATAGACTTGTCGGCACTCCATAGATGCTTATCATGCCGGACACTTTTACATCCCAGGGCATTTCCTGAAACTGATTTTATGCTCTGTTAATGTTTGAACCAAGATCCACATTATAAACCAAATTAAGAGTTTGTTACCTTAAACATGTTCAAATGAACTACATTAACTTTCTAGTTAGTTTTTATAAAGTTGAAATCAACTACATTAACTTTATGTTAAGTGGTTTATTTTGAAAAAATTAGCGAAACTGCATTTATTTTCTAGTTGGTTGTTTGTTATAAACAACTTTAGGCTAACTAATTTTAAAAGAATCTGTATCAACATTCTTTCAGATAATTTGATTGCACTTATTGTAGGGTTTAAATTATGGAGAAGTGTATCCACAGTGTGTGTGTGTGTGTGTGTGTTAGCATTATTTTCTGTTTGTATTGTATCAAGAGAACTGTTCTTCAGACTCAAGTTATAAAAGTGACTGAGAGCGGTTTGAGCATAGAGACAAAACATCGGCATGTAAAACAGAGTACTACTGACACTTATTATCATCATCACAGTCTTCATCATCAAGTTAGTCTTCGGCAATCCACTTCATCTGTCTGAAAGTCTGAACTCCAGTCTTCGTGTATGCTTGTGGGATGTAAACAAAAAGCAAACATCCACATTTCTAATGCTTTAGGCCTTTTTGGCCTCTGGTGCTGTCCTTGTATTTGTATATACCAGTCAGCACTCGACAGTATCACACTTGCTACTTTCGGATCCTAAAATCTCCTATCTGGGTTCCGGAAACCAATTTTTGTGGGGTAAAAGAATAGACAAGTTGGTTGTGAAAGGCAACTAATTAAGGATTTTAAAGATTTACTGAAATCAAGTGTGTTGAGACAAAAGGCATATATATCATAGCCTAGCTGTAAACCACACCACAGTGTGCCAGAGCCCTTTTAAGGGCGAACGCAGAAGAAGATTTCCTAGCTTATTTTCTAGTACCCATTTTTAGCCCATATTACCAGATCAGTTTTAAAAAACCGGCCTCACTGGAGATTTGAACACACAACTACCAGGCCAATGCAACCTTTCTGTCCACTGCATCACTCTATGCTGATATAGCTTTAGTTTTATTTTCTTAAACATTGTCTTCTGGTAGTAGAACTACATGTCTGTTATTATTACCAACGCCCTGTCTGAGTTCCTCTGCTCTGTTTTGGATTGAAAATAGAACCGACTCACTGCTTCATATCAAGTCATTCTTTCTTCTTCTTTTGTCAAAATCTGCTTGTGCCGCTAGGCGTCGCAGTCTATCAGATGATCGGCAACCGAGCCAGGGCGCACTCAGTCGCTTCATATGCTGTGATGTTATGAAGTCTCAAGTTGTCCGTGACTCCTTTAATCCATCTTCTTCTTGGTCTTCCCCTGCCTCTTGGTGTTTCGATTTTCATGTTGTATGCTCTTGATGCTGGCATCTTTGGTCCCATTCTCATTAGGTGACCAAACCATTTCATTCTTTGCTTCTCAATAAATTTAACGATGGGTATAGTTCCAATAGTTCTTGTAATCACATCGTTTCTCACTCGATCTCTTCTGGTTTTATTCACAGCCATTCTCAAACATCTCATTTCACAGGTGGTTAGTCTTCTCTCGTGTTCTTTTGTTAATGTCCAAGTCTGACATTGATAACCTAATGTCGGTATAAAGATTGTATTTATAATTTGTCTTTTTATCTCAAGTCATTGAAGGCAGATAATAAAGGATTTGTTGTCATTGTGGGCAGAAAGTTGCAAATAATGCAGAGCTGTAAACCACAACACAGTGTCCCAACCGCTGTTTTAAATGTGAGCACAAAAGAAGAAGAAGAAATGTTGTTCCGCTACGACAGACTTAGGCAACAGCAACTATTTTGTTAATGAGTTATTTGAGTCCATTGCAGTGTATGCAAAATGGGTGTAAGGTAACCACTATTCGTATTCAGCCCGACCGCAAGTATTTGGATGAATACCAAATAGTTATTAAGTCCACTGTTTGGCCCTGAAGCGAATACGAAGCGAATATTCAGTACAGCCCAAGTTATAATCACTTCTCATGGGAACAGCCAGTTGGGGTACCTTTGGGTAGCTGCTACATTTGAGGACTGAACATACCTGGCAATGCCTACTGTGCAGTGACGTTATGATAACATAACATAACACTGTGTGTATAAGAGGTAGAGAAAGAAGGGTGACGTTGATTATGATAACAGAACATAACACTGTGTGTACAAGAGACAGAGAAAGAAGGGGCTGGAATAGACAGAAACACCAACCCACAAAAAATACAAAAGCATATGAGACTTCAGAATGTAATGGTAACTTCATTTTTTTTTCTCCAGGTATGAAGCTGTGATATTTCTGGTGCTGTATATCTTGTACATAGTGTTTATGTTCTTCAACCAACCATTGGAGAGATTTTTAGTGCCAAAATTCAGGTGTTGCCCAAAGGAGGCTTGTTCTGTGCCGGATCAAGTGGTTGTTCACTATGAGAAAATGGCAAATGGTGACGTTGCAGACGGTTAGTGTTCCTTGACAAAATGTGGTGTTAGTGTTAATGCTGTTTTGATTTTGAAATGTTAAATGTATTTTGTTATTTACTTATTAGAGTTTATAATGATATCTACTGAGCGGAAA
Source organism: Candidula unifasciata (assembly GCA_905116865.2). Lineage (NCBI taxonomy): Eukaryota > Metazoa > Mollusca > Gastropoda > Stylommatophora > Geomitridae > Candidula > Candidula unifasciata. The sequence goes on along the minus strand of CAJHNH020007778.1, from coordinate 580,908 downwards.
AATGTTCCTAGAAAAACTACGACAGCCAAAAAATGCTGAAGTTGATTCTGCAGCGTCCTGTAATGGATACGCAACTAACTTTTTTATAATGTTATATCATGTGTGTTCTTCATTAAAAAGTTTCACCACTTCATCATAATAAGTGAAGAAATCTTCATCGTCATCATCAAACAGCATGTCCTTTGCAGAACATTGCTCTCTTCATGGCACAGTGGAAAGACTTTCTCTAACCAATTCTTCAGCCCTGCCTGCCTTTACAGCCAATGCATCTTCAATGTCCTGCATCGACCTTCGCAGAGGTCGGGCTCTACTTTTTTTTCCGGGAAACTGCACCCTCCAAAAGCATTCTCCTTAAACCACCAGGGTGCTTGACATGTTCAGAATACCCCAACTTTCAGGAGAGGGTGTTGTTTACGAGCCAGTTAACTTTCAGGAGAGGGTGTTGTTTATGAGCCAGTTAACTTTCAGGAGAGGGTGTTGTTTACGAGCCAGTTAACTTTCAGGAGAGGGTGTTTACGAGCCAGTTAACTTTCAGGAGAGGGTGTTGTTTACGAGCCAGTTAACTTTCTGGAGAGGGTGTTGTTTATGAGCCAGTTAACTTTCAGGAGAGGGTGTTGTTTATGAGCCAGTTAACTTTCAGGAGAGGGTGTTGTTTACGAGCCAGTTAACTTTCAGGAGAGGGTGTTGTTTACGAGCCAGTTAACTTTCAGGAGAGGGTGTTGTTTACGAGCCAGTTAACTTTCAGGAGAGGGTGTTTACGAGCCAGTTAACTTTCAGGAGAGGGTGTTGTTTACGAGCCAGTTAACTTTCAGGAGAGGGTGTTGTTTACGAGCCAGTTAACTTTCAGGAGAGGGTGTTGTTTACGAGCCAGTTAACTTTCAGGAGAGGGTGTTGTTAACGAGCCAGTTAACTTTCAGGAGAGGGTGTTGTTTACGAGCCAGTTCTCCTCAATGTTCAGGTTGTACAGGATGTCGAGGTTTTTTTCTTTATCGTGGTCCATGGTGTTCTAAGAACCTTTCTGTAGCATGTGAGTTTAAATGCTTTGATTTTCTTATTCAAAGACTGAGTGAAAGTCCAGGACACACCCTTAAGTTGCCATTGGAAAGATGCATGATCTAAAAAATTGTAATTTAACTTGCTCGCAGGTGCTCTGCCATAGGTTCTTCATGCTGTTTAGCCTCTGCATTGCTATACAATCCAGAAATAAGGTATACTGTATCCCATAACATCTGTTACAGTTAAATGTTCCATCTCCCAACACCAGTATATTATATACTTGTTAAACCAATGGTCTTATATGGCTCTGAAACCTGGAGAACAATAAAAAAGGAAGGAAGCTTTGTAACAAACTTTTGAGAACAATTTTCCATCAAATCTTCGGACCTATCTTCTTCTTCTTTATCTTCTGTTTCTTCTTCTTCTTCACATTTGGTTTCATGTGCTCAGGTTAGACCATCAGGTGGGTTGCTTCTATGAACTCGCATGTCAGCTGTAGGTCCTTCATGGTTCCCCTTATCCTGCTCTGCACACTTTTTTCTTGAGGCCAGGTTTCTTTTCAAAGTTAAGGTAGGGTGGGTAGGTCTGCAGAATGCACTCAGGTGTTTGCAATCCTGTCAGACGGGCACTGTGGGAACTGTACAATCTTTATTTTATGCATGTGGTAGTTGAGCCTGCAGTATCCTGTTTGTAGACAGAAAATTGTTGTATGTTGCTTTCAGAGGAATTGGAGAATGGAGAGTGAAAAGCAACAACAAAAATTCATAATATTTTTTTATTACTGACATCATGTGGATTAATAGACTGAATGGTTGGGTTATATCGAGAAAATGGCACACAACAGATAAAGAATACCTGTGCATTCTAAAGAATTGAAGTGATCATGAGGCAGACGAGAAAGACAGATGATATACAAGCAAACCTTCCAATACTTGTAGTCACCAAATGGAAAGAGAAAGCCAATCACAGATGGGAGAGAGGAATGTTTGTAGCAATGAACCTCAAGGACTTAGAATACTGAAGAAGAAATTTTCTTCTTCAACAGAAACATACTCAAGTCTGTGCACTGCTTGGATGCCTCTTTGAGCCTAATGCTCAAGTATAGCAGTGGTTATTACCCTTAAGCTGATGGAAACGATGAGAGGTTGGAATCAGAATTTTGAGGGTCTCTAGCCAAGTGGTTAACTATTTGCCATGACCACTGAGGGCTTTGGGTTCAGTTTGTGACTTTGTTCTTCAGTTCGCATGTGCAAATGTTTTGGAGATTTCTAGGGTCAGTGCTGGAGCTATGAAGTTCATGCTTTATGCAACGTTGTCATGAACAGCCAGCCACTTTGCAGAAATAACAGCCACTTGAGAGAAAGCCCAGTGAAAAGAATTCAGTTTTCATGTACCAAAGTCCATTTTGAGGTGCTAAAGATATCTGGCTTGATTTTATAATGTGCAGCAAAGCTGCTAATTGACTGACATTTTTCATTGTGGTTATTTCCTTTTAAAGCAGTGGTTCCCAGTTGGTGGAACAAATTTAAAGGGTCTGTGATATCTTTGTCTTCTTCTTTGCATTCATCAGCAGTAAAGTCCGGTGGAAAGTTCTGTTGATCAACCACTTCTGGACTTTGATTTTGCCCCAGAACTTGAGCTTTGTGAGCATATCTTTTTTACAGATGTGTGTGTGTGTTTTTTTTTAATGTGAACTGTTGGTTCTTTGCCTCTCGGGCAGGTGTAACCACACACACACACAAAAGATGAGTGCAGCCTAGCTAATACAAGAAATTCCAGTAAACTGTGACTGAAAAGCTTAACCAAATGGCGAAAGAGAAAAACGTGCACAAAACAACACCAATAACGTTTTGGTCGGCAGCCTCTGTCAAAGATGAAGTGAACTACACAAAGGTTACAAAGAGGAGAGTATTCAGATCTCTAAGGGGTGACGTGAGCAACATTTTACAAAATGTGATGTAGAATGAATGAATAAAAAAAAAAACGATAGCTAAAAAAATATAGTCGCAAAAAATAAAAAGTAACATTGTTAATAAATAATGTAGTAGTAGGAATAAAAGAAAAACAAATGTTAATGATACATAAATGATACTGATAAGAGATAGAAAAAAAGTAATAATATAAAATAAAATAAAAGAAAAAATTTTCATTTGAAATGTGATAATAGTAAAACTATTTAGATGAAGGTATGATGGATATTGATACCGCCTAGACTTAGAACACCTGTTTGACAAAGGCTGCTGGCAGAAACGTTTTGTGTGTTGTTTTATGCACGTTTTTCTGCGTCCCCATTTGGTTAAACTTTTTTGTCACAGTTTACTAGAATTGATCTCAGGCAGGTGCACTCTGACTTGGAAGGAAACCCCTAAGTAGTCGACTTTTACGACATGCTTCTTTGGGAGGCAGTGAATCCGCTCCATTTTTTCTCCACCACATTGGGGTACCCTTAGGGATCTGAGATATCATTTAGAAAGAACAAAAACAACCCATAGCACATTTTCCATGATTCTTATGAAGATTTGTTTGAATGTTTATTTTTAATAAGACTATTAAAAGTAGATTGTCTGTGGCAGGCCTTCTAGTGGTCCGAGTTCGCACTCAGGGGTAGGCAGAAAAGCCACATATTTCCCAGATTTACGGTATCTCTTATGGAATCAAGGCCGAACGGTTGCAATATCTATAGTACTGAGCCAAAGGGTTTACAACTGATAGTTTCTGGATCAGTTTAAAAAAAAAATCTAATTGGAAACCACTGTCCTAAAACAACTGATTTGAAAGTTTTTATGGCAGATAGAGATAACTTAAGCACTCTTTTCACATCACTGGCTCACTGAGCATATAGTGCTAGCCTCATATTTTAAAGACTAACTGGTTCTCAACAGCTGATGTAGCTGACATCTTGATGGTCACCAGAACAATTCCTGGTACTCATTATAGGCTGTGTCAACCTAGGAACAAAGTCAGTTACAGAAAAGTGTGCATCAATAAGGTCATATGTTATAAAATGACTGATGACATTTCCCATTCACTTATTAGATATGTCTGAGGCCACCATTGTTTTGACTAAAAATGGAAATACAGGCAGCACAGAATCACTGGACTCCAGTAGTTCCAATGAAGAATCTGCAACAGGTTGGTGCCTGTATGTTATATATTGTTAATGTAATTATTTTTGTGAGCTTTAAAAGAAAGCATATGCATGAATTTCTGACATCACAGAACTCAGGACATTCCCATAAGCGCTCCATTCTCATCTTCCTCCATTCTTGGTACCAGCAGCAGTCAGATTATATATCTGTCTTGCCTTTCCTCTGGGTGTTGTCTGCCTGATCCCCTGTTCACTCCCCACTGTACCATTCTTTTGAGACCCTGAAGATCTGCTTTGTACTTCCACACTTTTCACTTGCTGTGCATCCATTTAAAACTATGATATTGACTGTCAGTGTTTAAGACCATTGAACATCATTTCTTTGACCACCTCTGACTGGTAAGAGTCAGGTCTTGGTCATATATGACTGAATTACCATATAACAGTGGTTGGTACCACTTGCTCTCTGTTAATGCTGAATGTTGGGCAGCATATCCCAGACCTGACATCCAATTAAGTTGTAACTAAAACTTGGATCAGATGTAACTGAGCTACCATATAATGGTAGTTGGCACTACTTCCTCTCTGCTAACGCAGAATGACGGGCAGCAACTACCAAATTTGACATTTCACATATGCGAGCGACTTTGGGCACAGAAGCACATTTTGGGAGTGGGGGGGGGGGGGGGGGCTAGGAACAGGAAGAACAGGAACTGTAACCTGAAAACATAATTTAATAGCAAGACAGACCAAGACCCTTTTTTGGCAGCTGGTCTAGGAGGGAAGCTCCGACAGACAGACAGAGCATGCTTTTCTGACTTGAGACCTAAAGCATGCTTTTCTGACTTGAGACCTAAAGCATGCTTTTCTGACTTGAGACCTAAAGCATGCTTTGCTCTAGACCAGTTGTCTCCTGTCTGTGGGGGGAAGGGGAGGGGGAAAGAGATCTAAACTTACAGCTTTAAAAATCATGAAAACAAATCAGAATTGCCAGCTCCATGGGAAAAGTGATCTCTGTTGACCAAAAACACAATAAAACAGAACAGTGTCAACCATTACATCAATATTTGGACACTAAATTACCAGTTTTGGATGATTTTGTGTGTGTGTGTGTGTGTGTATGAACGCTGATTTATGTGGATGTTTTTCTCCAAGTTCTTTTAAACAGTGTTTGGGATCTTTCTTTTTGTCCTCCTTTTTTATAAATCACACTTTTGTTTAATGATGGAGGGGGGGGGGGGGGGGGGTAATGTTACCTGAAAAAGTTTGGAGAACCACTGCTCTAGACATATGGTGTTACCTTTCCTCTGAAGTAAACAGGGGGGGTGGGCGGGGGCAGAAGGGGGATCATGCTGCATGGGCAACTCAAAGTCTCTACAGTACTGCCCAGGCTTTATGCTGTGGATAGGAGGATGTCATCCATGGCCTAAATGTATCTGTTGCCATGGGCTGTGATTCCCTTGTCTCTCAAATAACATAAATTGTGCAGATAAGTTGAGTTTTAAGCCTGAAATAAATCTTTCTATAACCAGGAGTCAATTTAAATGGTGGGTATAAAATGCATTAGGTAAATATTAGTCCAACCCAGAATTGTTTGCTAAAAATCTTGGGGTCAACTTGGATGTCAAAACTGCCTAAACTTTTGCCTCCTATATGGTTTTTAAAAACATTTTATGTCTTTTTTTTTTTGTAGCCAACATTTTTCAATTGCCTCTTGTTTATTTCTTCAGCCACTCTTTTTCTCCTCAATCTCTTTAATGCTATCTTTTTGATTGTTTTAATTGCCATGAAATATGATGTAGTATACCTAATATTGTGTAGTCACCATTATTGTCTCAGCTGGACAGCAGCTGTGATCTTCTGAAAGAGTTAACACAGTAAATAGGTTGAAACACTTCCCATCCAGATAACAGTCCTTAAGACAGTTAATCTCCTCACACGAAAGCCTCAGACTGTTATTTTACAACTGTAAACTGGACACAAAAGTCTCAAGCTATATACAAATAAAATTTAAAACTTGGACCTCAGAATATTGCCCATGTGAACAGGCACCCCAGAATAGTCAACATTTGCTGCGGACATATTCTCTACATGCAGTAAGAAGAACCCAGGTCTGGCCGGTTAGCATTTCAGTAGAAAACAAGCTGTATGGATCAATGGAGGACATGCATTGCACAACAGCCTTCAAAGAGGCTTGTGGCCTTCTCTTTTTAAAGCTACTGGGAGGAACACAACAGTAACAAACAAGCAAACAAAAGAAGGAGAACATTGTGACAGCTGGAAATATCAGTGAAAAAATGGGTAGAGGCAGACCAAGAGAGATGATGCTGGATGGGCTGAAACGATGGCATTGAGGGATATCATCAAGAGGGCTGTTCCAGGCAACCAGGGATCGTGATCTGTATAGACGCATGCGCGCCTATGCTAGTTGGCAGGGCAGATGATGATGATGATAAAACAAAAGAAGAAGAAGTAAAACAAAAAAAACAAGCTTTAGCGTAAAGAAGTATATAAACCTAGTACTGATGGTCTAGATTGCAGGTACAATGTGCTTCTCCTGCTGTTATTTACATTGTATATGTAATATCGTTATTGCTGTACCCAGATGTTTAGTTTAACTAAGTTAAATATAATGCTTTATGATTTTGTCATTTGTTTCGTGACTATTTTTCCTACAGAAATTCACAAACCAATTCCAGAGGAGTCCATATGGCACAGACCTCGAGGGTGCTGGGCCTGTGTCTTGTGGCTAGTGTCATTCCCGTTGTCTTTCGTTTTATACATCTCTGTACCTGACTGCAGAAGACAGAGACTGAGAAAGTGGTTTTGGATCACCTTTACCATGTCTTTAGTTTGGTTATCTGTCTTTTCATTTCTGATGGTGTGGATGATTACTATTATTGGTGAGTTTTACTTGTAAAGTTGATAGCCTTGTTTAAAGCTTTCTTTGCAGATTTTTGTAGATGGTGATGGATAAGGAGTAATTAATCTATAATGTATCAAATAGGCATGTATAATTATCATTAAATATATTTCATTGAACATAGTGTGTATTGTGTGTGTGTGTGCATGCACACATTTGCATGTGTGTGTGTGTGTATATATATATATATAAAAATATATACACACACACACACACACACACACACACATATATACATATACACTTTGAAGGAAGCCCCCAATTAGTCGACTCTTATGACATGCCTTGGGTAGGCAGTGGGTCTGTTCTTGTTTTCCCTATAATAGGGCTCTGGAACACACACAAGGATGATGACAATTCTTATTCCTTTATTTTTAATCTGTTTTTTTTTTTTGTGTGTGTGCACACTGTGAGGTAGATAGTGTTAACATTCCTATGCTGCTGTCACGGGACGTTCTTATTTAAATAACATTTTTTAGTGGATGTGAGTTAAATCCCCTACAATCCACATCCAAATGAGAAATCAAGACAATTGCGCCATGATAATAAAGGTAGACAAAGTTTAGCGATAAACAGATACAGCCTAAGGTTGGCTTGTCTTCTTCTTCTTTGCGTTCACCAGCTGTACATTCTGGCGGAAAGTTCTGGTTGCTCGTCCACTACTGAACTGCAGTCCTGCTCCAGAACCTGAGTGTTGTGTGTGCATCAGTTTTACAGATCTCATTCTCTTGAATACAGACTGTTGGTTCCTTGCCTCTCCGGCAGATGCACTCCGACTTCAAAGGAAACTCCCCAATTAGTCGACTCTTACGACATGCTTTTAGGGAGGCAGTGGGTCTATTCTTGTTTTCCCCTACAATGGGGCCCCGGATCCCACACGGGGGGGTTGGCTTGTGAAATAGAATAAGCTGACTAAATATCCACAGGAGAAGGAAAAAACGTTTAGAGATCTAAATAAACTAATTGTATGAAGATAAAATTCTAGCCTGCAGGTTGCCTTTCCGAACACTTCCCTCCTGTTAAAAAAAAATGAATCCCTACTAAGCGCCTTAACTTGTCTAAGTTTTGCTTTCCAGTTTTCACACTCAGTTAGCAATGTGAGGTGATAACAAAAAGTTAACTGTATTTTTTAAGTATAAAGACAATTTTTTTTTTTTAATAAACCAAGCAGAACAGTTGCTGTGTTGGTTAAATGGTAAGTTAAAATCAGGGAGTTGATGTTTTCAAAGATGGATCTATGAGTAAGATGGGGGTTGATGCTATGATTAAAACAGATTATTACACATGATTTAAATGAAAAGAAACAACTCGGAGTCAGCTCTCCCATATGATACTCTTTAGAATTCAGTTTGAATCGGGTGGTTACAATTGTAGATCCAATTACTTAGGTCTGTCAGATCAGCTCGTGCTCCTTTGGGAACAGGAATAATCCTAAGAATTCTGTTTTCTTGAAATAATATCTCACTAATAGAACAAACGAATGAACAAACTTTATTTTAAAAGGGTTACAAATTGGTCACGCAGGCCCGTCTGACATTCGGCCCTTCTGAGCACTCATCTTTCAGAGTAACAATGCCTGTTATCAATAATGCATGTTATTGAGGACTCCTGATCGAATATGAAGTATATTATAATACAGGGGTTTTCTATTATGCCTTTCTGTCATGTCCTGTCATTTGCTTTTTCTCTGTGCCCCTTTTCTAGACTTGAGAATTTTTTTTTTTTTTTTAGCTCAGCCCTCTGATCAGTTGGCTGTCTTAGTCCTGTCAGTCCTTCCTCAGCTTCTTCAACATTTATAAATTATCTGTATGAATGGCTTTAATTCCAAGCCCGCCCTACAATAAAGTACTATGCTGTAATACTACATCACCTTGGGTGGCCATCTGGCATCCTGGTCTAGCCAGGTCTGTTATCACAAGTCAGCTGGAACGTCAGTTTTCGGGAATGTGCAATCTTCTCTGATACTGAACTTCTCATTTTGCCAGCCAGTCTGATTATGGCACGACCCCAGCCAAAAGTAGACAACCACCTGTTCACAAGTTTATGTGACTCAGTGTAAACAGGGAAGTTGGATTACTATTCAAGCCTAAATTCTTTCCTTGGTTCCCTGGTGCCAAATTCCATTGCGATAAAGCCCAGTTGTGAACCTGAGCTCAGCTGCTAAGTGAGGTGTATACATCGCTTGCCTACCACTTGTATCATCAGTTATAAGGCAAAGAAGATGGCAATATATTGTTCATTTCATAAGGAGCAGTGGACAAAGCATGAGGAAACTAGGTTGTCTAAGAGAAACCCAAGGTGACATTGTTGAGAGGAGTCAAGGGTGCTGGACTGGATTCCATGCATGATATCTAGAGGATTGTACAGGATTAAAGAGAATGCAGGACTAGATTGCCATCCTTATGGAGTGTATAACAATACAACAGCATGATGATGATGATGATCAAATCACTTGCCTGCTGTCAAATTTTCCTGTGATTCTCAGTGATAGAGGTCATGAGGTCATGGCATGAGTCACCCAATACATACTGTTTTGTTTTTAGGCCCTGGGGAATGTATTCTATTGAATACTTCACTCTGTTTGTGTTTATTGATTACCACTTGTATATATCTTTTTATATTTTAAATAAAATTATAAAATGTAGATAAATATATTTTTTTTAAATTGTTATTGACCTGTGTAAAGCGTTTGTTTAAAAAAAAAAAAGGGATTTTTATGAAAATTCCCATTGATTCGTTGAACCCCTGCCCCCCCCCCCCCCCCCCCCTCGGCCCTTTTTCCCCGCTTTTTTTTTCCATTTTAACATTTGCGCGGGGAGGGTGTTGAAAATGCAAACAGTTTCATGATGTAGTTGTTGAAATATCTCTCCAGGTTTCACAGTCAATATACCTGATAGTGTCATGAGCCTAACTTTTGTTGCATTTGGAGTCAGCTTGCCTGATGTTGTTGCTAGTGTTTTGGTGATTAAGGATGGTTAGTTCAACTTATTCATACTTATGCACAATGCACTGTCTCTGTCTTTCTGTCTGTCTACCTGTTTGTGCTTCTGCCTATCTCTCTTTATAAATAGCCCTTTCATCCTGTATTTATCCATCTGTATATCTGTCTCTTGTTTTAGATATGAATAAATGTATCTACATCTGTCTGTCTGTTTAACATTATATATATATATATATATATATATATATATATATATATATATATATATATATATATATATATATATATATATATATATATAAATCAATGTGTGTGTTTGTTTGGTCTCTATAGACTCGGAAACTACTGAACCGATTTAGCTGAAATTTTCAGGATATGTTTGTTGTGATACCGGATTTTGAACTGTCGTGGTTTGAAATTCAACCTGTCACTGTTAGAGATAGGTGACCACAATTTATGCCAAAATATACGCAACTAATATTTATAACTTTAGTGATTTCTAATTATAGCCACGTTAGTAATTGCGCATGCGCCGTATTTACCATTCGCCGGCGAGTTACGTGCAGCCAAATCCTTCTCTAATACTAATACATAGAGTAGGTCGTGGTACAGCAAACAAGACTATCTCTATATTTGCCACAATAACCATATTAAACACGATTTCTATTTTCTGTTTTTTTTCCCAAACAACCTTCGATGAAAAGGGGGGGGGGCATCAAGGACTATCTCGACGTCGGCGCAGACAGTGACTGCGACATTAACTTCATTAACCGTGTTAGACACGTGCGATTTCTATATATCTGGAGTATCTGTCTACGAGAAAACAATTGCCTGCGGTTTTGAATTGTGTTTTCATCGCGACACAGTAGTAGGGACTCACATGTCTAATAGTTGAGTTCTCTTTTCGTTGTTCCGATTAAGTGGCTGCTTGGTCGAATCGTTAGAACACTGTGTTCATGTGCGGTAGATCTGGGTTCGAATCCGCAGTCGTAAAAATTTTTTTTTACCCCGGACTAAAATAATATCCTCATCTGCTCTGTCGTGGTGACAGCACTAGCCATGTTGCCTTAATATTTAAAAAAAAAAAAAAAAAATAAGTAAATGGGTAAACCATTTGATAATTAAATTTGACCATTTCGCATACTTATGATTGCATTGTTAAACTTTCCGATTGCATGGTTACGCTGAAATTGTATAGATTTTCATTTAGATTTAGTTATTTCATCTGTGTTGGAATTTTAAGCTGTGCTGTTTACAATGGCGTTCATTTCCTAATTATGGTTTTTTTTTTCCTGTGTTTGTTTGCTTTTCAAGTGTTTTTTTTTTTCTCCCAACTACTTCAATGAGGGAAAGAGTTGTCGGTGAATTTGGGGGGGGGGGGGGGGGGCAAACTATTTACTGAGAGAGCTTTAAGTCACGTGAAGACCGCCGGTAAGGTTATGGCATTCTTCTGTCGGCAAGTGAAATTATACATCCTAACCTGACCAGTCTGTGGCGACAGCACTAGCCATGCGGAACCAAATCTTCTGGCTCACGACTCTGTCTACTCCGATGGTAACACAGATAGCAGTGACATTATTTTAGTAGTTGTACTGGTACTTGAAGGATGATGTGGTAAATATTACACTAGCCCTATTCACTACCTTTTACAATTCCTGCTCCCTATTTTAGTCCAGATGGACAGGGATGTCAATGTCAGTTACAGCAACAACAAAATATCGCCAGTTTGTGATTTTCAAATCCTTCGAAGAGGGAGAGAGCAGTAGTCGGTGGAAGAGGGGAGGGGGTAATGACTTAAATTTAAGAGAAATTAAAGAGCTTTACACTTGATTTTCAAGTTCTCATTACCTAATTTGTTTATATTTTACTAACGCTACCTCTGCTTTTCTATTTTTTACGACTTACTTTGTTATTCACAAGTACAGTTGTAGCTTTACTTCCGTCTCCTATAAAAATACAAACAGCTTTAGCATGTGATAACCAAATAACCACTTTTGTTACCGTGCTAATAGCACCATTTAAACGACCACTAATATAAAGACACAATTATATGGTGCGTGTTCTAAAGTTGGAAAACCAGACTATTTATATATATAAAAATATCATGTGTTTGTGTGTTTGTTTGGTCTCTATAGACTCGGAAACTACTGAACCCATTTAGCTGAAATTTTCAGGATATGTTTGTTTTGATACCGGATTTTAAACCATCGTGGTTTGAAATCCAACCTGTCACTGTTAGAGATAGGTGACCACAATTTATGCCATAATATTCGCAACTAATATTTATAACTTTAGTGATTTCTAATTATAGCCACGTTAGTAATTGCGCATGCGCCGCCGTAGTCAGAACGCAAGGTTTCTGCCATTCGCCGGTGAGTTACGTGCAGCCAACGCCTTAATACATAGAGTAGGTCGAGGTACCGCAAACAAGACTATCTCGATATATATCCATATATATTAAACACGATTTCTATTTTCTGTTTTTTTTTTCAAACAACCTTCGATGGGGGGGGGGGGGGGGGGGGGCAATCAAGGACTATCTCGACGTCGGCGCAGACATTGACTGCGTCATTAACTTCATTAGACAGGTGCGATTTCCATTGTCTTTCTTTTCTAAAAACCTTTGATGAGGGAGAGGGTAGTAGGTGGATTTAGTTGTGGGGGGGTGGGGGTGGGGATCAAAGACTATCTCAAATTACGCCACAGCAACGCGTGGCCGGGTACAGCTAGTATATATATATATAAATCCCTTTGTATCTATCCTGCTTTTTCTTTGTCTTTCAGTGTGTGTTGTGTCTGTGTAAGTGTTGTGTGTCTGTGCTGTGTGTCTGTGAGTGTGTGTTGTGTGCCCAGTTTGTAACCGTTTGGAAATATTTTGTTCAGTCCATCCGTGTGCCTGTCTGTTATTTTTTTTATTGATATGTATGTATGTATACACACACACTTTTTGCTATCTTTGTATATCTCTTTATCTCTGTCCGTCTATCTTTGTATATCTCTGTCTTATCTCTCTTTGTCTGTCTATCTCTCTGTCTCTCAGGTAGATGAGCATGCATAAAAACACACATATGTGCACATAATGTTTAAATAGATCTTTACCATTTCATAGAGGAGTTTTTGATAGCATGGTATTGATAGCATGGTATTTATAGCATGGTATTTACAGCATGGTATACAGAAATTCCTGTTTAAACTTAAAATTGAAAAATGAAATTCACACTCACAAAATATGTTAGTATAATTTAGGCTGTACCTTTTTTTTTAAAGCAATAAACGTAATTTGTTGTTCAAATCTTTTGTCCACAGGCCTTGGTGATATGGCTGTGTCAAACGCGGTTGGAAGTAATGTTTTTGACATTCTTGTCTGCTTGGGTATTCCCTGGTTCCTACAGACATGCATAATGAAACCTGGCAGTGTTATACAAGTTTACAGTGAAGGTATTGATTACCTTTGCTGTTCACATCCTAGCATTATACATTTATTTGCTTAACAGTAATTTTGATATATTAATTATAGATTAATAAGACATTGAAGTTATATCATGTGTCAGAAAAGGTAGACAGTCAAAATTCTTTAGAGATGTTAGGAGAAGAAACCTGTCTGCTAGTCGAAGCCCCATTTCACCACTGTATTTAATACCATATCTTTTGCAAATGATAGCGTAAATTATATTGTGGCTCATATAGTAGAATCCCTCACCTCTGTGGAAAGTGGCGTAAATGGAATACTATCTACCTGTACCACATAAGGACAAGTCTTGTAAATAGGTCTATGACAAGAGACTATGCCTAAATGGAACTCAGAGATGGGACGTAATCTAACCTTGACTAGAACATCCCTATGGTTACGGTTAAGTCTGTAGACCATTAGAGTAAGTTCAGGGTCTCCACAAAGCTGGAAGAAATCCAGCATTTCCAGGACCTTATGGTGAAAGTCATCATTTTTCTGACATGGTCTATCTACGGAGGTGTAGAAGTTGAAAGAAAGGAAGTGAGTCCTTGAAGATAAAAGGATGTAAACAAGAGAAAACCATGGTAATTATTAGGTTTGTAGTATTCTGAGGCTTTAGAATCCAAGATGACAGTGAGATCCAAGAAATGCACTGATGAGGGCAAATGCTGGAAGTGAGTCAGATGCTGGGTTGGAAGTTGGGGAAACAAATCAGTAAAGTCCTGTAGTTCAGACAGAGGCATATCAGAGACATTGATACAGTCTTTTATATACCTCCTGTATTACTCAGGGAACCTACCAGTATATTGATGACATATCCAATGTTCTAGCCCATGAGGAGGCAGATATAGCTGGGTCCCATCTTGGTGCTCATATCCATGCTGGTGATTTGGTCGAGGTAGTGACCATTAAACTCAAAAAAGTTCGGAGGAAGCACTTGCTCAGCCAGATATACCAAGGGATCAGTCGCTGTAGCTGGGCTGACTTGGCAATCTAGAAACAATTTCAAAGCCTTGAGACCATCAGAGTGAGGAATAGAAATGTAGAGAGAAGTGACATCTATGGTGAAGATGTGGTACCTGGAAAGAGAGGTGAACAGAAAGTGTTGACTGGAAGATAGAGATAGCATGGTTGTTGTCCAGGTTATAGGAAGGAAGACCAGGGGTTGGAATGTATGGTCGAGGAACTCTGATTTGAAGATGCTGCAGAACATCTTTGACATGAAACAGAGAGGCTTTCCATGATGGGAGTGCATTCCACAAACAAAGAAACTGCTACATGAAATGATAAGATGGTAGGGATACGAAATAACCTCCTGAAAGTATGTGATCCAAGGCAGCAACTGAAAAAATATATGAAGGTGGTTCAGATATTATATCTGAACCACAAGAAATATTGGTTCAGATGTAATATCGCAATACAGTAGTATGGATATACAATATTAAGAAGCGAAAAAATATATTTTAAAGTTAATGATCTGTTTGAAGCTAATATCACATCAAGCATGTGATGCCAGACACATATTTTTATAAACTAATTTATCCCTGACTGCATGTGAGACTTTTTACAGCAGAACATCTGGAAGGAAGGCGATAGGAAGACCAAAAAAGAGATGGATAAAATGGTGTTGCCTAAACCTGCACAAAGACTAGCAAATCCATCACCCAAGCCACCCGAGAAGTACAAGACAAAAATACAAAAAACCACAACACTGGGCTACAGCCTGGTATCAGCAACTTGAAAAAACCATGACACTGGGCTACAACCTGGTATCAGTAAGACGACAAAACCACGACACTGATCTGCAACTTGTTATGAGTCAGACGACAAAACCACGACACTTGGCTACAACCTGGTATCAGTGAGATGACAAAGCCATGACACTGGGCTACAACCTAGTATCAGTGAGTCGACAAAAGAAGAAAAAGATTGAACCCTGATAGTATGATGGTCAATATCATGCCATGATTTATTAATGATATTTTTTTAGATTTTTTATCTATTTTAAATTTTTTGTCTTATCTACAGATATCTAAAAATCTACAAAAACTATTCTTGTCAGTGCAGCTTTTGTCAATGTTGTACTTTGTCTTTTTCCTTCAAATATTTCTGCTTTATCTACAAGTTGTCTCATCCAACACACTATCATTAATGTTATATCTGTATTTTAATTGACTGTTTACTATATCTATATTTGTCGTCTACAAGGATCTGCTATACTCAACCATCACACTATTCTTCTTCCATTTATTTTTCTTCATCTTCTTCAGCATTCTGAGCTTTTGAGATTTATTGATGCAGATTTCACCCACTCTTCGAATGGCCTTCTCTTTCCAGTTGGTGACTCCAAATATTTGTATGTCTACCAGTTTATTATCTCTTCACTGTCTCCTTGGTGTACCTCAAAGTGTACTCTCATTCAGCTCTTTATCATACTATTATAATTATTATATTTTTAATAGAGTTTTATTAGTGTTTAATTTTGAATTGCTATTTATGTTAAATATGTTTTGCTTTATCCACAAAGGTCTGCTATACTCATCCATCACACTGCTGTCAACTGTGGCACTGCTGATTCTCTGCATTCACTTTAACAAATGGACCTTGGACAAGCGCATCAGTGTAGTGTTCATGATCATTTATATAGCATATACTGTTCTAGCTTCTCTTTATGAACTGAATATATTTGGCTACTTCCACCCAGTCGAATGTGAGAGTCGCTACTGAATATGTTGGTAGACTCCGGTGTTTTAACAATGTGTTATAATTGTTTTATTTTCTGAAAAGCACAATTTTTATTTTACCACCCAGTGCCCTCAGTATAGCCTTCATTGTTGTGAAACAAACTCCATAGCTAATCTTTCACTGGTCAGACATTCTGTAAAGTTTGAAAAGTCAGTATTCCCACAGTCTGTGAAGTTGTAATAATCAGTCTTATTTTTATGGTCCATGCCATGTGATGCCGGTCAGCTTGTCTTTCCAAGTGTTCAAACTTGATTTTCTTTGCAAACATACACACAGTTGGAATTCTTTCTTGTGAGAGCAGTGCCCATACTGGGTGGATTGTCCTAGTCATTAACTCTTTCAGTCGCAAAGAATGCATCGTGTGTTCATGGGTTCCTACCTAGAAGCCCAGTGAACGCAAGATGTTCCCACCTGCCTTCCCCGGAACTGAAAGAGTTAACTCTCTCAGTACCCTCCCCGCATCCTAGCGATCATCAAAACTCACTATACTTTTTGTAATCATTTGAAAGAAAATAGTGTTCTTGAAAAGATATCAAACCAAACAAAAAGTAGTGTAAGTCAGCTTCACAATATCGCAAACACAAATGACAAATGAACATTGCTGCTAGAAAGCCCTTATCAGTGCATTACATAAATATACAGTGCCACAACTGCGAACAAGAATGCACAGAATCACTTAACTGATGTATCTCTGATAGAAATCACATTTATGTCTCACTAGTAGAATATCTGACACGTATGTCCACTGAAAATAAATACTGGCAAGAAAATGCTGCGAGTGACAAGGGCTGTAATTCAAAGATACTAGATAAAATTGTTGGGTATTAAGTTCCCTAGGTTAACTGGCTCCTGTATATTGTTCTTTGTGTTTTCTATCACATACAGTAGTTACATTTAACAGTTTGAATCTGAATTATTAGTTACTTACTTCTGTCCTATAAAGTCTCTGCTGAACTCATTCAGACATAAGACTTTGTTGCTTTTGAGCTCAAACTTCTTGGAAGAGAAAGAGTCTAAAGTAACATCTGATTGAGACTGAAAGAGTTATGCCTATAAGTGACCTCCCCTACCTAGCACAGGTAAAGAGGTAGCCTTTTCTGAAAATGTTTCAGCTGCTTGCCATGACTTCACATGGCCCTTGTCAGCGTAAGGATACTCTGCCCCTGCCCATAAGGTGTCTGACAGAAAGGAAGTACAGTGGACCCATAAAAATCTCCATGCCGGACCACTTGCAGGTCCATCTAGTTTAAATTGAAATCCTGATAATTAGTTTTACTACTTGATACTGGAGCCCAGTTAAATTTGTTCTACTGTGACCTGATCCATTCAGTTGAATTTCAAGGTTGTTTGTGCATCGTGTGTAGTTACTTCATGAGTATTTGTGTTCATTTACTACATTTTTTAATTTATAATATACATTATAAATATGCATTTAAAGGCAAGTTTCTTATGTGTTTACTCTTGAAGGGGCAGTTGGCATGAGGTGTGGTTTAAAGCTAGGCTGCAGAATCTCCACCCTGCAGCGTAACACATCTGATCCTCTAGGCTTCACTTTTTACCACATGCTTGTTAGGGAGGCAATGGGTGTGTTCATTTTCCCTCCGTAATGGGACCCCAAAACCTGCACAGGAGTCGCCATGGCAGAGGGGCTAGACGCTTGCTGCAGATCAAAAGGTTGTGGGTTTGCTTCCTGGCAGAGCCAGACTTTTTTCAAAAATGACCTTGGCTCCCAGGTTGACCCAGCCTTAAGTGGGTCTTAGCATTCTCTTTTCATTCCTTGGGTATAGAAGTGATTCTCAGTCTTGTTTTAATTTTGATATAATTATACTGTCTATACTCACTGTTGTTAGACAGAATTGTGGCTTATGAGTCTTGCACACTCGCATGTGCATACACACTCCATATTCATTTACTGAACAGACTAGATTAGACACCCATCTAGATTTACTAGGTTAGTGAGCTTACACACAGAATACGTTTAGAATAACAAAAATAAGCATGTAACAAATGTGTGTGAAAAGAATATATAAAAGTAATAACTGTAGAGTTTAAAAGAAAAGTAAATGTAATATTTATGTGGGACAAAGTGTGTAAAATAGGAACTTCTGGGAAAGAATTAGTTGAAAGTAATAACTGTCTAAATGTCTGGACAAGAACCAGTTGAAAGTAAGTAAAAGTAAATGTGACTGGGGAGGGAGGGTGTATAGGGATGGGGGGGGGGGGGGGGGGAGGGGCAGTGTAAGTAATAAAACAGTTTGTGAGTAATAAAAGGGAGTGTAAATGTGTGGGTTTTTTTTTTTTCAGGCAGAACGCAGTAGCAGCAATTTGTTTTTCTAGAAAATAAATATACTGAATAAAAGTAAGTGTATAAATTTAACAGTTGTATGGTACAGAATGTGCAAATGTAATAAGTTTGTGAGATAAAAAAAAAATTTTTAGTAGTAAAAATATGCTTATGTAACGGTCGGGACATTGACATGAAATGTAATGAACCAGTTTTTTAGCAATATACATTTGGCAGTCTCAAGTATTATTCATGTTTGCTCATTGAAAACCTTGTGTTCCCATTATTATTAACTGACATGTATAGAGTGATGTACAATAATTTATTATTTGTACTTACATTATGTTAAACAATTATTATGTGTCCTATGTTGTCATTCTATGTTATAATTATACCAGAATCTCCCAAAGTTTAGCTTTAAGTTATTTGCCTCATTTCATGTAACTGGTTTTTTTCCATACATTTTGTTTAATGTGTTATCCTTTGTTTACAAGATAATTTCCGGTTTTCTTTGCATTTGCCTTGTTTACATTTCTCTTTTTGTGGGTGAATTTTAATTTGTTACTTATCCATTGACTTTGTCTTCCGGCATTATCTCAGCTCTTTAACTACTGGACTCGAACCCTAACTGTTGCAGAGTACATTTATTAAAATGTTCAGATGGAAAATAATATGACAAATATTTAAGGTATTAATTGGTACCCACATATGTAAATGATGACTACAGAAGCTAATACATTGTTCTTCTTCTGTTTTCACCCTTTAAAGAGCAGTTGGTCTGTTGTGTTGTGATTTACAGATAGCTGTTACATCTGCGCCTTTAGACCCAACACAATAATTTCAGTAAACTCTTAATTAGTCACTTTTGTGATTTACAGATAGCTGTTATATCTGCGCCTTTAGAACCAACACAATAATTTCAGTAAACTCCTAATTAGTCACTTTTTATAACAGGCTTGTTAAAGGGCAGGGGTCTGTTCTTCCCCTCCCCCCCCCCTTTTTCCCACTCAGATGGGGCTTTGAGAACCCACTCTGGGAAATGGATACACTAATTTAACAAAAATTGTGCAAAGTGTAGATATGCCTGAATTCAAATCAGCCACCTCCAAAAGACAACAACATCTATCTCCCTGATGGAACAACTGTACTTCAGTGCACAACCAAGTCATCTCATCTGCTAACCCTGGATGATAAACTGAGTATATTAATGGAAATATCCCTATTCACAGTCCTCTAATGTTCTGTACTCAGCAGCACACTCAAGTGTTGAAATACTACATCCTGTCCACTCCTGTTTTCAACCCTGGATTATCATTGCCAAAACCATATTAGCTTTTGTTGATGTTTAATCACTGACAAAAGTGGTTTCTGTTGTTGTTGTTTCTAAAAATTTTCTGAAGACTAGGATTACCACTTCAAAGATTGGAATCAGATTGGTGCAAACCCTGAAAGCCCTGTTCAAACTAACAAAAAAGTTATTTTTGGGCATTAAGGTATGGTTATGAAGTAACTTGCAGTCCTTTATCATGTTCTTGTTCACGATCACCGGCTGTAAACTCTGGCAGAAAGTTATGCTTGTTTGTCCATATCTGGACTAGTCTTATTCCAGAACCTGAGTGTTGTGAGCATATTCATTGTACACATCTGACATTTATTTGTGTGCAGATTGTTGGTTCCTTGCCTCTACGGTAGATACCCTCCAACTTTGAAGAAGCACCCAATATGTCAACTGTTACAAAATGCTTGTTGTGGAGACAGTGGGCCTGTTCTTGTTTTCCCCCAAAATTGGGCCCCAGAACCCACACTGGGAAACTGCAGTCTAGTGTGGGTGGTTTGTTACGTGGTCAAGAGTAGTTCTAAATGACCTGCTTATGTGTTTATTTATCACTAAGCAGTATAGTGTAGCAGATAGCCATGCTGCCCATTGAAGTCTTCAGATGTCTTTGGCTTCTGGCCATGGTTTGCTGTTGCATTTTTGCATCTTGATAACTCTTTACCAGATAGGCTTCTTCCTAACCCTCTGGAGATGCAGCTTTTTGGAGTTTCAGTGCGAAAAATACGAAGCCTTTAGGTGGGGATTCTCATACTTTATACCCAAAAAAATTATTTTAAAAATGA
The DNA here is from genome assembly GCA_905116865.2 of Candidula unifasciata. Classification (NCBI taxonomy): domain Eukaryota; kingdom Metazoa; phylum Mollusca; class Gastropoda; order Stylommatophora; family Geomitridae; genus Candidula; species Candidula unifasciata. The sequence continues at coordinate 560,362 of CAJHNH020007778.1, read as the reverse complement.
AGCGTTTAATTAACATATACAAAACTATATATATATATATAGATAGGACTTTTAAAAACTTCATCCATAACCAAATTCCACCATGTCATGTTTGTTCCCAAGCTTAAAAAAAAATTGCTTTATGCAAGCATATTTTTTTTTAAAGCTTGGGAACAAACATGACATGGTGGAATTTTGTTATGGATGAAGTTTTTAAAAGTCCTAACACTTGTGTTTAGGGAAGTAAGGCCCTTCAGACTCTTCTGGCACATAGTTCTACTTATTTTTCTGCCTTCAGATATGTTTCATTTGCTATGATGCATCAGTCCTTTTCGTCATTGTTGGGCATAGGTAACCCCAGAAAAAAATTGATGTAAAATTACTGAACACATAAACTTTCTCGAAAGCCATCAGTAAACTGCCAACATGTGCAAGAAATGCGAGAAGCAGTCTGATTGACTGGTACGAAAAACTTGTCTGTATCGACATCCCAGCATACCAGTCCAACCCATTGGTGCTCCATATTGAATTATGTTCTTAGCCGCACAGGACTGCAGGTTAGACATGGTTGGTGTAGTCATTACAGGTGCCCTCATTATAACTTATTTGGTGGTTGAACGACGTATCTGGGATCCGTTTTTTTTGGGACATATTTTTTTAAATCTTAGGATGGTATGATAAACCTTCAGGTGGCAAACCAGAGGGGACAAACTGATTGATCAATTGATCATATTTAAGGACTTTCTGAGGAGCAGCTGGCCTCTCATGTGGAAGACCTGGGCATGAATCTTCGGTCATCATCATCCTCATCCCGTAACACTGCATTTTGCTAGGTCACCAGTTTCTAGTGACCGATCAGCTCTCTCCACCTTTCGTGGTCAGTTACGATGGACTTCATGTGAATGAGGCCTGTCCAGTCAGTCAGGTTCTGTAACCAGGTCTTTCTTGATCTGCCTCTTCTCCTCTTTCTCTCTACTGAGCCCTGCAGTATTGTTTTTGAGAGGCTGTTAAATCTTATTACATGTCCATACCATTGCATTTTTCTCCTTTTCATTGTAGTTAAAAGAGGTTCATAGTTGTCAGTGTGCTGTATAATTATGTGGTGAACCTCTTCGTTTGTAATGTGGTCTCTGTATGATATGCCAAGAAGTTTTCTGAAACATCACATTTCTCATGCCTGTATCTTCCTTTCAAGTTCAGCTGTTAAGGTTCATGTTTCACAGTCATCTCAGAGCAACCGAATCTTAGTTTTGCATGAAATGTTTTTGGATCTCCATAATTTTTGCTGCTTGGCAAGGACTGATGTTGTTTGGGCAATCATAGACATGTTTTCTGTTCTTGACCCCAGGTCACTTAAAATGGATCCTAAATATGTGAAATTATTGACTTGTTCTAATTTGTGACCTTTAACCTAGATTGGTGAAGTTATGCCAGCTGGATAATTAGTCACTACATCTGCAGTAAGATGATCAAAGATATTTCTTTTGGGGTTGAAAATAAACATTCCTGCCTATGCAGTGGAGCGAGTGCCCTAGCCATACTGCTCTAAATCCTCAGGTTCTTCTTGACATTCACGTCTGTAAACACCAGTCCTAGTTGTCGTGTACGTCTGGTCTTTGGACTTGTTCCAGGACTCGAGTGTTGCGTGTACATCCAATTTACTGATCTGGTTTGTTTGTGGGTTCCTTGCTTCTCAGACAGATGCTTTCCAACTTTAAAGGAAATTTACCTTATTAGTTGCCTTCTATGACATGCTTGTTGGGGCAGTGGATTCTTTGTTCTCCAAAATAGAGCCTTAGAATCCAAAAGCTGAAGACTTTCCTGTCCTACACATCCCTAAATAAATAGAAGCAGAAGAGACAGTTTAAGAACTTTAAATAAGTATAATTTTTAATGGGCTTTATGAAATGCATTGAGTGAGCAACATCTATGTGTTTTAAATGTCATCATTGGCTATAGCTGTGATAGATCTATGTTGTTTGGTAAACAAACTGTACTTGTCATTCCTGTAAACACCTGTTAACATGAACAGGTAAGCACAAATTATATATGTATATCTTTTATTTGCAACTCTGTGTTGTAATTCACTGAATTGTTTTTTTTTTTAAATGAGTATTATGTATTTTTATTATTCACATACATTTGATTATTGTTACGATATGGATATTCCCCCTGGTGATTTCGGGGCCCCATTGTAGGGAGAAACAAGAATAGACCCTTTGCCTCCCTAACAAGCATGTCATAAGAGTTGACTAATTAGAGTATTCCTTCAAAGTCGAAGTGCCTATTCCTAAGAGGCAAGGAACTCTCAGGCTGCATAGAAATAAGCTAGATCTGTAAAGCTCAAGTTCTGGAACAAGACTAAAATCCAGTAGGGGATGAACAACCAGAACTCTCTACTGGAGCTTACTGCTGGTGAGCGCAAAGAGGAGTTTAGATATGATGATTCAAGAGATCATTGAACACGTCAATGTCTAATTTTCAAGACATTTTTTGTTTGTATACTTTTCAAGACATTTTTTTTATAGATATTATGTATGAAGGTCAGAATCAAATAAGAAGTTCAATAGAAGACAAATCGAGAAATACCATAAACTAGATCTGCCAACTGATGTGGCCCATAATCCCTGTCCATGTTGTACAAGAACATTCCATGCCAAGATTGGACTTATCGGTCACCTACATACTCACAGGAAGCTGCCATAGTATTGCAGCCAGATTCTCACCTGCTGGCCTGAAGGTCTAGAATTCAAATCCGCATTTTGTTTTTGTTTTTAAATTGACCTCGGCTCTCAGGTTGGCCCAGCCTAAAGTGGGTACAGGCTTTTTCCTAGGAAGTAAAGTAATGTTGACCATATTACCCACAAAGTGCTGATTATTCTATTAAAATTATGTCTAGCACGAAACGTCAGAAATACCAGTGGTGAAAAAAAGGCTTCCCCCCCTTTTTAAAAAAATACATACGCACTCATAAATCAGTAGTTTAAAAGACTATCGTCATCACTTGTGACATGGACAAATTAGTCAGTCACACTTAACCTGCCGAATGAAGAATGTTATTTTTGTGAACTTCTAGAGAAGCTTACTTATTTAAACGCTTTTCTTCTACCTTAGGGTGTAGAGGTTTGCCAGAGAGATCGCCAGACATTTCTATCAGCAGTTTTCTTTCTGGCTTTGTTCCATTCCAGCCTTCTATCAGTTAGGGATTGTCAAATGTTGTCTTTCCAGCAGATCCTGGGTCGCCCTCAGGTCTGGTTCTTAGCATCCTATGCCTGCCATGTTGGAAGATTTTTTCCCATTCTGCATACATTTTCCAAACCTTCGTAATTGCGGCTGATCCACTCAGGTTTGCAAGGACTGCGTTTCAAGATCTTTACAAATTGTCTGATTGTGGAGTCTCTTCCTGGCACTTGGACCACCTTTCTCAGATATCTCATTTCTGAGGGCTGAAGCTGGCCTCTGTGAGCTGGAACTTCTGGAGATGCAGTGGTATTAACAACTGAAACCAGCTGAGCAACATGTCAGGGAATCCTTAGGTAGCACAGTGCCTGGCTCACTTACCTGCTGGTCCAGTGTATGCATTCAAGTCTCCATCGAGGCAGGGGGTAATTTTCAATCGAGCTGGTCTCTCTGGTATTTTGACCCTGTTAAACATTGTGGTGGCCTGGAGAGAAAGAGAGAATGATGATGATGGAGGTACAATTTCTGGAAATGATGCAGAAGCAAACTTTTGTGAAGGTTAATGCAAGGCATTGAAGATCCCTTAGCTATATATAAAAGCACACAGGGCTAAATAATTGGCTAGAGAAAGTAAGATTTTTAGGTGTGCCATGATGAGAGCGATGTTATTTTAAAGGACCTGTTTATTGATGATGATGGGCTGCCAAGTTAGGTGATCATTAGTGGGTACAGGAAATGTCATAAGAAGGAAAGATTGTTATCATGAAGTTGACCACATCACCCATAAACTTCTTATTCTTCTGTAACATTTTGGCCAGCAGCATATACCCAAACAGTTTTCTCAATGATCAGTGTTCAGAGGCTCAGATGGCTAGAATAGACTCAGAGTATGGAGTCCCTAATGACACCCTGTATAGTGAATTACAGATAGGGAGAAGATGTCAAGCTCAGCCTCTGCTGTAGTTAAAGATGTGTGCAACTTGGACATGAATGATACAAATATTGAGGAGGATTCATGGTAACAGGATACCATGGATTGCATTTTCATGGACGGGGAAAATTAAAAAGGGAAGAAGGACAGAGAAAAAATACTGCAGACAGATTAAAAGCTGAGCACGAGAAAAAAACATGTCAAATACGTGTGATGAAAACATAGGTCCTGAAGTGGCAGGCAGTTATTATGGAAAGTTATTCTTCATGTGAGTTGGTCTTGCTAGTCCCACTCGTCATTGCCATGGTCTGTGATTCACACACCTCCCTATACCAAAATGCAGCATTATGTACTATATCATGTACTTATTGTTTCCCCTTTGCAAAACTTTTTTTTTTTGGGCGGTTCAAAATTTTTAACCCTGTTGCCCCCAAAAGACTAAATCTAGTCACTTCCGGTTGTGATGCAGTCCTGTAAATGCTGATATCTGGCTGTATCTGCAGTGACCTGCTCTTTAAAAGCGTAGTTATATTCAGCTGGTTCTGTGAGTGCCTGTGCGGCATTTTAAAGGCCAGGATATTAATATAATAACTTAAAATAACATTTACATGGTTCCCATATGACCACCGTGGCTTTTTGAAAGCCAGGTTGATCTCAGATTTTCTCCTAAGCCTTAGTGATAAAGGTCATGGGGTCAGAGCGTAAGTCAGACAACACATGGTGTGTTTTTGTTAATGCCCAGGGGATGTATTCCATTGAATGCTTCATTGTTTTTGTGTTTATTGATTACCCCGTTGTAAATCTTTACATAATTTTTTATGTAACAATATAGATAAATCATTTCTAAACAATTTTTTAGTGACCTTATTATGTGGTAATTTTTTTAAGGATTTTTTCATGAATTTTTTCAGTTTTTATGGTCCATAACCATTTTATGGTTTTTAGTATTCACAGGGCAAAATTTTTAAGCAGAGGGGACTAGAGCAGGTTGCACAGCTGAGCTCCAGCCAGCATATATGATAAATATTGCAAAACAAGGGAAAATATCAGATACAAATGGATGAATTTAAAGTAAGTAAAGATAGGACCCCTTTCCTACCAGTGGCACACATTGCACTGGCACTCAGTGAGTGATGTGATCAAAGTCATATTAGCCACCTTTACTTTCCAAGATATTTTCCTGGCACCCATTTGATGGTGGGTCTACCAGATCAGCTGCATACAGTTTTGAACCCATCACATTCATGCCAGTAGACAGATGTCTAATAGCTGCTCTACACAGGATCCATAAGAAATGATTTAAAGTGATAAAATTACAGTATTATTATATAACCTAGAAAACAGTGAACATGGCATTAACCCTTGAATGTGAGGTAATGTATTGTATTGGCTTCATGCACATTTTTTTCTGTGTTTTGTTTTTGGTGTGTGTTAATTTTATTTGTGTAATTTTGTAATGGTAATGGCATCCGTCAGTCCCGGGGGACTATGGAGATGTGCCGCTGGCTTTGGGAACAGCATCTGCTGTGACTGTAAAGTCCGATGCGGGAATGGCAGCTTTTGCCACACAGGATACACACAAAAGCAGATACTCCCTCGTTGTGAGGCAGTTTTACTCTCCGGTGTCTCCTCTCCACAGCTCGTTGTGTTCGGTTTCTTTCAAAATGTGACAGTCCGTCTTTCATTTTCTGTCTCCATAGTAGTCGATCTGCAGCTGATTTTTCCCATGTCTCTGTGCCTATGTTGGTATCTATTAGGCCACGTTTGCATACATCTTTATAGCGCAGCTTTGGCCTTCCTGTAGGTCTATTCCCAGTTACCAATTCACCATATAGGAGAGCTTTTGGAATACGACCATCCTCCATGCGGGAGACATGTCCCAGCCAGCGCAGACGTCTTTGCTTCAGTATACAATACATTGATGGTATTTTTGCTCTTGTGAGCACACATTCGTTGGAGACAAGGTCTCGCCATAATATACCAAGGATGCATCTCAGACAGCGCATATGAAAGGTATTCAGTCTTTTTTCCTGTGGAGCATAGAGAGTCCAGGATTCGCAGCCGTACAGTAATGTGCTCAGGACACAAGACTAATTTTATATTTATGTATAAACTATTTTCTAGTTATGTTGCTACGGCGATGCTAAGAATTCAAAGTTATTGGTCAATGTTTGTATATCATCTCCTTTATTTTGGATGTACCTCGATATTCATCCTTAAACCATTCCAGATCCTTTTACTTATACCAGAAAGGAGGTATACCAAACAGATTTTACCATAAGAAATAAAGGGAGAATGGTTGATTCGTTCTCATTTTTCTGTTTAAATCATATTATTGTTGGTATATTTTAATTAATGGTGTTGTTTAAAAAATAGTTTAAACACTGCTTAATACTAAAGGCATGAATACAAAAACATTAAGATGAAGTGAATAAAAATGTAACCTCACTTTTTCTTGCTAAGTCAAGTGCCTGAGAAGGGAGGAGGGAAAGATGTTATTGTTTGGAATAAAACTTTAGGATTCTGAAACTCTTTTCCTACTTGAACCTGGTTGAGGCTCACAAGTTTTAGCAAGTGAATAATATTTCATACAAAGGTCAGATTGCAAGCAAAAATGTTCACATCTAAACAGTATATATACCAAATTCAAAGTTATTAGAAAGTGCACTATACCGAGGTACTGTCGGATATCCCTTATTTTTGTTCTTTATTTATTCTGTTAAGTGCTCTGACCATTTAATTTATTTGCTATATTCTTTTAAATTCCTTGTTATTTTTGGATATACTTTTCGATATTTATTTTTATATTCTGTTATACTACCAGGGCCAACAATAAAAATTATAATCTACACAGTTCAAGGTAACTTCATTAGCCAGGTGGCCCTAAATCCTCAGTCTTAATAACCTGCCTACACCGCTATTAAAAATAATAAATACAAGCAGTAATACCTTTTTTTTTATTTGCTATATCCATTATTGAGAAAGAGTGGAGAGATCTTGATAAACACGTCATGAAAATATAGCAGGCCAAACATGACATGAAAATGTATTAGGCTAAACAGGACATGCCAATATATCAAGCCAAACAGGACATTAAAATATTTCAGGCTTAACATGACATACATATATATCAGGCCAAACGGGACATCCAGATATATCAGGCCAAACAGGACATGAAAATATATTAGACCGAACAGGTCACGCAAATATATCAGACCAAACAGGACATGCAAATATATCAGACCAAACAGGACACGCAAATATATCAAGCTAAACAGGACATGAAAATATATTAAGCTAAACAAGACATGCAAATATATCAGGCCAAACAGGACATGAAAATATATTAAGCTAAACATGACATGCAAATTTATCAGGCTAAACAGGACATGAAAATATATCAGGCCAGACAGGACATGAAAGTATGTCAGGCCAAACAAAAAAAGTAGAACTAGTCAGCTTCTTATTGTCACAGATGACAAGTGAATGTTATGGCTGGAAAGGCTTCATCAGCACATGACAGGAATAGACAATGTTGTAATTACAAACAGGAATACACAGATCGATAACTGTGTAAGCTCATTAGCTTTATTATTTCATATGTACACATATTCCTGATTTATTATTAAATTTAAGTTGTACTGGTAATTATAGTGAGGAGATCTTGGAAAATATGTGTGAGATCATCTGCTTATTGTAGGGGAAATTTGGTTAGCAACTGTCGAGATTCCTTTATTTATTGTTAAATTCTAGTTACATTGTTAAAGAGATGAAAGGGGGATGTCTTGGTAAATGTGTGTGAAATTATTTACTTTGTTATTTTGGGTATATATTTCCTAATATATATATATATATATCCTCCTTTTTGTTATGTTTTAATGATATTGTTAAGGAGATAGTTAGAGTTGAGACGTTTTAGTAAACATGTGGGAGAATAGCTGCTTTGTTGTTTTTAATATATATATATATATATTTTTATTGTTGTATTCTAGTTATATGTTGATGAGATGCTAAGAGTGGTGAGGTCAGTATAATATATTCAGATCTGATTGTTTTCATGAAGATAATGATAAAAAATGCATAATAACATTTTTATTCAACATTCAAGAAATAAATGTACTTTTTGTGTTTAATCAGCATAATAGAATGAATGCAAATTTTGAAAATATTGTACATGTCATCATCACATGGCAGGTCCTTTGGAGAATGCCATTCTTATCACAACCCACTAGGAAAGGTTTCATCTTCCTTTCTATTCTCCTTTTATCCTTTTGCCCCGAACAGCCACCAAAAAACCGGCTAAGTCAACTTCCTCATAAATGTCACTTTTATAACTTGCCTATAGCGCACTGTTTAGGAGGCGCATAGTTAATGCTACTGGCTGTTTTTGGGCCTGTGCTAATCTTTAGGTGGTCAGGATATTAATACATTACCTAAAAATATAATTTACATGGAGTTTTCCTTGGCGCCAAATATCTTTTTAAAGCCAAAATTATGTCAAATTATCCAGTAAGCTTCACTGATAGAGGTCACAGGGTCACAGCATGAGTCACTTGATACATACATTGTTTAGGCCCTGGAGAGTGTATTCCATCTAATGCCTCACCTTGTTTGTGTTTATTGATTACCCTCTCTATATATCTTTAGAAGTCAGAAAGAACTACAGGAATTGATAGATAAGGTGGTGGTGGGGAAGGATAATATGGGCCTTAAGTTGAATAATGGGTAGACAGAAGTAATGGTATTTCTGAGAAAAGAATAGTGCATAAAGGTGTAATAAAAGTCGAAGGCGTTATTTTAGGACAAGTACAGAAATTTAAGTATCTAGCCACAAGGATAACATCCGATGGAAGATGTATCACAGAGATAAAGAATAGAATAGGACAGACCAAAACTGCATTTTACAAAATGAATATTTTGTGCAACAAATCCATGTCACTGGAGGCTAGGAAACTAATTCTTGCATGCTATATAGAGCCAGTTTTAACATATGGCTGTGAAGCCTGGACAATTAATAAATAAGCCAAACAATATCTTTAGGCCTCAGAGATGTGGTATTACAGAAGAATCCTCAGAATTCCTTGGACAGCTATTAAGAGCAGCCCAGATGTTTTGAAAGAGGTGAATGCTCGAAGACAGCTTATTACAAACATCACAAAGAGACAGTCATCATTCATTGGTCATGTTATGTAAAGTAAGTAAAGTAAAGGACCCTTTTCCACGCCTTTAGGCGTATAGGGCATATAGGGCTAGACCTATATTTTTGTAGACCAATCAGCACAAGATGGGTGATGTGGTCAGCATCACGCCAGCTACCTCTGCTTCCCGGGACTGCACCCAGTACCCACTCAAGGCTGGGTCGACCTGGGAGCCAAGGTCATTTTTGAAGTCATGTTATGAGAACAGTGAAAATGGAACATGTTGTGACCATTGGAAAGACCTGTGGAAAGAGAGACAGGAAGACAGCGAAGAAAATTCTTGACAGCCATTTGTCATGGCACGGAGGGGTGTCAGCACACAAACTGATACATGAAGTTGCAGATTGTGGAGAAGCATGATCACCCATGCTAGTTGGCAAGGCACTTGATGATGATGATATCTTTAGATGAATAGTATAGTAACAAATGTATTAGTTACCTAAGTAAAAATGTTCTTTTAAGGCTTTTTTGCTGGAAGTTCAATGTAGTCTTGACCCTTTTTTTTTAAGGGTTCCAGGGTTAGGAGGGCTTCATAGGAAGGTTGGCTTTTTGTGTTGTAGTTTACAACTGTGTTGTAATATTTGCACCTTTTTGCCTAATACATCTGATTTTAGCAAGCTTTAATTGGTCGCCTCTTACAATATGCTTGTTAAAGGGCACTGTATATATCCCTACGCCCCCCCCCCCCCCTTTTCTTTTCCAAAATGGGGCCATAGAATACACATGGGGAGGAAAGACACCAGTCCCTTGCCAGTTCCCTTACTTCATTTATTTGTATGCCCATTATATGCCTAATTTTCTGTGCCCACCTACATTCTGGCTGCCCCTGCCTTTTCTTCTAGGAATCTTTCTTCCATTATTTATTTATTAAATTTTTGTTTCCCTACTGTACTATTTAATCTGTCCAGAGTAATTTACTTTCTGAGACGTGACTAAGTAGTGAGGAAGAGGCGAAGAAGCAGACCAAGAAAGATCTGAATATAGAATTCGACTGACTGGACAGGCCTTAGACATGCAACCATGAAGTCCATCGCATCTGACCGTTAGAGGTGGATGGAGCTGATCAGACAGTCAGCAGCAAATGGTGACCCAACGACATGCAGTGTTACAGGATGTTGATGAGACATGATGCTGTTTATGAAACAGTTTTTGTTCATGTTTAGACTTTTTTGATTATCTGCATTTGTTTCCTCCCTTCTCCTCCATAGAATGAAAATGATTTTTGTTTACATTTTAAATATGAAAGCCCAGATTTGCGTTCATGTATGTACATGTTTCATATAATGCTCTGTTGGAAACGAATAAAATCCAGAAGCACAAAAAATATATTTATTTCATATTTGTGTGCATAATATAACCTATGCTAGAGAGCACACTTCATCTGCACCAGGACACACCCACTGTGACTCGGTGATCTATAGCAGTTGTCTCAGATTATCAGGATTCATTCTTCTAGTAGTATCTTGAATGCTGGCTATGTACCCATCCACCTGGAATCGCTGTGCCATCTGTACTTTCTGTAATTGCTATATATATATATATATATATACAAGTATATATATATACATTTTAAAACCTTCATAGGATGGTGATAGATTGTTAATAAACCAACTTACATTATGCCATTACTGTAACAATGTTGTATTATTTTTTTCTTCCATTATTCATTACTTGCAGTAAAGTTTAATAAAAATGCATCAGTGATGATGGGAAATAAAAATCAGGATTGACTCCGTAAAGAAAGGACTCCTGGTTTACATGGTATCACCAACCCACGTGAGAATATACACTTATGTATGTGCGAGTTTGAATCCCTACACTGCACACCCCCATGAGAAACTGGACTAATATCTTCGCTATGTTGATCCCAGACAGAGTCCTGGATAACCAAGAAAACAGCAAAAGTGGCTGGTACAATAAAATGAAAGTAGCTGTACTTGTATCGACAGGAGTAGGAAAAGGGATAGTTAGATATTAAGATGAATTCAATTAAGGAATACCAAGATACACAGTTAACCCCTCTGACTTTCTCCTCTCCTGTTATTAATTTATAATAAATGCTCCCGCCAAGTGTGATAGTATATTGTTTAATCCTTTAAAATCAAAGTGTTTGAATTACACACAGGTGCTTAGAACAATGAGTAATTAGTTGAAAGACTATGAGTTAACAGACTTGAACATGATTTTATTGAATCAGTGTAAAGAAAAATAAACTTCTTCTTCTTCTTCTGCGTTCATCCAAAGATGTAATTCCGTTGTGTCCGTTTACAGCATGGCTACAATATTTGCACCTTTCGGCCAACACATCTAACTTCAGCATGGAAAAATAAACTGATGGTAGTGATCTTGCAACCATAAAAGATAATAGCTTAGTGATGGTAGTGTGTTAATTCAGTGAGTCTAGTACGTTCATGTGACAGTAGAGTGAGGATAGTGTTACTATAATAATAATTCTTATGAACATAACTTTGATGTAGTTCGAAGAAAGTAGACCTTAGTTAGATCTCACTTTAAGACTGCCTCTTTTCCCAGTTTGTCGTCCTCTCTGCTTCAAGCAGATCGTTACACTCAGACTGTCTGCAAAAATTAGATGCCGACTAGTCGCTGCCCCATGTGGGGACTGTGATACAGAAACAAAAACCTATGTGTAAGCTCGGGTTTCTCACACACAGTAGGCATATTCATTTAGAAATAATACATCTTCCTTCCATATATATATATATATATATATATATATATATATATATATATATATATATATATATATATATATATATATATATATATATATATATATATATATATATATATATATATATATATATATATATATATATATATATATATATATAATATATATATATATATATATATATACACTCTCTACCATCTAGTTTGGAAGGGCTTCATCTCACATTGTAGTTGTTACATTTCCTGCCTTCCATCATGTCCTGTAATGATAGTTACATCCTCTATGATGTCATCTCTTATGCAGACTCAAAATGGCATTCATGTTGACAAAACAAGTTCCAGAATTAACACCTGAAATAATGTGCTGACCAAAATGATAACAGTATTTCTGGGGCGACATCAAATATAAAGTTTCAGGGTTTTACTCTCCTGGGTCAATCTCCGACATTAGCCTCACATGAGTTAAATACATTTAATCTAATCAGCTGCCCAGCTCTCTAGCGTAGTTGGCTAAACCGGTTTGCGCGGTGAGCAGGTGACGAACTCCTTGTGGTCCGGGTTCACTCCCGGGGGTAGGCAGAAAAGCCACATTTTCTCCCAGATTTACGGTATTTACAATGGAATCAAGGCCGAAAGGTTGCGATATCAATAATACCGAGCCTAAGGGTTAACAACTCATGGCTTCTGGATACAAAAACAAACAAACAATCTAATTAGCTGGATAAAAGATCTATTACAATAAGTTTAGGTTTAGACGACAGATCCACATCCAGACACAAGGGAAGTAACCCATAAGTGCTCTGTTCTACTTCTGACTCGAGTCTGAGTCTGAAGAATCTCAGCCCAGTGCATGAACTCCATAGCAGAAGCGAGGATATTGAAATGCTTTAGGTAGCTTGTTAACTCCAAATTTTGCCCGAACATCGTCGTTAGCTACTGTTTTTGATTTCCAACTGCCAAGGGATTTTTTTAACGTGCGCAACAATGCACATGAGCGTTCGATCTTACTACCCAGAAACCAATGGAAATTACTAGAAGTCTGCATGAAAAATTCTAGCCTTCACCAGGGCTTCAACCCCGGAGTTCCAACACTCAAGGTGGACGCCCAAACAAATTTCTTTTAAATATAATCCTACCGACCAAGTCTACACACAAATCAAATGCAGCCGGTATGAAAGCTGTTACATGGGCGTAATGGCCACTGCCCAGAGAGTTCATCTCATTAAAAACCTGTAAAAGTAGAAAAACAGCATTCTCTGGGCTGCAGAATTAAAGATGTATTTGATATGAAATGCTCGACCTGGTGAACAAAATGAGAGCACAGCTCAGAATGGACCTGCTACATGATGATGATGAGATAACTCTGAATTATCTGAGATAAGCATACATTCAACAAATTGTCTCAGTCTACATTTAATCATCGGCGCCTGTGGCTTAGGCATTGCAAACACACTTTGTAATGCCGGGGTGCCGGGTTTGATCCCAGCTGCAGGCCTTGCACTTTGCGTTGGTTTCGACAGTGGTATCGAGAAACCGTCCAGAAAGCAATGGCAAACTACTTGATGTGAATTTGCCTAGAAAAACCGCAATAGCCAAAACGTGCTGGGGTTGGTTCTGCAATGTTTAAAGGATACGCAACTAACCAACTATATTTAATCGTGACAGACGCCTGTGGCTTTGGTTTTATGATCACATTTTCAAAATTCTGACAGGCCTAAGCTGCGGGTGAATTGGCAACAGACCATTTTTGATTTAAACAACAGGATAAGCGTTGTCTGTTTATTAAGCTATGGCAAACTACTGAATGTAAAATTGTCTAGTAAAAACCACAGACAGACAACAAATGCTAGGTTCACTTTACATATCTTCTTCTTTTGTCAAAATCTGCTTGTGCCGCTAGGCGTCGCAGTCTATCAGATGATCGGCAACCGAGCCAGGGCGCGCTCAGTCGCTTCATATGCCGTGATGTTATGAAGTCTCAAGTTGTCCGTGACTCCTTCAATCCATCTTCTTCTTGGTCTTCCCCTGCCTCTTGTTGTTTCGATTTTCATGTTGTATGCTCTTGATGCTGGCATCATTGGTTCCATTCTCATTAGGTGACCAAACCATTTCATTCTTTGCTTCTCAATAAATTTAACGATGGGTATGGTTCCAATAGTTCTTGTAATCACATCGTTTCTCACTCGATCTCTTCTGGTTTTATTCGCAGCCATTCTCAAACATCTCATTTCACAGGTGGTTAGTCTTCTCTCATGTTCTTTTGTTAATGTCCAAGTCTGACATTGATAACCTAATGTCGGTATAAAGATTGAATTTATAATTTGTCTTTTTATCTCAGCTGGGACAGCAGGGTGTTTTAAAATTGGGGCAAGCTGGTATGCGACATTGTTGGCTTGTTGGATTCTTGCTTCAATCTCTCTGTCTATTTTACCATTTTACATTTAACATAACATAACGACCCATTAGGGCCATGGAGGTGTATCGATGGAAGCATTTGTATGTAAAACCCAACATCTTGCCCTGTCTTCCACTTGATGAATAAGTGAATGATAACTTAGTCTTGTCCATTTCATGATGTCACTCCAGATGTTTTTCTTTGCTCTCCTCTTCTTCGATCCCCAATGTTCCTTAAAATACACTCTTTGCAATCAAGACCTGTTTCACCACATGTGCAAACCAAGCTAGCTTGCAGCATTTCACCACTGCTTCCTGCTGTCCTGCAAATGTGTATATTTTGTCAATGACATATTTATTAGTTTTGTGTTCTGAAAAAAACTAATTTGTAAAATGTGTCTATGGCATTTACATTCCAAAGCCTGAATCCTCCGTTCCTTTCCATTTCCACAGTGAGGGTCCACCTCTCACATCCGTATAAGAAAATAAGACAATACCAGTGATTTGTATATACTGATCTTAACCGCGATGTAAGTTTATGATCCCCTGGAAGAGGATATGCAAACAACTTTTTTTAATTTCTTCTTCTTCTTCTCTTCCACCATTTACCTCAGCGAGGTGTTGGGGGGAGATGTAAGGATCGTTTGTGCGCTTATTTCAATGCATTGTACAAGCTGGTGTTCATTTCTGTTCAGTTGCTCCTGATGATGTCACTCCATCTCTTGTGTGGTCTTCCCCTTGCTCTATGTTCATTATATTTCTTCAGCGTAGCTCTCTGTGGCAGTTGGTACCAAAGCATTCTCGTCAGATGGTCAAACCATCTCATTTGCTGTTCTTTTATGATTTGTATGACTGGTTTCAGTCCTAGTCTTCTTCTAATTTCTTTATTCCTGATTGTATCTCTTCTTGTCACACCGACAGCTCTCCTAAGACATTTCCTCTCTGTTGTTACGATCTTCCGCTCATTAGTTATAGTAACTGCCCATGTTTGGCACTGGTAGCACAATGTTGGCCATAAAGACTGTTCTTATGAGATTTGCTTTGGTTGACAGATTTTCTTTTTTTTATTATTTAACCATGGACAAATGTGTGTACAGTTGGATTGTCATTTACTGCAACACTTGTTTATTGTTAGAAATTATGTGAAATGTCATCCATTATGTTTCTTATTATTTGCAGTAAGTTTCTTTTTTATTTTATTTTTAATTTAAAAAAAATTTCATGAAGGATGTAATGGTTGATTAGTAATTTTTTTTTTAAATTTGTTTTCATTACAATTGAGAGTGGTAACTATATTTCATTTTTAGTAAAAAGCAGGTGTGTGAACTGACAAATTTTATTTGTTAGAAGTGTTATAAATTATTTATAATTTTACACCAAAAATAATGATGTTTTACTGAATTATTTATATTGTTTGTAAAATACATATTTTAATTTCAGCCAGGATTATTCCATTTCTTCAACAATAATTTCCGAATGTGGGATATTTCAGTACACCCAACAGTAGTTGATTAAACTGACATGAAAATTACATTAAATTGTTTATTATTTATTTCAGTTTTATTATTAGTTACTGACTATGTTAACTTATTGATCATATAATTATTTACTGGCAGAGTTAACTTATCGGTTTCATATAAGAGAATATGAATATCTTTCATGTGCAACATTTTACATTGGTAACAATTGTACTGGCTGCCATAACTTTATATAACATTTCATGGTGCCTATTGTATGCAGGATTCAGTTGGGTTCAGCTGAGTCAAGAACTGACATCAAAACAGCACTCAGGACAGTCCTCTAAGTCGGGGGTTCTCAACCTTCCTAATGCCGTGACCCTTTAATACAGTTCCTCATTTTGTGGTGACCCCAAACATAAAATTATTCTTGTTGCTACTTCTGATTTCAGTGAATATGTATTCTCTGACTGTCTAAGACGACCCCTGTGAAAGGATCATTTGACCCCCCCCCCCCCAAGGGTCGTGACCCACAGGTTGAAAACCGCTGCTCTAAGTGCTCGACTTTTATCTTCAGCAGCTAACAAAGAATTCCAAAGCAAATGATACCATTAGCTGTTTGATATGTCCGCCTTGCCTTTCTCTGAGTGTAGTGTGTCGGCAATGTCCCCAGTCACTACCCATTTAACCATTCTTTCAAGACCGTAATGATCAGTTTGTGTTTCTACATTGTTCACTTGCTTCCTGGGGGGGGGGGGGGGCCCTTGACCACATCAAGCTTGTCATGCATGACCTTGCAGGCAATCTCGAGGATATTCTGTCTGGGATACGCAGGAGTGCGAGGGAATGAATAAGCAGATTTTATGATTACAAAAGTGAAAGCTACGGGGGACACTCGTACTCGACAAGGCAGATATTCTGAAGACCATATATAAATGAATGTTGACAGAAGACACGAGATTAGATAAAATAACATGTACAAGAATGTGTGAAAGAGGAATTAAGTGTGGATCCGGCAAGAAGGGACGGATGAGAGGGAGAGAACGACGTGTAAATAATCAGTGTGCTATGGCAGTGTTTTCCAAACTTTTCTGCACCTTTTTCAATTAAAATTTGTCCACGCACCCTAACCCAAGTAAAATTATAACTATTCATATATAAGAGATCAAAAAAAATAAAACTTGTGTGTCTTCGAATATTTCGCAGCGCCCCTGTGAAGAGGTCGGAGTGCTGAGGCGCACAGTTTGGGAATTTACACTTTAAAACATTTGCTGCGGGAGACGAAGCATCTATGGGTATGCCCGATGTACTTAAATCATTAAACATCAGGATATCACCACACCACCAAGTGATGCAGAACCAGCCAGTCTCTCTGTCTGTTCATTCCCTAAAACACGGCATATCCCAGGGAAAAGATCCAAAGGATGCGAAATACCAGGCACCTCTAAAATGATGGGAGCTGCCATGGTATAACGGCTGGACGCTCTCCCGCGGATCCAAAATCATGGTTTCAAATTCGGGTGGAGCTGGACTTCTTTTCCTGGAAATGACTGTAGGCTGGGTCGACCTGGGAGCTAAGGTTAATTATAAAACTTGTATGGATTTGATCCAGCACTTTCGGGTCTAGCCGCTGTGCTACCTGACACTTTATAAAGTGAAGGACCCTTTTTACACTAGTGGCGCATCAGGCATGTGATACTAGACTCATATTTTATAGACAAATGATCAATGTCACATATGGCACCTTTATTTCAAGAGTCATTATCTGAAACTCATTTTAGGCTGTGCAACCTTTGAGCTAAGGTCAGTTTTGAAGCACGAAATCAGCCTCATTGTGGATTTTACTCAAAACCTTGCGACCTGCAGACGAGTGCGTAGTCACTAAGTGGCTCTAGGTGCGTTATTCAAACATTTGTTAAGTTCTTGAGTTTTGTATACCCATCACATATGTATTACTTGTCCATACTGACATCCCAGCACACCAGTCCGACTAACTGGTGCTCCATCCTCCGATGCAGCAGCCATCACCGTGTCTCTACGCTCAGCATACCCATTACTGTCATATCTTTTGTGTGTGTGTGTGTGTGCAATGGTTTCTTTGTAGCGGCACGCCTGGTTATAAACCCTCCTAGACAACATGGTGCATTCAATGGGCTGGATGCAAGAACAGCGAAGACGTTTAAGAGAAATGTGCTAGGTTTCGGCTCCCTGAATGATATAACCCATGTGCAGGTAGATGGCAGAGGTCAAACCAGGAGAACCCTAATACACAGCGATGCCTGTTGAAAGATAACCCCAAGAGACGGACCTCAGCAGAACGTCACTCTCTTTACGGTCCACCTTAAAATAACTGAGTCTCTCTTCAGGTTTCCTGCCTCATGCACATTTTCACTCAATCTGTCACTTATGTAGCCATTTTTGTGCTGGTCTGCCTCTGTCCCTCTTTCGCTGTACCATGCCTTTTGCTATTATTCTTTCCAATTCGCCGTGGCCTTTGATATTCCCAAAATATTTATTTAATCAACAATATAGAGTTTTGCTATCCAATCTTTCTTGATGTTCAAATCTGTTAAGATGTCACTTTTTCTGTTCTTGTCTCGTGTACTGTCATTCATTATTGATGCTCTTTTCACGCAATTATGCAACATCTCTATCTCGTTCCCTTTCTGTGTTCTTCCTTTCCCCGTTGTCTTGAGGTATCCAAGCTTTCCCCTCTCAGGGCGTCACCAAAGAATACATGTATGGTTATCACAGTCGACAAATGTACATGCCTGCTCAGTCCTCTGATACAGCAACAACCGAAAATATCTCTATTGACTCCTCCCCCCCCCCTCCCTCCACCCCATTTTTGTTGTCTCCCAAGTTGGCATCGAAAACGGCACCGCCGTGCTTAACCCCGCGTTCGTGCGATTGAAAGAATATAGACGTGCGCATATATTTTTTTCTTTCTTATTAAAAACAATATTGGTACTTACTACAGTGTTTATTACTGGAGAGTAATGACGGCGATGCGGGAGGCCTGAAAAGGTGCCGATACTGCGTACCGTTGCGTACTGCCCCAAAAATGGCCTGGGTGTTGGTTTTTTATTCTGAAAGAATACAGAATAACGATGTGGGTCTTCCGTTATCTTCGTGTGTTAATTTCTTTCAAGATATCTGCTATTTCAATTGTCTGACTATGGTGTTCTTAACAGCCTTTTATAATAAAAAATACATCGCATCTTAACTGTGAAGACGGCATATGTCTGACTGATTGATTGAAGGGTACATTTCGCAATTATAGTTATTCTCTATGTATTTGGAAGCCTTCGTGGGATAGCGGCTAGACGTGGGTTCAAATCCGCATAGTGCCGGATCTTTTTCAAACATAACCTTGGCTCCCTGGTCAACCCAGTCTTGAGTGGGTACCAGTTAGATTTATGGGAAGTAAAGGTGGCCGGCTCGAGGGTCGTTTCTTCTATAAAAATACGAGTCTGGCTTTATATGCCCGATGCGCCGCAGTCATTTGTACTTTTTATTTTATATAGGTAACGTAAAGATAACCTAACTCATACGCTCAGAGCTATTCCCCCCTTATGGATCTTGTGTGTCTGGCGGAGAGAAAAACCTGATTATCAGAAGTCATGGCGGCTACGTTCTAGGAAAGGGAAGAGAGTTGCGATAGTTCTGTTATCGACAACATTTGCAGTTTACAGTTTAAACAAATATTGCCGTCAGTTCCGTATTTGAATGTTGTAATATAATCTGTATTAAAATTCAATATCTAAGTATACATATTTTATTATAAGAAACTTAATTTTGTGCAGGGAATTTTTTCATAGGAAATCAATCAGGTGCCTGTGGTTGGTACCCACCAAAAGTCATAAATTAAAAGTGTACTGTTCAAACAAATCAAGAAAGGAAGGTGCCAATACTAAACACATAGTCTATTATTAGATTATAGTACTCAGAGGCACTGTTAAGTGAAAAATTAGTGCGTCAAAAAAGTGCCACGAGAGGGGGGAAAAGCCATGGGTTTGTCGTGTAACTGCAGATAAGTTAGAAAAGAAACTTCCTAAATTCGGTAAACTTTACATTTATTATGTTGGGACCTTTTTTTCACTAAAACTACCCACTATTTGACTACACCAGCTCTGAGCTGAGATGTCCTATTTTGTGGCAAACTTATTATATTCATTTTATACTGGAATCCATCTGCTGACTTTATCTACAGATTTTGCAGGCCTTTGCAGAGTTTGGAATTTCTTCTTTCTTCCCTACCATAAAAATTACAACTTGTATGGGTAATGGATAATTTTACTGGATTTAACCTTATCAATGATAAAAAATACATCGTTCTTCCTGCTGCTGCTGAATTTCATCTCCTAATCGAACATAGTACATAACTCACTCCATAGTTTACAAAATGCTACTGAACTAATGTATTACATAGGCCTACTGCACATTTTTAGAACACAACAAATATTATATAGCCAAAGCTCTGTTACATATTTATAGAACTCCTCTTGTGTGTTCTAAGGCCTCATTGGGACAGAAAACAAGAACTGATCCACTGCCTCCCCAACAAGCATGTCATAAGAGTAGAATAATTGTAGGCTATCTTCAGAGTCGGAGTGCATATGCCTGAAAGGTAAGGAACTAACAGTCTCCATGCAGAAAAAATAGATCTGTAAAACAGATGTGCATGCAACACTCAGGTTCTTAAACAAGACTGGAGTCCAGAGGTAGATGAACAACCAAAACTTTCCCCCGTAGTTTACAGCCGGTGAATGAGAAGAATAAATGGCTCTCCTTTAAATAACGGTCGCTAGCTGGAAAGCCGACGGTCACTTAGTCGAAGTGCGCTCCCTTGGCTGCATTGCAAATACGGAGAGGAAAAGTCACGAATCAAAAACAAGGTCAACATGGCAGTTAGACATCGAGCTCCGACTCACATTAGCAACCACGTTCTTGCGACGCACGAATTAGTTGCCACGGATGTGACTCCTGCAGATCTGTATGCCTTAATGACCAATAAGTTTGCGTGGTTAGGGTGAGGTTTGGGTTAGGGGTAGATGTGAAAATTTTGATGCAGGAGTTCCAAACAGTGACATACACACCCAAACAATTGAAGGACTGTGGATACTACTCAAACGGACAGTTCGCCATCAATTGGGCACCAGCCGCACGCTATTGCCGTCATATTTAGGGGAATTCCAGTGGCACTACTCCCACAAGCATCAGATTGTCAGCCAGTATTTGGAACTCCTGCGTCAAAATTGTCACATCTAACCCTAACCCACACCCTATCCTACACCCTACGCAACCGTATGATGACAGGTAAGTATGTCATTTGTTTCATTTCCTCTTTACGCTCCGTATTTGCAATGCAGCCAAGGGAGCGCACTCCGACTAAGCGCCGCCAGCATTCCAGCTAGTGACCGTTATTTAAAGAAGAGCCGAATAAATATAGAATTATTTTTAGAATACACAGTTTATTACATAGCACTCATATTTGTAAATTTGTAGAACTATACACAGTAGTGTTTGAACACACAATATTATTTTGCATCTTAAGAAGATTATGTTTATTCAACGGATCAACATCATGGCACACAAGTGTAACCCATAAGTGCTCCATTCTTCTTCTAGCTTAGCCTAACGCTGAAGAATCTTAGCACAGTGCACGAACTCTGTTACACCGGAGAGGATCCAGAAATACTCTCTTGGTAGATTTTTAACTTTTTGCCCAGGCAGCACTATTAGGCTACTCTTTTGGATTTCCAATTGCTAAGGGATTTTTTTACGTGCGTCCGGTCTTACTGCCCAGAAACCAGGGGAAATTACTAGAAAATTACTTTTAAAAAATCCCTGCCTTCACTGGGGCTTAAACCCGGGCATTTTATAGACACAGCTGCCATACCTGTTCACATCCTTGTAGTGACCAAAGAATGCAGACGATTCCTTAGTATGAGTATCTAAACATTTTTAAACAGGCTAGGACACACAGACAATTTAAAAACATTAGGAAGTTAAAGTCATATTTTCATGGCAACATTTATGAGAACAGAAAAACTGGAGCATATTGTGACAACCAGAAGCATTTATGGAAAGAGAGATCAACCATTTGTAATGGCCTGAAAATGTTGCAACACATAAATTGCTGACCACATCACCCACCAAGTGCCGATTGGTCTAAAAAAATAGGTCAAGCCCTATATTCCAAATACGCCTAAAGGTGCGGATAAAGGACCTTTACTTTAAATAAATTTAAATCTGCTACCAGAGATTTTAAGGCTTGGAAGTTGCATCATCTTTGCCACTCAGCAGTTCATTTGATGGTGATTTTTTTTTTTTCAATAATGCTTGAGAACTGGGCATATGAGCAGAACTAACTGTTGAATTTGTACATGTGGGTTCTCTACACTGTTTTCTAGCTTCTTCTTCTTCTTTGCATTCACCAACTGTAAACTCTGGTGGAAAGTTCTGGTTGTTCGTCCACTTCTGGACTGCAGTCCTGTTCCAGAACCTGAGTGTTGCGTGGGCATCCATTTGACAGATCTGACATATTTGTGTGCAGACTGTTGGTTCCTTGCCTCTCAGGCAGATGCACTTCGACTTCAAAGGAATCTCCAAATTAGTTGACTCTTACAACATGCTTTTGGGTTTTTCCTATTATAGGGCTCTTGAACCCACACAGGGGGTTTTGAAGCCTTAGTAGACTTATTTTGACAAACTATTAACATACAAAATACAGTCGAGTCCACTTAAGTCGAACTCGGATAAATGGAATTTTGGTCAAGTCGACATGACCAGCTTATTCCCAGCAATTTTCTTTATTGTGTGTACTGTCTGGATAAGTAGAAATCCTGATAAGTGGAAGTATTTTCTTAGGTCCCTGCGACTTCTACTTATCCAGACTCGACTGTAGTCACGTAGGGACACTTTCCACACCTTCAGGTATTTCGGGCTAGGCCTATATTTTATAGACCAATCAGTACTCTGTGGGTGATGTGGCTGCCTTTGCTTCCCAGGACTTCACCTGGTACCCATTTGAGGCCAGGTCGAAGTTCATTTTTAAAACCAGTCTGGCTCCATCAGGTCCTGAACCCATGACCTTCCAGTTCATAGAGCACCTAGATTAACATACATATTTACATTTAATATTTTCAGGGGGGCCGCATCAGTGCAGTCGATAGGAGACTCGCTCTCAAATCTAGCTGCGACTAGCTGTAGCCCATAGCAGGTGTTCGATACTGGGCGGTTCCCGAGGTTCACCCAGCCTCTAGGAAATGTGTACCGGAGTTAACACTCTGGGGTAAATGGAGGAACGTCACTGTAGCTACGGTGTTGCGTGCGGACAGTGACACAGGCGGATAGTTTTTTTTTTTTTTTAATTAGCTGTTCTTACTTGTGGCAGAGCACTTATGGTTTATAACCATGTGCAATGACGTTGGTTCACATCTCCTGACTTTTCATTTTTTTTTTTAAATTTAATATTTCCAAAGATGACTATGTCATTATCAAGTGTACTACTCCTTTCCTCAGTTGTGTACAATGGCTAAAGAACTACAGTCTCCAAAAGATGCATCTCCATCACCAGAGTCTGTGGTCAATGGAGGAGCAATTATTGACAGTTTCTCAGCTTTGGACCTACCTGCCTTACATTCAGTTGACTCAACTAAAGATGCTTTAGCGCCAAATGCTAGACTTACTGCAGCAAGTAAATCAGATCAGAGCACTACGCCATGTACCTTAGGTCCTGCAACATCCATCAGTAATGACCTGCATTTACCAGGACAGACATCAGCATTTCGACCATTCATTACTCCAGCTTCATTAGTGTCAACAAGAGAAATCAGTTCATCATCTCATACTCAGATAGTAAACACATCCACACAGCTTTCCGTAGATGACAGCTTAATATTGCCAGGAACCACTTCTTCTCTAGTCCTTGAGACCAATTCCCCATCATCAAATCATCTCAATTTTTTACGAGAGTCAAGTTCAAATCATGATGAAAATGATGATGGACGTACAACAGCATCAGCACCTCCTTGTACTCCAGCTCCGGAACCTCACCAGCAGCCTCAGTCTCCTTTCAGAAACAGTCGTCAGATTAAAAAAATTGACCTCCTGGCAATGTCACGGTCTCGCCAATCAGACAGAGCTGATAGTGCCAGGAGAGATGGGCGGTTGGCACCCAGTCCTAGAAAAAAGGATGAAGTTCTGAGGAATAGCGGTTTCACTTTCCCAGCTGGGCGTGGTTTGAGAACACATTCCAGTCTACAACTGAACTTGCAGCAAAATGGCAGTCTGCCAGTGACTGATGCTGTGGTGTCTCCAGAAAGGCTGGCAAATGGCACTTCGTCAGATGCATCACCAAATGTAGATGTAGTGAGTGTTGATGAGCAGCCAGATCCATCCAGGTGTACCTTCAGTGTTCATTTTCATGACTTGGCCACAGGTGAGTCTTGACTTTAACTTGCTCAGTACTAGTTACATTTGTTATACAAGATGCATTAGAGAAGATGGCACTATATTGAGAAGATATGAACAGAGACACACCAAACAGACACTGAAATGGGAAGTATAGAGAATTGTAGGAAGGTAGATGTCCCAGAGGTTTTTAGGGCAATCATTGGGGAGAGAAGCCAAAGCTGATGGAATGGATCTCATCCATGATATCAGATTGCAGAGAATAGAATTGAATGGAGAACTAGACTGCGGGCCCTATGTGACATGTAATGGCACCACAGGACAATGAATGAATGAAAGACATAATGCTTTCCTCTGTTAGCCAAAGATTTAACATGTACTTTCACCATTAGTTTCCTTGCATATGCATTGATATCCTTCCAGTTTTCAGTCATTGGTGTTTTGACCAGTTCTGTTTATGAATGCTATGCATCCACTACAGTGTTTTCTTTATTCCCGCTTAAAATGGCAGTTTGAATGTTGTGTTATGGTTTATTGCTAGACTATATCTTTACCTTTCAGTCCAACAGATCTGCAAATCCTGAAGTCCAAATCTGTTGTCTGTTTCACAGTTTAAATGCATTTGTCTATTGCTTTCATCACTTTCATGTGATGGAGTTGATTGGTTCTTTAGGACTGTATTCTGGATGGGAAGTATTCTGATGGCTGCCTTGAGTTTTATTTTTCTCCTTACTGCTTCCTTTATAGCAGCGCTATTTACCTGGCAGCTGATGGGTAGAATCCGGCCTGCAGAAGCCTAGCAAGTGGCTCCCTGATCATTGTGTTGATTTAATGATCTGTCTGCGCTGGGGCTCGGGCCTCTGATGGTTCTCATTTTCATCATTTTGACCCTGAGTAAACTTAGTTGAATAGCCCTGCTTTATAGTATATTCATTTATTTTAATTCACTTAAATCTAATGATGCTCTTCTATAAACAGCTGAACAGATGTTGAAATGCAGTCTGTGTGGGTTCATCACCAACAACCAGAAGTTTTATAGAAGACACAAAAGATTACACAGCCGCCAATATCATCCAAATCTCATTCACTGCAGTCTGTGTGACTATTCAACTTCCCAGATTCGCAAGATGAAAGAGCACACAATCACTAGTCACCGGTTGCCTCATACATTGACAAGTTTCAACCAGAGCTTCACAGTTCCCCCATCTGTACATGAGTCTGCCAACAGGCATCAAGTGCAAGGACAGATGTACATAAGTAGAGGCAACAGTATCTTTCACCCAGTCACAAACAGATCTGTCAATGTACCAGCAGAAACAGCTGTAAGTACTACATTATCCAGCGCCTCCACACTGGGATTCTCAGCTTACATCCCCACATCACAAGAACGTATGCATGTAAACACACAAGCAGATCTGCCTCACCCACCCCGTGGTAGTGCCATGTTGGGAAACTACGCACCAGCAAATGAACAACCTGCCTCGGGCTACATGCGGTCAGTTATCTCTAACCTGATGTCTTCTCACACAGATCCAAACAGCAATGTCACGTCTAGTAATTTGTACCTACAGGCAGCCAAGAATTTAGTTCAGGATTCTCACATGATCTTGCCTTCCAACAGCAGCATTCCCTCTGTGGAGGAGACCTTTAACTACAGGAGGTTTTGGAACACAAATAGTTCTTTAAGTAACAACCAGAACCTCCCTGAAGCTGGTTTCAGGAAAGTTAAGACAGAGCCCAGAAGTGCACACATGAACACAGTGCCAAGAAATATTTACAGTACTCTTGGAAGCATTCAGAAAGATAGGCCTGCACCGAGTGCACGCAGACAGTCAGACCCATTGGATAGTGAATCTGGGATGGATCTGAGCAGTGATGATCCCACGAGTTCCCCACAGCCGGATACCGGAGGGTCTAGAGTCGATGCAAGAACCAGTACAGAGACAAATCACACTGACAACACAGCACTTGTCGACGGATCCACTACCGAAGCTCAGTGCTCTGTGCCTTTCATTAAGATTGAATTCCCGCCACATGGGGAATCTTGCAGTTACCTCAGCCATTCATTCTGTACCCGGTCTGATCGTGGAGTCCAGTGTGAGATAATATCTACGTCAGGTTTATCAAACAGACAAGGGCGTATGCAGTCGGAAACTGTTAGCAGTGCCGGTGGTTCTGCCTGCGTGGAAACTCACTGCTATTTTTGCGGGATTACCTTTGATGATGAGGTCCTTTACTCCATTCACATTGGCTGTCACAGTCATACTGACCCCTTTGTGTGTAACGTATGTGGCAAGCAGTGCCATAATAAGTATGGCTTCTACTCACATATAATGCGAGGTCATCAAGCTAGGTCCTCCACATAACTAATGCTTTTTTTAACTTTTCCATGGTGAGGCTTTTCAACTCTTTCACTGCCAGATATTTGTAGTTCTATCACTTGTTATCCAAAAATATGTGTACTTTAGGGTAACAATCTTTTTTTTTATTGTTATTGAGTTAAAATATTGAAACCCCATTAAAGATTATAGGGGAGCTTCTGTGGCATAGTGGCTAGACTCTTGCCTGCAGGTCCGATGGTTGTGGGTTCAGGCCCTGACGGAGTGATTTTTATTTCAAAATGAACTTGGCTCTCAGGTCGACCCAGTCTTAAGAGAGTGCCAAGTGAAATCCTGGGATGTAAAGGTGGGCAGCATGATGTTTACCACATCACCCACCGAGTGCTGATTAGTCCTCTAAAATGTAGGTCTAGCCCTATATGCCCAGTATGCATTGAGGGCGTGGAAAGGGGTCCTTTACTATAATTACATGATAGAGCGATTCAGACAGAGAAGGATTGGCTTAGTTGCACAGAGTGTATCCCATATGGCTTGTGGTCTCTCCGCTGAATGGCCCGTCATCTGCTGAGAGCGTTGCGTAAAGCACAAACTCTGAAGCTTCAGCAACAAGCCCCCAGGATCTTGATTTTAAAAAACTGTGCACATGAACTGAATAATGAACTGTCAAGAGTGTGTGGCGAGCGGTTTGACCACTTCAGCACTGAGACTCACAACCCACATAGACTGAGACACTAATAAATTAGACACAGTTGCTTAAAATACTGGAAGAATAGGACATTAATGGTTTAAAACAAATGTGTTCCTTGTAATTCCTTGTAATCAGTAAACAAAGCAAATTTCTTGGTACGGTTTGAGCTATATGAGTGTGTGCCCTCTTCTTAAAAATCACTGTCATTTTCTTGACTCTTGTACTAAATTTAAAAAAAAAAAATTATTTAAGTGTGTTTTGACAAGGTGTAGCTTTTATTTATTAATTTCATATTTTTCTTTATTATTTTCTTATTATTTTGTGTCACAGTTGTAAATTTTGTTCTCTAGTCGGTTTGATTCCAACATCAGTTGTGTGTCTGATTCAAGACCTATATTTGTATAGACCAATCAGCACTTGATGGGTGATATGTGGTTAATTAACATCATGCTGGTCACCTTTGATAAAAGTATGCCCAGAATTGGTTTTAAACCCAAGACCTTTGGGCAAGCAGGGAAGCATCTCATCTAGTCTTTGTGCTACTGGGGCTCATGAAGTAACTTACTGTTTTATATATCTATAAAGATATAGAGGACTTTTTCTGTCGGTTCACAACAATATGCAGGCCACCATATTTTTATTTTTTATTTTTTTCTTAAAGGCAAATAATTTTATTTCAAGTGCTACCTGTAATAAACATTTTGGCATGGATACTGGTACATTTTAAGACACGTGAGTATTGGCACCTATGTGTGTGGATATATATATATATATATATATATATATATATATATATATATATATATATATATATATATATATATATATATATATATATGTGTGTGTGTGTGAGTATATGTATAGTGGGAGAAGGAGCGAAGATTCAGTTGAGCATTTATATTGTGGATTAAATGTGACATTTTTGTTCTTTTTTTTTGTTGTTTGTTAACAGTACTGTTATATCCTTAATTATTTTGTTGACAAAACTTATGTTCTTAGTTTCCACACTGATAATGTTTATGGTTTTGTAAAAATGAAATATGGACACGTTATGCCGTAAATAAAGAGTTTTTCTTATGTAATATTTGTGCATGTATTTTTTAAACATACTTTGTCATGAACATGTCTTTTTTTTTATACTGTTGCTAAATATATGTCTACGGTATATTTACAAGATATGTACATCATATTCACAGTAAGCACACAGTCTGAAAAACAGTTACTCACTACAGAGATGTGGGTTTTAGAGAAGAAATTATAGAATGTCATGTAATGATAGAAAAATTTAGAAGGACCTTAGAAGAAGAGATAAACAGACTTTATCCACACCATAGCTGGATTAGATTTTATACAGAAGGTTCAGCCAAGAGAGCATTAAGAGTCGGAGGAGGAGGTATATATATATATATAGAATGCCCGAATGGTTTTAAAATTTAACTAGCTATACCAACAGGTTCGTATTCCTCCAGTTATAGAAGCAGAGGCTCTTCTGGTGGCATGTTCTTTCCTGAATGGGCAACAGCACAGCATACATAGCAGAGTGGTCTTTCTGACTGATACCCTGTCAGTTCTACAAGCAATTGTTAACCCAAAAGACACGCACTTTGTAGATACTTGATGAAACAGCTGATTCACTTAGGCTCTTTAGTAGAACAGTCTGTACTGCAGTGGTTTCCAGGTCATTGTGGCATGGTAGGCAATGAAATAGCAGACAAATTAGCCAGAAGCAGCAGTAAAATGTTACAATCAGAAAGTGACTTAACCCACCAAGAGACTAAGACATTAATACAATCTAATATCCAAGAAAGGTGGCTGGACACACACACACACATAATTATCTCCCCAAGACTCGCTTTATCTGCTATCTAGAGAGGGACAATGTATTTTATTCAGACTAAGGACAGGGCACAACAGACTGGGTCAACATATGCTCAAACTGTTTGGTGTAGGAAACACAGAGATGTGTCCCTGCAGCGTGGCACCCGAAAACGCTAAGCATGTGCTCCAACACTGTCGTCAACTGTATGCTGCCAACAGAGATGCAATCTGGCCTATTCCAACCACAATGAAGACAAAACTGTATGGTACCCGAGGACATATGAACTGCATGATAGCTTTCATAAAGGCTACTGGCCTGCTTATATGTTTTCTGACAGAAGAATCGAACAAGAAGAAGAAGAAAGAAATATTAATGAGACAGTCCTCCTTGAGACAGATGAAATCCGTAAACTGATTAGAGAGAGAAATTAGAGTTAGTTAGAGGACAGATTATCATCACTGCACATCGAACCACTCAGTTCATAAGTGCTCGGATCCCCACCTCAGTAAATCCTGCAGCATGTAGTGGCTGATGATACCATTTCTGTGTAGGTTTATCATTCCTCTTTGACTACCCGCATTGTGTTCTTGTTGGCTACACCCCGTTTAACTTGCTGTTCTTGCAGTCTGACCATGGTTGCAGATTCACAGTTCTCAATTAGTTCACGCAAATGTCTTAAATCTTGTAGAGCATTCAGTATGTCAGCCTGGTCCATGGCTTGTCCAGCTTTTACAGTAGCCTTACCTGCAAGTCTATCAGCTTGCTTATTTCCTTGTACCCCCACATATACTGGCACGAAAATGAAACTAATCCTTGTCAGCTGTGAAAGCTGTAGAGCCACCTACCACTGCCTTAGGACCCAACACTTCTCTATCCATGTCTATACTGATGGATCAGCATTTAAAGCTACCATTAAAGCAGGTTACGGAATCTACATAGGTTATCCCGATGGATCTGTTGAAGAGATTTTTGATGCATGCGGAGAATTCTGTTCAAACTATGAAGCTGAAATAATTGCACTGGAAACAGCAGTATACCACCTAAAGACTGTAATAGATGTTTACCCTTCAAAGGTCCAAAATATTGTCATCTTCACAGATTCAGTGTCTGCCCTTCAAGCTCTGGAGGGCAGTGAACGCTGCAGAACTGACATAGCCAAGATAATCCTGGATGCTGATCAGCTTATTACCTCATACAACATCAGAATAGTGATGCAGTGGATTCCAGGTCACTCCGGCACACCAGGTAATGACAGAGCTGACAGATTGGCAAAGAAAGGAGCAACACAAGAACAACCACCTACAGCGACAACCCTCCAGACAGTAAAAACACTGATAAGAGCTATAAACAAAGAGACCTGGTTGAACAGATGGGCCATGGGAGAAACTGGAAGAGAGGTTTATAGACATATGTCTGGCCCTGATCCTAATGACAGCATTAACCATCTAACAAGAAGGGACCAGGCCACCATCTTCAGACTTAGAACGCAACATACTTCACTCAATGGACACCTAAACAGAATACAGCCACAACACTCCCCAGAGTGCCAGCTATGTAACTACCCCTACGAAACTGTTGAACACCATCTCTTTGAGTGCCCAAAGCTCAGTGAGACAAGAAGAACGCTACTCCCTCCGAGACCAGACAAGTGGAACACCTTGTACGGAGGAAAAGAACAGCTTGTGAAAACATGCAAATTTCACTACATGGCATTGGGCCAAAGGGCGAAAGCTCATGCGCCGCTGGATCGATAACAACAACAACAACTCTATCATCCTGAGCATACTCATCGAGTCGCTAAGAAAGCATACCTCAGTGAAAGTCTGTCTCTAGACATGTTACTGCTTTAGTCATAGCTATGACCTCCATAGTTAGACTACTTGTAGTTACGACAAAAGCTCCAGAATCTTCCTTTACAACTCTCCCTCCAACCTGAGCTGTGAAAGCCCACGAGCTTCTAACATGGTGAATGATAGACCAGACCCATCTGTCTAGACAGCATCACCGTCTAGAGCATGGCTATTCAATTGGCGGCCCGCGGGCCAAATGTCCGCCAAGGCCTAGCAAGTGGCCCACGGATCACTTCTAGCTGTATTGTATTTACGATCTTTCTGGCTGAGGCCTCTGGCCCGTGACAATCCCTAATTTTGAACATTTTGGCCCCTGAGTCAACTTAGTTGAAAAGCCCTGGTCTAGAGCATTCTCAAAAATCAAGGCTTGAACTTTGCTTCCACAGTAGATGGACTCTGTTGTCTGCATTTTCTGTCAAGCTGGATGCAAACAGAAAAGGATGTACAGCACTCTGAAGGCACTTGCATCCACTCCTTGCCGGGTTCTATGTCCTCAAGTAAACATACCTGTAAACAAATGTCCTCGGCTTGACCCATCCATGATTTCCCTCTTTTTAACCTGCTGCCTTGTATCTTCTTAATTTCATATGCGATGAATCTGGTGTGTCTGCGTTGACTGTGAGGTAGGCACATGCTCAGGAAATTTGTATTCTGTTTTCCATGGTTGGAAAATCAAGAAGGTAGCGCATGACCCTGCATGCTGTATCTCTTGTACACGCAAGTATAATGTGCATAGCCTTGTTCTGCATCCTTTCTATCTGCTTATGGCTAAGAGTCAAGATCGCCATCGCCTTTTCAAAAACAGAAAGGATTAGATCCTGGTATAGAAGACATAGATGACGCTGCTCACAGTTTGCCGCCGCCATCACTCTCATTGCAGCCAGACCCCGCTTGGCTTTCATTATAGTCTGATCTATGTGCTTAGTATAAGCAAGGCTTCGATCCAGGTATACCCAGGTATTTCATTTTATGCATTTTTTCCATAACACAGACTAACAACTGTTAAATGAGAACCAAAAAAATTTTTTTAATAAATTTTAGGCTTTTTTATACGTGAAAACTAATTAAAGAGTAAAGCAAATCGTGGCTACCTCACACAGGGGGAAAAAACACAGATAAAATAAACAAGATTAATTAAAACATTTTATTTCAAATTTGAATGTAAACAGAACTTAGAGAAATGGTTGGTTATATCAAAATCTGTTGCATAACCAACAACATATTGACATGATTTGTATTGTAAAATAACTAAGAGAAATGGTTGGTTATATCAAGATCTGTTGCAAAATCAACAATATATATAGACATGATTTGTATTGTAAAATACCTCCCAGAAATTTTTTTTTGTAAAATAAAAGTAATCAATAGGAGGCAAAAATAAATAAATGATAATTGACAAAGCTGTGTGTGTTGCCTTTCCTTCAAATAAACATTCTTAAAAATTAAGACATGTATCAAATATAGAAGCAACAATTTTTTGCCAAACTGTCAAAGTATACATTAAAATCATCCACATTTGTGGTGACGAAAGTAAATCTATCTTGATTACACATCCTAAAGACAGATTTTTCTCTTTTTCAACTAAAATGTAACTTTCAAAAAATGCATATGCACCTTCCTCTAATTTAATGCAGTAACCACCTGTTTTTTTTTCTTCTTTGCAGTCATTAACTATAATCTGACCCTTTAAAAACAGCATTAAAAATGTAAGCACTCCATGTAAAAACAAAACAATGCCCAATTTTAAACAATTTTATAACATTGGCTAATTTTGTTTTCTTCTGGTAAACTTTTACACACCATCGGACTAAGCACAGGACGTTGCAGAACCAACCCCAACAGCCCCTGGCTGTTGTGTGGTTTCTCTAGGCAAGTTACATCCAGTAGTTTGCCATTGCTTTCTGGACGGTAGGCTTTCTTGATACCACTGTCGAAACCAACGCAAGGCGCATTGCCCGCAGCTAGGATCGAACCTGGCATCACGGCATTACGAAGCGAAGCGTTCACATCGACTTAGCCACAGAGCCGACATCGGACTTAGACATCGCTTTATTTAGGAATATTACATCTTGAGACCCACATCTCTTCCAAGGTGTTCTCCTACCAGTAAATGAAAGCAGCAAAAACATGTTTTGTTCTTAAACCTCTCTGGTATACTTGCTCATCATTTATATTTGCCCTTCACATTTCTCTTCACTTTTGTTGTGAGCCCACAATCACTACCAGCTCTCTTTTAAAAAAACATTAAAGAACTATTTAAACAACATTTATAATAGCTGCCATTAAAAATTATCATGACACCTTGTCATTCAGTAATTATACAAGTCAAACGAACCCACACAAATATGCACATAAACAACTGACATAAAAGATTAAAAACATTCAAATGTGATATTTCTCTCCTTCAAAGTAACATTTAAAAAAGCAAAACACTTCAGTTAGCTTTTAATTATACAGTCTCTGGAAGGTGTTTCCAATTGATTGGTTTCTGCCCGTCTGCTATCAGGAGTTCATTACAGTGAGAGAAATGTTTGCATCCAAAAAATCCTCGATGGGCAGACAGTGGCGATGGATGAACTGCTGTCAAAATGTGATGTTTTTTCTAAAAAGAAAAATAAAGGTTTCTAAATGTTATTAATGAAATCAGCTAGAAGAAACAATTTCACATGTACCAATAATTCATGTCTATACTTTTTTTATATCATTGTTTAGTTCATTACTTGTCCGTGAAACGCAACCAGCTGAAACATTTTGTGCTGTTTTGTGCACATGTTTCTGCTTCCGTTTCATTAAGCTTTTTAATCACATTTCACTGGACTTCCTCGGTAGTTGCTTGACTGCGGTCACCATTTTTTTTCTTAGATAATTAGCGACTGTATTTTTCCGTGCATTAGACTAGATTTTTCAAGTTTCAAACTGGGAGTTGTCTTTAAAACAGAATATGTTTAAAATATTTATTTCTTAATTTTGGGCTAAAAACAATACGGGTCATCATCTTATAATCAGAGTATCATCTACATGGAAAATATGGTAGTTTGTCAAAAGATGATCCTCACTGCACATAGAACCATTTAGTCCAAAAGTGTTTCGGATCCCCTCCTTGCATCGTGAAGCTGCTGATACCCATTCTGTGGTGGTTTACTATTCTTCTTTGGCTTCCTGCACTGTGTTCTCGTCTGGACTCACCATTTTTGGCTGAGTGACTGCTTGATTATACATAAAACAAAAGTTTTGATCGCATTCAAGCAGCTATTTGCTTACAAATGTGATCTTTATAGTATAATCCTTATTAAAATATTGCATCTTGGAGTCTATTTGGGTGTTTTTGTTGTAAATCATATCATATGGCGTTTTCTGATGTCACACTGGGTTCTTCTCCAACATATCCATCACAGCTTTCTAAGAAGGCAACCACTATCGTTTACATCAAATTATTTGGTTTCATTTCAAGTAAGGATTACTCCCTACCAGAAAACATTCGGCAGGGTACTCTCCATGATCTGGCACTCCTGCCACACACTCCTCTCGTAGCTGCCACTGGCACAGTTGTTTTCATCTGTTGTTCTTGTCTCATTCACAGATTATCCTATTACAGCCAGTGCCCTGTGGTGTAGGTCATATGTCTCTTGACAATCCTCTGTCTCATCTGCTGCCAATCATTTCAGAAGTCAAGTCATCCAATATCTTCTCCCTTGATCTGTCCCATCTCTCTTCCCCTTTAACTTCCCTGCAGTCGTGACATACTGCAGTTTCCGCTTCTCATGATGTACTCAGAATATCATCAGCCTGTTGTGCCACTGTAACTCAACAGAATGGAGTCCAGTCCATCACATTTGGCCTCTCTCGTCAACATTTACTTTACGGTTTATTTTGACGTCATCACTTCCTCAATCCCTTTATTTTCCATTTCAGTACCTGTCTGGTGATTCAATGCTTGTTTCTTCTCAGGATGTGTCCAACCATCTTCTTCGCCTCTTGAATTCATCCCATTTTATGTTCAACATTTTCCTCAGGAATTTGTTTTCAAATGTATTTTGACATTCGATCCATGTCATGTGGTTCTCCAACTTTCACTAGCATATGTTAAAACTGAAAAAAAAACATTAGAATTAAAAATAGGTAACTTGGTTTTAAAACTACAAATTACAGAGTTCCATATTTTGTTCAAGCTTTTAAAAGCTGCTGATGCCATGCCACATTATTTCTTTTTGTGTGTATTTCCTTGCCTAACAAAATTACTACCTAAATAAGTCTTCTTCCTTTCGCTTAAAATAGATTATCTATATCTACAACGTTGTCTCTAGTATGAACTGCACCTAAATTAGTAAGCTGAACTATTGAAGCCCTTTATCTCTAGCATTACATCTGTTGTCAGTGTCTTCCATATATTTGTCTTTGTTGTGTGCTGATTCGGGCGAGTTGTAACATTGTAGGGGGACAATGTGGTATGAATAGTGTTTTCAGGAGTCCACGGGAATGTCCGGTGACCTGTGTCACTATTTGGTGCAGTGTTGACTTAAGCCAGGAAATATCTGTCAGTTGAGTCAATATTGTGGCAAGTGGGAATTGACCGTGATGGATCAGTGGATTTACAAAGTATTAGCCAGTGTGGGCTAACTATCATGACTTGTGTGAGATAGCTGCTGTCGCAAGGAAGACGTATGGGGTGCGTGACAGCGTGCATCTCGTGTGCACGGGCAGCTCACAAGGGGCAGGCAAGGGTATATACTGGGGTTGTGTGGACTGTTGAGCAGTAGCAGTTGAGAACTCGAACAGTTGAGTCAAGAACGTTAGAGGGAAAGCACTCACAAGAAACCGTTCGAGAGTGTACAAAGGAGAGTCCAGTAGGCAAATCAGGCTAAGTGAGCTGGACTACTCAAGAGATGCTGTTTTGGGTGACAACGCATGTAAGCGGTAGGATCACCAGTGAAACAAGACAGCAGAGATGCCGGCGATAGCTGTGTGGTGAAGAGGACTCATAGCCTGGAGTCCTGCCGGTCATCGGAGTTCCTTCGACCAGGCTGTGTGCACATGCTGGAGAACGAGTACGGTAGCCGATGTGTCTGAGCAGCAGAGGTCCAGCTGATTAGGAGAGATACCTGTTCATCTGTACAGCGAGCTTGGAGTTGCGGAATGCTGTAGACCTAGAACTGTAGCGGTCGGCTCATGTGTGGTGGGGCTAGTACAAGCTGTACGGGAGAGCGACGCTATAACTGAGTAGTAAGCAAAGGAAGGGCTATTTGTTGCATGTTAGACAGGAGAGATGTCTGCATTACTTCGATTGCATTGATGTGTGTGTGAGGGCTTGTGAATACCCTCTGTGATCGTAACAATAAATGTGCTTATATGGCGGACATTACATCGTTGAGTTTTCCTGCAAGTTGTGTGTGGGGAGCTGAACTGTACCTTTAGACACTAGGCCGTTTGCTGGTTGCTGTGAACCCAAGTTAGCACACAACAGTCTTTTCATAACCTATTTGTAGTCCAAGCTTTGATGCTATATTTGCGAAATTGCTTTTCTATGCATGTCACAGTTGTTTGTATCTAGCAGAACAATATCATCAGCAAAATCAAGATCTTCCAACTCTGTTCTCTACCCAGTCAATGCCAATGTTTCCAACACAACATTTTTTCACCACCCGGCCAATAATTAGCAAAATAACAGAGGAGATAAATTGTTCCACTCCTGTTTCAAATGCAAACTAATCACTTAAACAATCATCTGTTTCACTGCACACTCTGAACCTTCATATACTGCTTTAATAATATTTTTAATTTCCACTGGCATTTCACAGCCAAAGAATATGGACACTTCTAATGCAAGTTCACGTTCTCTCTGTGAGTTAATTTCTTGTAAGACTTCATCCAGTGGACGAATAGGTGAAGAAAAGACACTGGCATTGGATAGGATACATGTTGAGAAAACCTGAGAACTATAATGTATTTGCAATGGAATCCACAGGAGCACAGAAATAAAGGAAGACCAAAAAACACACGGAAAAGGGAGCTAGAGAGTGAAATTAAAAAGATTAGGTAAGAGTTGCATGAAATAGCAAAAGATAGAATGACTTGGTGTGAGTTGGTTGAGAGCCTATGCTCCATTGGAGATAGAAGGCAGAAGAAGACTTCATCATTACACGTATGGGTTCCAGGGCCCTACTTATCTGTGGAAATTAAGAGACTCACTGTCGCCTATTAGTCATGTCATTTGACGACCATTTAGGGGTTTGCTGAAATCAGACATTGCAGTGTAGCTATAAACCACAATATAACTACCCTTTTAAAGTCGAACACAAATGATATATGTCTGTAGGTTCTCATCATTCTTCAATAAAACCATATCTTTGCAGATTTTACATAATTTCTCATTAATCTGTGGACTGTCCATGATTCACTTTTGTACATCAGGATTGTCCACTGATTGCTTTTTGAACATCAGGATTGTCCATGATTCACTTTTGTACATCAGGATTATTCACTGATTCACTTTTGTACATCAGGATTGTCCACTGATTCACTTTTGTACATCAGGATTATCCACTGATTCACTTTTGTACATCAGGATTATCCACTGATTCCCTTTTGTACATCAGGATTGTCCACTGACTCACTTTTTTACATCAGGATTGTCCACTGATTCCCTTTTGTACATCAGGATTGTCCATGATTCACTTGTGTACATCAG
The DNA here is from genome assembly GCA_905116865.2 of Candidula unifasciata. NCBI lineage: Eukaryota > Metazoa > Mollusca > Gastropoda > Stylommatophora > Geomitridae > Candidula > Candidula unifasciata. Next base: position 522,733 of record CAJHNH020007778.1, on the reverse strand, counting down.
GACTGTCCATTGATTCACTTGTGTACATCAGGATTGACCATGATTCACTTTTGTACATCAGGATTGTCCACTGATTCACTTTTGTACATCAGGATTGTCCATGATTCACTTTTGTACATCAGGATTGTCCATGATTCACTTTTGTTTATCAGGATTGTCCATGATTCACTTTTGTTTATCAGGATTGTCCACTGATTCATTTGTGTGTATAAGGATTGTCCACTGATTCACTTTTGTTTATCAGGATTGTCCACTGATTCATTTGTGTGTATAAGGATTGTCCACTGATTCACTTTTGTACATCAGGATTGTCCATGATTCACTTTTGTTCATCAAGATTATCCACTGATTCCCTTTTGTACATCAGGATTGTCCACTGATTCCCTTTTGTACATCAGGATTGTCCATGATTCACTTTTGTACATCAGGATTGTCCATGATTCACTTTTGTACATCAGGATTGTCCATGATTCACTTTTGAACATCAGGATTGTCCATGATTCACTTTTGTACATCAGGATTGTCCATGATTCACTTTTGAACATCAGGATTGTCCATGATTCACTTTTGTACATCAGGATTGTCCATGATTCACTTTTGTACATCAGGATTGTCCACTGATTCACTTTTGTATATCAGGATTGACCATGATTCACTTTTGTATATCAGGATTGTCCATGATTCACTTTTGTATATCAGGATAGCCCATGATTTACTTTTATACATCCCAATTGTCCATGATTCACTTTTGTATATCAGGATTGACCATGATTCACTTGTGTACATCAGGATTGTCCATGATTCACTTGTGTACATCAGGATTGTCCACTGTTTCACTTTTGTACACCAGGATTGTCCATGATTCACTTGTGTACATCAGGATTGTCCACTGATTCACTTTTTTATATCAGGATTGTCCACTGATTCACTTTTTTATATCAGGATTGACCATGATTCACTTTTGTATATCAGGATTGACCATGATTCACTTGTGTACATCAGGATTGTCCATGATTCACTTGTGTACATCAGGATTGTCCCTGATTCACCTGTGTACATCAGGATGGTCCATGATTTACTTTTGTATATCAAGATTATCCATGATTCACTTCTGTATATCAGGATCTGCTGAATATAGCTTTTAAAAATGCACGTTAACCTCAACAGACAAATATATACATTACTGTACAGAAAAGAGATCCACTTTTATCAGACATTACAATACACTGAACATAAATAAGAGAGAATGTCCAGAATATAAAATATTTGTTCAGTCACCTTATCAATACAGGCTCCTTTCTTCTGTGCATAAGCTCCCCACACCAAAAACACAAGCCCCTTGAGGTTTGAGTTCAGCCAATGAATAGTGGCATCTGTGAACTTCTCCCAGCCCTTTCCTGCATGTGAATTGGGCTGACCTGCCCGAACTGTGAGGCAGGCATTCAGCAGCAGCACTCCTGCAAGTGAAGACAGATAAAAGCAATGTTACATCACATGTTATCTGAACTGACACCCTTGTACATCAGTCTGGTCCATTTGTGTTCCGTCTTCCAATACAGCAGCAATCTCACTGACTCCATGTTCACTGTACCCAGTAGGATTTGACTAGTATGTCTTCTTTCTTTGCATCGAAACTGGTTTCTGCACACGCTTGTCCTTGTCAAATACCCATTTCCAACCGGTGGGCCATTGTCCCTGACTGTCTCAATGTCTTTGGAATGCAGCGAATTTAGGATGTCTGCCCTGTCCATACTTATTCCGCCACTAACAACTGTAGATGCAGCCAGTCTGTCAGCTCTTTCCTTTCCTCTCACCCCGGCGTATCCTGTGTACAGCTAAGACAATTTCTTGAGGTGGGACTTCTGGATGCTATCAACCCATTCAACTCGTCAAGAGTTTGTCAGTTTGGATTTTCTTAGGCATGTATACATTACATGTGGCTGTATTTGGTTGTAGTGAGTGAAGTAAAAACTCTTCTATAGTGATTGTCAACATAATTGTTCAGTGTCAAAAGGCAGAGTTCAAAGAGTAAAATAAACACTTAAAAAAACATAAGTAATGGGTTATTTTTCATGTCTATATACAAGGTAAATGATGCTAGTCCATTAACATTTTTATAGACTAAATAGTATAAATGGGTGGTGATGTCAACATCAGCTGCCGTAATTTCCCAGAATACACCGCAGTACCCATTTTATGGTGAGTCAAAAATATAAATCTATTTGCTGCGAGGGTCTGTGGCTTACACATTGCAGACATGTTTCGTAATGCTAAGGTGCTGGGTTCAACCCCAACTGCAGGCAATTTGGTATCTTGAGTTGGTTTCAACAGTGGTACTGAGAGTTGACAGTTCAGAAAGCAATGCCAATCTAGTGAACGCAAAATTGTCTAGTAAAATCACAAACAGTAAAAACAATGCTGGTGTTGGTTCTGCAATGCTCTGCAAAAGATACACAACTAACTTATCTGTTTGTTGTGGGTTATCATATACAGGTTCATTTTCATGTGACTTTAGTTGCTCCATTAACCCTTTCACCTTTGCAATTACAACATGAGTGAGAATTTGCACACACAAAATTGCTTTAAAAAAATATTTTACATATATTCCCCTATGTTTTTTTCTTTTCAAATGCCTTCTTATTTAACTTCTTTTCATTTCACAATATAACTCATCATGTTCGTATCCCACCCCCCCCCCCTTCCTCCTCCCATTTACAGTTGTCTTGGTTTCATGTTGACCAGAAGCTCTGTTGTCTTGTCCTTCAAGTTTTCCAGTTTGTGTTGTATTTAGTACTCTATATGTTGGTTGAAATGTTTGGTTGTATTTGTGCACACCTCTTCCATTTCCTTCATTGGTCAATCTAGTCACATTTTATGTTATAATTAGCATAACGTTTTTATATAGGTAACTAACAGATTGTTTAAAAACTGATTTATCTACATTCTTTGAAATGCTTGTTTCAAAATATAAATATTTTAAGTAATCCATAAATAAGAACAGAGTGAAGCATTAAATGGAATGCATTCTTCAGGGTTCTAAAACAAACAGATATTGGATGACTCATGCCATGGCCTCTATTCCTGAGGCTTGCGGAGCAAATCTGACATCAGGTTGGCTCCAAAAAACACCATTGGGGACATAAGGGACCCATTGCTATTTTTAGTTACTACATACACATCTTGGCTTATTAAATACTGTGCAGGCACACACAGAACCAACAGCATTTAACTGTCTTTTTGAGAAGAAATCACTGCATCTTGGGCTGTATCACAACCAAAGGTGACCGGATTTAGCCTTAAATCAAGTAGCGATAGGGTCAATTTCAAAACTGTGCTCTATCCCACCACAACAGAAGCTACAAAATCTGACATTTTCTGTTGCTATGCTACAGTGGTTCTAATAATTAGTCCTGGTCAAATTACAAGCCAGGATGCACCATGAGGAGGTGCTCCAGAATCTCGATTAAAAGTCTCTCAACACTAAAAGTGGAAAGAACTTTTGTAACTTATGCAAAATTTTAACTGGCTAACTTTTCCCCCCTTTATTTTTCCTTTAAAAACAGTGGTTGGTATTCTGTGGTTTACAGCTAGGCTGTGATATCTGCATCTTTCAATACGAAACATTTGATTTCTGAAAACCTCTATTTGGTAACTTTTTTTAAAACCACATGCTTGTTTGGAGCAGTGAGTATTACCCCCCCCCCCCCCCCCCCCCCCCCCCCTTGCCCCGCCAAAGAGGGCCTGAAATTCAAATAGAAAGGATGTCATGTCCATAAGAATATTACTTCACATACAATCTGTTCTAGTTATTTCTCTTATTCTCTTCTATTTCTGACAGTTCTCTTTCTCCAATTACCTCAAGAAACAGTATGGGGTGTTCATGTAAAGATCTTCTGTGTGCACTTTCCAATGCATTGTCTAATGTTGTTCTTGCTGACAACCTTCCATCTTTTCTGTGGTATTTTCCCTTATCTGTGCTCATTATATTTCTTCTACGTGGTAGCTGGTACCGGGGTATTCTTGTTAAATGGCCAAACCATTCAATCTGTTGTTCTTGAGTGACGGGTTTTAGTCTGCCACTTTATTCATTTTTTAAACCTCTCCTCAGCATAGCTAATACTACTGGCTGAGGACATAATTTGCCCGCTGCGTTTCTGAATTCTGACAAGGTCGTGGTATCAGTCAGTCGATACATTTCTAAGCCCTGGGAAATTTATTCTATTTAATGCTTCACCTCATTCAGGGTTATCGACTTATTATTATCAGGTGCCTTGCCGACTGGCATGGGCGATCATGCCTCTCCTCAATCTGCGATCTCCTGCAGCATATGTCAGTTTGTGTGCTGACACACCTCCATGTCATGCAACAAGACTGTCAAGAATCTTCTCACATTGTCTTTCTCTGTCCCTCCTTTCACAGATCTTTCCAGTGGTCCCAACATGTTCCATTTTCCCTCTTCTCATAACATGGCTGAAAAATAATGACTGTCTCCTTCTGATGTCTGTGATAAGTTGTCTTCGGGCACACATCTCTTTCAAATCCTCTTGGCTGCTCTTTTCAGCTATCCAAGGTATTTTAAGCAATCTTCTATAAAACTACATCTCTGAGGCAGTAAGACATTGTTTGGCCCGTCTACTGATTATCCAGGACTCACAGCCTTATGTTTAAACTGGATGTATGTAGCGAGCCAGAATTGTTTTTCTAACCTTCAATGACAGAGATATTTTTCATAAGATGTTCTTCATTTTATAAAATGCAGTTTTTGCCTGTCCTATTCTGTTTCTTATCTCTGTAATGCATCTTCCATCTGATGTTATCCATGTGCCCAGATACTTCAATTTCTGTACTTGTCCCAAAATAACACCACTGACTTTTATTACACATTTTGGAATAATGCTTTTTTTTTATATCACCATTTCATTTGTCTTTCCATTATTCAAACTTAGGCCCATTCCCCATTCTTTCACTTTCTACCACCACAATGTCTATAATTTCCTGTAAATCTTTCAGGCTTGTTGCTATCAAAACTGTCATCAGCATAATGTAAATTGTTTATATTAAGCCCACCAATCACAATTCCGGGCATTTCAGTTAAATATCTCATTAGATATTCACTGCAGGGTGAAAATAAATCAGGTGACAGTACAGATCCTTGTTGTCCTCCCCTCTTTATGTACTGAAATGTACCTAAACAGTTGTTAATTTTTATAGCTGTTGCTTGCTGCCAATTCAGATTCTTTAATATTCGTAAATCTTTTCCATCAATGTTTAATTTTTCTAACAGTTTGATTACTTCTTCAGATATCAGACAGTCAAATGCTTTTTTATAGTCTATGAAGCCTAAGTACAAATCAGTCTTTACTTTTATAGCTCTTTCTTACAATTTGTTAGGATGTATATGGCATTGTTTGTACCTTGTTTTCTACAAATCCACATTGTTCATCGCTGATTTCTGGTTTAATTTTGTTTCTTATTCTTCTCATAATTATTCTCAGTAACATCTTAGTCATCTGACTCATTAGACTTATTGTGCGATGGTCTTCACATTTTAAAGTAAGTTATTGACTACTACCTTAAAAATTCTTGTGTGGATTCCAGGGCTCCAATGTGGGGAAAACAAGTACAGACCTGCTGCCTCCCCAACAAGCATGTTGTAGAAGTCGACTAATTTGGGGCTTCCTATGAAGTCAGAGTGCATCTGCCAGACCTACAAGGAACAACCAGCTGCATAAAAATAAGCCAGTAAACTGATGAATACGCAAAAGCTAAAGTCCAAATGGATGAAAAACCAGGACTTTCTGCAGGGGCGTACAGCCGGTGAACACAAAAGAAGAAGAAGAAGAAGACTACCTTAAAATATTTCTTTTTTTTTTAAAAATCTATTTGTGATCTTTGTCAAGCATATTTTTTTTCCAGGAATCCCCATGGGTTCCGGCTGGGTTTTTTTTTTAAGTATCCAGGGCTAACATGTTATAACTGTCTGTCCCCCCCCCCCCCTTTTCTCCCACACCTCTCTCTCTCTCTCTCTCACATACACACAAAGAAGTATGGTACTGCAGTTAATTCAAATACTGGACATACCCTGTTGAGCCCATCCTATGAGATTTCCATGACCAGCGTGCTTAAAGCCCTCAATATCAGACTCCAGTTCTTTGAACATGTTTTCAAGGCTGAAAAAAAGGAAAAAAACGCTTGGTAAAGGACCTGGTTATTGATTAATGATGACAGACTGGTCGAGACAACAGCACTGACGTGATCCCTGATTCTAGTGATCTTATGAGATGTCAAAAACTTGACCACCTGACGGGCAAGGCACATGATAATAATTAATAAACCTGAGTGATCATGGTTTGCCACCTCACATAACCAAACTTTTGTTTGGTTCAAATCTGTGTTTGTGTAAAAATCATCCTTCGAAAAGGGCTATATCTGTTTCTTTTATTTCCTTCCAGGTAAGTATCACAAATTTATATAATTCTGTCATTTGTTATTACTTTGTCTCAGTTGTGTACACAATATTTTAATGTAGTCATTTAAAAGTCAGTACATTTTTGTGCGCGCTGTGCTTTGTTTCTTGCCAGTTTTGCTGATAATGGCTAATCACAGCAAAGTCTGATTTATTCAATGTAACTGGTTTTATAAAGCTGACGTATATACTTTAGGTTCTCCTTAACCTTTTCTACCTCTTCTCTTCCCTATATTTTCCTAAATTTATAGACCAAACTATCCATGTATTTATCATTGTCTTTCTCTTGATATTTTCCCTTCAAGATTTCCAGTTGTCAATGTGTTTTCAAATAAAAGTTCAATATAAAAAGCTTCCATTCACATGACCACTCCATCAAGTGAAGTCTGCCTGCAACTACTATTGAGACTCAAACCCTGAAATGCTGTGACAAGCAAGTGAACTAACAACTGACCTACCAAGGCTCATTACAGTAACAACATACTCATCATCATGATTTAGCAGGTCCTTTGCAGAATGTCGCTGTCATCACAGTCGGCCTGAAAGAAACTCGGTCTCTCACCAGCTCTCCCGCCTCAAACAACATACTACAGTATTTTTACTGAGAAAGAAAACTGAGGGCAAAGTAGACAAATCTGCGTGTGAAACTCAAAATAAAGTAAATGTACAACTGTTCAAGTATGAAAAAATACAGTCCCACAGCAAATAATGCCATTAGGGTGTGAAGTGTTAGGTGTTTTTAACTCTAAGATCAGTGGTTCTCAACCCTCCCAATGCCTCAATGCTTTAGTACAGTTTCTCATGTTATAGAGACCCCCAAACATAACAATATTTTGGTTGCTACTTCATAACTTCAGTGAATATGTGTTTTTTGATGGTCTTAAGTGACCCCTGTGAAAGGGTTGTTCAACCCTCAAAGAGGTTGTGACATACAGGTTGAGAACCGCTGTTCTAGACAAAGTTTAGATGTAACTATGATTACGCTACCTTGGGGGAGGTTTCACACCTGGCAACACACTGAAGCAAAGACCTGCAACCAAAATGAATTGCAAAATTTCAGTAAATGTTCACTTTTATATCAATTTTTCTTCTTGAGCAAACCAAGCCAGCGAGGTTCACTGCAGCAGGTATCACCCACCTCCATTATCTCTGTGATGGTCTTGCTTTTCCAGTTGGTGATGCCAAGTATTTGTAGGTCTGCATGAATTTTACTTCTTCACTGTCTTCTTAGTTTTGTGGTCTACTTCCAATCAGCTCTTTCATGTATGCAGTTTTTGTCTCATTGTTGACTGAAATTGTCTCTATATGCCCCAGCCATAAAAGTCTATTAGCCTCACAATACCAGTAATTAATGGTAATTTAAACAGATTATTAATTGTATTGTTGTTTCTCATTCTCTGTATTCTATTACTTTCATCTTTGATGGAATCTCAGTGATTTAGATTTGTCTTTAACATCTCACTATCTTCCTCTTTCTTCACTCCCTTGCAGTTTGAATTAAGAATCAACATCACAGCCCTTGGGACACTCCCATTAGTGCTTTGTCGCCTATCTTTAATGGCAAAAGCAAAGTTCAAATTCTGATGTCATAAATAGTCTGATTGTATATCTCTCTTGCCTTTCCCTTAAGTGTTCAGCATCAGCCAGATACCCTGGACATCTCCTGCAGCACCATTCTCTTCAGACAGTGAAAATCTATTTGTGCCTCTGCAATGTTCACTCACACCCAAATAACCCTTACAACATCTACCTGTCATGCATCAATTTACACCAGCTGGTGCAGAACCAGCCAGTCTATCTGTCTGTTCATTTCATAACACACTGGCATGACCTAGAGAAATATCCAAAGGACATTAACTACCCAGGACCTTGCTTGCCACTCTGCATGAAGCATGCCTGCCTCCACCTTTCTCAACATGCTGAGTCAGTTACAATATGAAATGTGTGTACAGCTGGTTTTCAAACCAGTGGAAGGCTTCAGCGACTGCCTCCACCTCCATTCTCAAATTAGATGTTGTGGTATCATTCACTTTTTCTATGAGCACTTCTTTTGCTTCTCATCTGTATAGATAATCACATCACCTGGGTGGGCATTGTCTTGAATCATTTGTTAAACCATGATGCGGCAGCACCCAGGGACCAGTCCCTGCACTCAAGGCTTAATGTGATTAGTACCCAACACAAGTCACCCTGTTGTTCAGGCACTATGACCTGCTCCACTCCTCGCACAATAGCACTATCCTCAGTTAGAGCAGATCCTCAACCAATGTATGCCTCATCTTTTGCCTTCTTCTACAGCCCCCCCACATAATCGAGTAGCTGGTATTAACAAAAGATTTTTTTAAAGTAGAACACAATGACTGATGCTGTGTTTGACATCAGGATAATGACAAAGCTCTGAAGCATCAAATAAAATCAGGTCAAACTACTTGAGCTTTGAACCAGTCAAACTAAACAGGTAAAATACATGTTCTGAAAAGGCTAAGATACAAAGACAACTTGTATTACAAATAGCAGAAATAATGAAGAAAAAGAACAAATAAATGATTTATGGAAAGAAAGATAGAAGGCATGAGAAGATTCTTGATGCCATGTACATTGCTGTCTATATTTTTTTAAATTATGGGTCATCTTTAATTTTCTGTAAATAAATAAATACAAGCTAAGTGTTGACAATGCCCAAGGATAACAATAAAGTTCACTCCAAATGAAACATGTGCTCACCATGAGCTTGCTTGGGTCCATGGTAAGGGTCTTGTCCAATTATAACAACTTTCACCTACAGAATAATTAGATGAGAAAGTTAGAAGTTGTATACGTACAGTGGCATATCAAGATACAAATGTAATCAGTCCCATTTCAGAGCTCCTATGGTGAGTAAATCATATCCTGAAACAATTTTTTTAATCAAAATTAATGTAAATAATTTTAATTCTTTTCAGCCCTCCAAAAATCACCCCATTACTTTCACAATGACATTTTTTATTTCAGTTAACAAGAAAAATGTGTGGCACTGCTTTTGTTTTTTGTCCGCAGTGGAAAACGGAGTTACTTCCAGCAATGATGATACAGTGCATCATCATCAAGTGCCATGTCGAATGATTTAAGTCCTCCTTCAGCAATATTAACGTGATCTAATTCATTTAAAAGTTATTGAGAAGCAGTTGGGTAATGCAGAGAGTTCTCATCTCTCCAGCTCGCATCATGGATTTCATCTTGTGTTCTGGGGTTAATCTGAACATCAAGGAAGATTGGCTAATAAACAGCATCTTGTCTAGGAAGCTGAAATATTTTGGCTATATCAAGCGCCGCGGCGAATTAGACAAAAATTATAGCAGAAGGCGTGGTACCAGTAAGAAGGGCCAGGGGCTGACCAGCAGAAAGAAGGGCACAGTGACTCCTTGAATTTGAAAGTACATGAGGTGGGAGGGCTGACGAGAGACCGAGTTTCTTTCAGGCAGATCGTGATGACAGCGATGCTCTGCAAATGGCCTTCTACATGATGATGATTCTGGGGCAAAATGGCGAGCCTGATCTTGTATCCTGAAACACTCGTATACTGGTGGTTCACTGTAAATCGTTTATAGTACATTTAAAGCAGCCCTAGCACATTTTTTTTAAACGTTCAGCAGTTTGTCATAGATTCCTAAATGGTTGATGCTCCTTACAAATGCAATACGGTCTGCTGCCAAATAACTTGCAGCTGAATCAAACCGGAAATGACAAAGATTTTCAAAAGTATTCATATATTTGAAAACACAAAATATTACAAGGACATCAAAAAACTTGAATACCATCAGTGTCTTGCTGACGGATATAGGCAGTCATGTTTCTCCAAAACTTGCAATCTTCAAGTGCTAAGTACAAAGTCACGTAATAACACTTTTCTGTGCTGTGATGAAAGACCATCCTTTTACCCCCAGTCAATATGGAGGATAGACAGGTTTACTGTTTTTAGTCATGGCAAGATTTGCTTCAAACAACTGCTCGCCATTGCCTTTTCTTCCATATGTAGACTGAAAAAATAGTTTTGCCGCCCAGCTACTGAGTGCATGGTGCAACAATGAGTTGCAGATATTTAGAATGCTTTTCAACTATGCCCAACTTGGTCTGTGTTGTGAACTGTAGATTCAGAAAATGGTGAATGGCCTGTTACCACAGAACTGACACAGCCTTGTGTAATTAATCTTGTCAACTACTGATCTGTTGTAAATACTGCTTCCATCTATGATGAACTGCTTTTCTAGTGTCAGATTGTTTGTGTTGGCACTTCTGATGACTGTCATATGCATTTAATGCATGTGCATAATACTGAATTTGCTGAGACCGCTGTCTGTATATTTTCCCAGAAAAGACAGTGATGGACATACTGTGTGGTTTTCATCGGAACAGGATTGGAGCAACTATGGGGCGACCCTTTTGCTACGAAGCTGGAACTCTGACTACCTGATTATTTCTCTTTCCATAAACCTAACCAGTTGTCACAACATGTTCTAGTCTTATTTCTCATAATAAGTAAAGTCAAGGTTCCTTTTCCACGCCTTTAGGCAGATTGAGAATATAGGGCTAGACCTATATTTGTATAGAATAATCGACACTTGGTGGGTGATGTGGTCAGCATCACGTCGGCTACCTTTACTTCTCAGGACTGCACCTGGTACCCACTCAAGGCTGTGTCAACCTGGGAGTCAGGGTCATTTTTTAAAGAAAAAAAAAGTCCGGCTTCATCAGGACGCAAACCCACAACCTTCCAAACCGCAGGGGGGCGTCTAGCTGCCAACGTCGCGGCGACTCCCTTATTTCTCATAATGTGTTCGCAGTTCGCAAAAATGATGACTGTCTCTGTCACTTTCTTATGTTTGTGATAAGGTGTCTTCATATATTAGCCTCTTTCAAAATATTTAGATTACTCATGTTAGCTTTTGACGGAAATTTTTCTGTGGAGCTACATCTCTCAAGCTTACAGGGATTTTCTTTCTAGGTGACCTATAGTCCAGAATTCACAGCCATATGTTACAATTTGCATATGGGAAACATATAGGAATTATTTTTGTAATCCCATACAGTAGGGATTTATTGCATTAAAGAAAATGATTTGATTACTGAAAAATAAAAATCTTCACCTTTGTTGCTTCGCGCTAAATAAAAAGCCACCCAAACAAAGATAAAATAAACAAAATTTGTAATATTTTTTACTGAATCCCATAAGCAAGAAAAACTGTATTTGGTAGTTATTAAGTTTTCAAAGATAAGTGTTAAGATATATTTTCTTTTTATTCAACAAGAGAAACAAATGTGTCAGGTACTGTAATTCTTCTTCTTCTTTTGCATTTTCTAGCAGTAAACTCCAGTTTGTGCACAGACTGTTGGTATTTGCCTGTTGGGCAGATGCACTCTGACTCTAAAGAAAATATTGATCCTATTTACAATGGCCACAACCCTTGTAGAGAATCTTTTCTAAGGGATGACCATCAACAAGTACAGATAAGTCTTAACCTATGTGAGCCTTGGTCCTAGCGCACCAGGGCAGCTGACTGTTCACCTATGCATCCCTTAATATAATTCATGATTACAAACTACTGCAGATTAAGAACTTGAACTTACTGATCTTATATCACAGGCTGTTGTCCATGTGAAGACATGTTCTGGTGGAGGATATATTGTACTCTTTTCCCTTTCTGTGGCTATAAACTGACTCAGCTGTAAGAAAAAAGATAGGAAAGAACTAAGAAAAAATACAGAAACATATGTCTGGCATTAAACTGTGCAATATTACGTGTGTCCTCATTATTTAAATAGGCAGTCATAGTTTACATCTGTGATTCCCAAACTGCGCGACGCGGTGCCCCGGGGAGCCACGACCTCTTCACAGCAGTGCCGCAAAATTTAGAAGATACAAAAGTTGTTTTTTTTAATTGTTTTTTTTTTTAATCTTTTACATACGAATAGTCATACTTTTACTTAGGTTAGGGCGTCATGGAAAAATTTAATTGAAAAAAGGCGCCCCAACTAAAAAAAGCTTGGGAAACACTGATCTACACAGTAGAAAAATTTGAAAATACAGCACACACTTCAACACTGGCAGTGCTGCGTAACATACAAACCTTAGAAAAATATTCTTTTGAAAATTCTGCTTCCAAGGCTGTAAACCAGGATGGACCAATATTAACAACCAGCCCATTAGTTTTGCTCTTTAGCAACTTCAGTTTTGCTGCTATTTTATTTTGTTCTATGCGATCTTGTTCTGAATTTAACATTTTACTGGCTGTGTCCAGATCCTTCACATCTGAATCCTTTTCAATAGTTTTGCTTCTCTTGATAGGGGGTTTAGCATAACTACCAGCTGCAGTTTCATCAACATGTCCCTGTAAGAAAAGATTAGAATAAAATTACACTAGAATGTTGATGAAATAAAGAGATGTAAGCAAAACGTATCACCTTTAACTTCTACCTTCTTGTTTATACATAATAGGGATCTTACCCCTCGCCCCTCACTTTTAGACAGTGTCATACATTCCTTACTTACACCAGACTGCAGGTAACATGAGCATAATACGTACATGTATATGGGATCTACCCTGTTGACCTGTGACTCTTGAAGTCGCAGGGGTGGTAAAACCTTCCGATAGAAGACTGAGGGGGGGGGGGCAGAATTTTTTTTCCCAATAATGATGAAATGAGAGCCAATTGTGAATCAAACTATTACATTATCTTAATTTATCGCCGTTGTTGTAACCGATAACAGTATTCTCCACAGAGCCCTTCTGTATGCTGTCTTTACTATTTCTTGTAAAAACCTCTCTACTGCAATCAGCTTTAATTGTTCTCTCTCTCTAAATATTGTATCATATCACTTCTTTATCTTAGATAATACTACTTTCTATTATCTATAATTCCTAACTTCACAGACACATAAAGCATGCTGACAAAAGTGGAAAAAGTCATTTAACATGCAAAGTGGCAAGCACTGGTTCTGAGGTCCTTGGTAGTTAGTGTTCTCTGGATGATTTCTTTGGAAATGCAGATGTGATGGGAAACAGACAGACAGACAGACTGGCTGATGCTGCACCACTGGGTGGTGAAATGATGCATGGCAAGCCAGATGCAGTCAAGGTCCTTTGTGAGCAGCTGAAAAAATGTGAAAGCACAAACAGACCTAAAGAGCATAGTTCAGTTGATCTTCACTGACCAGGGGTTCTGGCCACCATTTTATAATCAAATGAAAAGCAAGATGAATATATAATCAAACTGATACTGGTACCATCAGTACTTGAACTCTTGGCTGGCTGCTGAAGATAGTGACAGAGCACTTATGGGAATGTTCAGAGTAATGTGATGTTGATTCTTAACAGAATGTAACCTCCTAGGCTATTCTGCAATATCATACCAGCTAAGCATGTAGCACTTTGAGCTTAGCTATAATGCAAGTCTGTAATCTAGCAATTTATTTTTTTTTTTTTTTTTCTCTATTTCTCAAACTCTGACACTAATTCACTCACAAAAAATTCATCTCTGCTTAAAAAAATGTTTGTAACTAAAATAAGGTTTCATCCGTTTTTGAAAAAAAAAAAAGCAAAAAAAACTACATAAATATAATTGGAATATATAGTTTAAAGATAGTGTATTAAATTGGTATAAAGTATAAACTTCACTGATCACAGCACAAGATACGTATTTAGGATAGACCATATAGTGGGTATTCACCATGTGGGTTGCGAAACATATGAGGTGGGGGAAGGGGGGGGGGGGGGGGGAGTGGAAGAACAGACACACTGCTCCACTAACAAGCATGTCATAAAAGTCAACTAATTAGAGGTCTCTTTTTTGAATTTGAGTGCGCCTGAGTGGCCAGGAGCCAGCAGTCTGCAAATAAGCCAGATCTGTCAAACAGAAGTGCATGTAAAACTCAGATTCTGGAATAAGAGTCAAAGTCTAGAAGTTGAAGATCAACTAGAATTTTCTGCTGGAGTTTACACCAGGGAATACAAAGAAGAAGAAGATACAGTAGGTTCTCTATGACAGTTGTTTTGTCTGTCATCAACCCACGGTTTTATGTACTGCCAATGATTTCTTCTTCTTCTTCTTTATCTTCGTGTTCACCAGCTGTAAACTCTGGCGGAAAGTTCTGGTTGTTCATCCACTTCTGGACTGCAGTCCTGTTCCAGAACCTAAGTAATGTGTGTGCATCCATTTTACAGATCTTATTCATTTGTATGCAGACTGCTGGTTCCTTGCCTCTCAGGGAGATGCACTACGACTTTGAAGGAAGCTCCCAGTTAGTTGACAACATGCTTTTGGGTAGGCAGTGGATCAATTCTTGTTTTCTCTATAACTGGGCTCGGAACCCACACGAGAATCAATGATTTCTTAAACAAATGGTTTTTTAATGCCATGAATAGAAACTATCTAAAAGCTTCTTTCTTGGTATTCTTCTGTATCTCTTCCCCTCCAACTTTCATGTCACAAATACTACACTTACTATTACTACTAGTAGTACTACTGTTTTCGGCTATCCTCCGAATAACGGCTGGGACTCACGAGCAAATAAAATGGAGGAAGCTGCATGAGATGCGGTAGCCGCTGCTCGTGAGTCCCAGCCATGTAGTTTAGCCCTGCTTCGTGCCAAGATACTCTCGGCAGTGACTTTAACTCAGCAGAAGCTTTTTCGCTGTATGCTGTGTAGTTGCCGGAAGTGGTCCTAAATTCACATGTGACTGAGGCCCTGTTTAGGTATATTTCGGCCTCCATAATTTGGGACCGTTATTCGGAGGATAGCCTAGTTTTCCCTTCTTATGATGTGCCCAAATATAAACTGATTTCTGTCTCGAACCACACAACCATTTAATTTTGATTAATTACGTGTTCTGACATGCTTTAACCCCCACCCCGTTTTCCTTCCCTACCACTTTGAAAGAAATCCCCTGGTAGTTTACAATTTCTGTGCGTTGTTAGAGCCCATTCCTACAAGTACAACTACAATGCATTCTCTGCACAGACTGGTTGGGCATTTCTTTAACCTTAAAAAGTTGTGAAGAATAATATTGCCAGACATAAATTAAATAACCAGTGTCACCAAATTGCACAGACATTTTCTCACTAACTATTTAACAAAACCATAGTAGCTTTCGTAGCACGACAAATTTTCTAATTTAAATTTAAGGCACTGACTTACATTTGTTAGGCTTTTACTTTTATCAACGTCTGCTGTTGTGATATGATCAGCTCGTGTTCGTTTCTGACCAGAGGGCGACTTAAAAAACGCTGATATTTTACTCTGAGACATGGTGAAATATAGCTTACGTTGCAGCACGGCTTTGTTTGTAAGCCAAAGAAATGTCTGAGTGACACAAGCTTTCATAAATAGCTGCGAAAGCGGGTTCGACGGACACAAACTGTCATAAATAAGCGGCAGACCTCAGCCATTCAGAATGGGAATAGTTTCAGAGTTCCCTCCACTGGGCTAAATATAGAATAGGGAATTTCCCGCAACTTGACATCCAGCATTGGAGAAATGTCGATAATTCATAGGCATAAATACCGATTATTAAAACAAAACACACAAAAATCTCTATATATTCCAAATATGGGCTGAACATGATATTGTTGCTTAAATTACTACTACTCTGCAGAGAGACGGATAGTACAAAACCACTGAACTGAACTGAATTTCTACCCCACCAGGACATCACACAAGCGATAAACACCCGATGACACAAAGTGCCACCATGTGGATGAAGATCGCCGTGGAGAGGTCCCAGAAACCGCGTTCAGACATTTGGCCATATATATGGCCTGCCTATATTGCGGCCCCTGGCAAAAGCCAGAGTAGGGCTTCAAATGACAAAAAAGTTCGTCCTAAAAAGGACGAAATACGGAAAAGAAAGGAAATAGAGTTAAATGTGGAAGGTGTGGTGCAGATCCAGCCAATCCGTCTGCCTTTTCAAGACCCACTACGCTGGCATAGCCTGGAGAAAAGATCCAAAGTATGCTCACTACCCGTGACCTTCTAAGCGAAGCTTGTCACTTGCTCGAAACATCCATGTCTTCACTTTTCTCAGCATGCTTTCAGAGTCTGTTACAATTAGGAAATGTGAATGCATCTTGTTCTCTAGACGTCGGAGAATGGCAGTTACCGCCTCCACCTCCATTCAAATGCTAGATGTTGTGATGTCGTATGCTATGCTGTCTTGCACTTACTTTCGTTGGGAACACCAGGCACTTCACTTTCCTCTCAACACCGAACCATCTGTATAAATAATCAGATCACCTGGATGTTAATTGTCGTGAATCAACTGTTGGACTTCCACATCCGTAGCACTCGTTGGCCACTCTCTGCACTCGCTGCCCAATGTGATCATAACCCTACACAAGTCAGACTTTTCCTCTGGTACTCTGACCCACTCCTCTCCTCGCCCAATGTTCTCCAGCGTGCATACAATTTTTTCCTTTTCAGCCTCTGACCCTTATCCCTTGCCTGCAGCCAAAGCTTCATACAGAGTGTGTTCAGCACCTTTAGCCTACCTGCAATAGTCGGCAATGCAACGATATATCGCATTCACACAGTCGGGGTGTTTCTTGTACATCCCAGGATCACACGCATTACTTCATTCTGGATGCGCTCCAGTTTCTCTAGCTAACTCTTCGAGACAGTGAGTAACCCCAATCCATAACCAGTCACTGAGATTATTAAGTGCTGGTAAAGTGTGAAAGGCATGCTCTGCTCCATGTCCATAATCTGACATAATCTTTAGTGCAATAAGACCTTTTTTGAGCCCTTGTCACAACCCCCTCTATGTGATCCTTGAAAGACAAAGTCCTGTCAAAGGTGATACCCAGGTACCGCAGTCTGTTGTCTCTTTTGATGTCCCTGCCATTTATTTTGAGTCTCTGAACATCCGCTCGAACTGTCTTGTTGTCCAAAGAACACCACAGGACGGTTGCCATTTCTGGGTTGATTACAGCAATCATCGCCTGTAACTCTTGACCTATTTAATCCCGATTTCTCCCCATCCTATGTACGAGAAAAGCATCTGCAGATGTCAATATTCTGCCAACTCCAGGTGTTTCCAGGTATGCAATCTTGCACGTAAAAACATTGAAAAGCACAGATAAATTATAGATTCCTGTGGTAGTTTTGGAGCTATATTACATGGCTTCAGAGGTCCATGAACCCAGTCGGAGAGCTACCCGGTGAGTAAACAAAACGGCTGATATCCAGTTCACCAACCAAGGACAGACTCTCTTCTCCGTAAGCGCTTTCATCAAAATACTCTGTATTTGACTCTTTTGTAAGCATCTTCTAAATCAAGTGCCGCTGCCATCGTTTCCTGTCTGATCTGGAAACCTTAAAATGTGTCAAAGGCAAAAGTGGCTGCATTTGGCCATGTGTTTTCACCTGGCCGGTAACTTCCCAAACCTTCTGGAAGAAGCTTTCTCTTTTCAAAACATTTGTGTAGCTTATCCGCCACTATCTTCTACAACACTTTACCAAAGGTGTTTTGTAGGGTTATGATCCTAAAGCCTCCGAGTGTTGAATGATTCTTGCAAGGCTTAGGAAGTGAAACCAGGTAGCTGTGCATCCACTCTTCTGGGACTGAAGCTGTTCTAATGCTCTGGTTGAAGCAAGCAGTCATCTTCAATAGGTCTGCATCACTCATGTCTTTTATGTGGAAATATCTAACCCCGTCGGGCCCGGGCGCCGTGTCTTTCGCCCTTTCAGAACACGTTTTACATCTTCCACCTGTAAGATGTCTTCATAATGTTTGTTCTTTAAGATGTCTGCCAGATCTTCTCTTACTGTATCTCTGTTATCGCCATCTGTCCCAATGTCGTATCGTCCGCAATTTCATTAATACAAGGTTTCAATTTTGCTTGTTTGGCCTCTGCTGCACAACGCTTGAAAACCTCTATCCTATCTTTCTTATCTCTTTCCGCGCACTCCATTTCCTCCTGCGTGCTTAGGCATATTTGTCGCACTTTCTTTAATCGTTTTACTTCAGCTCTCTTTAACTTCATGCCTGTTCTACCTCTGATGTCCACCATGGAGGCTGTACAAAAGTGGATCTGAAATTCCTCTTCCATGCCCTCTGAGGGAGGCGTCCAAGAAGGGTGTTTGTCCACTCATATTTGAAAGGCCAACGAGTTTTTGAAGCCTGAAAGAGGTGAATAAAATGCTCGAAAAAAATAACATCACAAACTTCAGGAGGCATCATTTCATTAGAAGGGAGGGGGGGGGGGGGAAGCTATGTTATGAGAAGTGTGAAAATGCAACATATTGTGACCACTGGAAGGATTTTTTTGACAGATAGAGAAAGCCGGCGTGATTCTAGACAGTCTTTTGTCATGTCATGGAGAGTTGTGTCAGCACACGAACTGATACTCGCAGTTGCGGATCGTAGACTGTGAAAAAGCCTGATCATCCACGCCAGCTGACAAGGCACTTGATGATGATGAACGAAATCGATCCTTTCGACTTTACGACAATCGACAGAAGCAGTGTTGCCACTTTGGATGTTTTACATCCAAACATCCAGATCTAGATGTTTTCATTTGCATCTAGATGGTGTTTTTGACGTCTAGATGGTAGATGTAATTCTAGAAGTTTTTAATTTGGAGTTAGATATTTTACAGATTTTTTTTTCTTTCAGTGTCAGTTTAATAATTACTGTATGAAATATTTATTACACATTTGTTTGTTTTGGTCTGGGCACGTACATTGTAGTAACTGCATTTACTTAAACTTTGAACTCACTGGGGTCAACGCTCAACGATCCGGCAGCCCCAATACTGATTAAAAGCAGGCGTAAATCATACTTTGTTTGAACTGTATCCTCACTGTGTTGTGAATTATAGCTATGATGCTCACTTTGTGGTTCTTTTTCATGTGATTTTCAATTGCTGATCTTCATATGTGTCTTCCACTTTTCAAAACTTTTCAACATGCCTAAAGGAAAGCAGTATGACACAAATTTCGGAAAGAGTGGCTATATGCTGACATTACTAAAGACTGGGTGATGACAGTTTATGGGAATACATCTGAGGCTCGTTTAAGTACTGCAAGTGTGAAATTAAAGCGAAAATACAAGACTTAAAATAAAAAGTTATGCAGAGACTAAAAAGCATAAAATTGCAGTTCCATTCAAAGATATACCATTGATATCTTTTCCAGAACTACACCAATTAATGAATCATCAAAAGTTGAATGATCTGTCGCAATATTTTTAAGTTGTCATTGTGCAATTTCGAATTGTACCATTTGATTGAATTGTTTAAAAGCACTATTTCTGACAGTAAAGATACTGATGACGTAATAATACATCGCAAGTGTACACATATTATAAGAAATACTTTATTTTCTCACTTTGAAAAAAAAGATTTGATCTGTGATATTTCTACAAATAAATATATTTTTTTAGACGAATGGAATGACATCTCTGTACTGAAAGTGCTTAGTATGTGTAGTTTCTACAATATCTTGGACTAGTTTAAATGGAAACGTGTGATGCAGAAAGTATAGTTCAGGAACTAACAAAAAAAAAACATTTGATCAGTTAGCAATTAGACTTGAAGAATTCGGCTGCAATTGGTACCGATAATGCTTCGATGATGACTAATATCAACAATGGCGTTTTATGCCAAATTGAAGGAAGATATCTCATCTTTAATCCTTATAAAATGTGTGGGTGTCATTCCTTGCAGCACGCATTATCACATGCTGTCAAGGACCTTGTATCCATCCTATTCAACTACAGCTCGTTTTAAGGCCCCGTGACAGACACACTATCAAAGAACACACGTAGAACACACACCTATTGAGTACACACATAATCTTTAATGTACAAAGAGCAATTCAACCTAAAGCAATCTCAACAGTTATGGAGAGTCCCTAATCCGAAACGCCAGCAGTGGCAGCATTTATATTTACTTATCCGCCCCGAGGCGTTCCCATGGATGTACCAGAGGACTCGATTCCACCTCACTGTCGTACAGCGCTAACTAGGCTGCGGTCCTCGCCATGCGAGACTCGGCGGCAAACGCAGGGTGAGTGATTCAAGTATTAGCGGGCAGTGTTAACGCTAGCACCAAACACAGCTAAACTCTAATAACCCATAGACAAGAACAACTACAAACCTACGCATGACACAACACCAACACAACTGTCTTAGAATACTATAAGCACACGAGAAATACCAACAGCTAACCAACACATATTACGACAACGCTAACAGTCCCTATCTTTCAACTCCTAACACAATACAATCTATAATGTCTCTCTATGTCTTCAGCCTCACATGTCAATGTCCAACGCTCGTCTTCTCTCCTCGTTCAGCTTTGGGTAAAACGTGTATGTAGTACCAATGTTCAAGCCATAATGGGTTTTCCCAATATCGTGAATTCAGCAGGCTGACCGCTGGTGCACCTTTTGGTCTGTCAAACACAAACATACGAAGTTACAAGTTTTATCGTCTATACTCTGTCCTATGCTCTTCACACAAGGCTATGACACAAGCTTCATCTGAATGTTTACCAAAGAATTTGGAATACCTTATTGCTGAAACACATAACTGGTTTTTCTAATAATCTGTCAGACAACAGCAATAAAATAACTTATATAAAGCAATAAACGATGGTTTCGCACCACTGAAAATTCTGTCAGATTGCAAAACTAGATGGTTATTTATTCAACCAGCTGTTCAAAGAATTGTGAACCAATGGCTGGAGTTAAAGACACACTTGGGAAAAACAAGTGAAAAGTGCTACACTGCTGAAATACTATATTATATGGAATGTACAGTGATGAAATCTGCCATTCCTATTCCTTTTACAACCTATTTTAATGGAAGTGCAAATATTTAATAAACTGTTCGAATCTAAATATGTTGATAAAGTTAAATTACTTGATGATCTTACTTTGCTATTTCATTCAGTTGGTAAAAGATTGGAGTTGCCAACTTATAAAGCTGATTTGCTCACTTGCACTTTGGAGAGCTTTTTGACGCCTAAGCCATACCTTAGATATCAATAAAATATTGATGATTTAAAAAAAAAGGACTGTTAACAGAAAACGAAGAAAACAAGTTAAGAAAGCGCTGTCAAGATTTCCTTATCTCATTATTCAAGCAACTGAAGCAGTGACTTCCTGAAAATCTAGATGTATTAAAAATATTTCTCTCTTTTCTGTGAGCAACAAACTTCAGCCAGTAAGGGACATACCTAAATAAATATAATAAAATATAAAGTTATGAAATGTTTAGGGCTACTGATATAATAGTGTGGTGGAAGCAGAATATCAATTAACCAAAATAAACTTAGTTGACTGGACAAACAAAACAGAAACTGAAGAGAATTATATCAAATCTAACCTAAGAAATAGGATAAAACTGTACCTCTTAAATGCTATCTTGACAATAAAATGTGGCCTAATGAGAGAAAGAAAATTCTGTACAACTTATCAGCTCCCTGATTTTGTATTAAAGAAATTGTAACAGCTAAAGCAAACCAGAGTCATTTTGGATCTGAAGCTTTAACTTGATCATCCAAGCAACGTTTATCCTGTGGATCTTGTGAGATAGACATCAGTGAAGATGAGGACATAATTATATAGGGTAAGTCATATCAAAAGCTGTGTAATTTGTGACTGTTTCATGTCGAAGTGCCTCTGCCTAAGAGGTGATAAATCAACACATTAATATGCATACAAATAAGCCAGATCTGTAAATAAATGAGCACGCTGATGAGCACCAAGAAGTTACGAGGCAAATTGTCGAACCGTTTCTCTCTTGGTCTCCCTATTATTAGCCACTAGGGGGGTCATTAGCTTGCAATTGTTAGGGTATTTAATAGATAGCCGCCCCCCCCCCCCCCCCAAAAAAAAAAAAGAATAAACAAAGGAGTGAAATAAGAGTAGACCACGAGACATATCAAGATTAGTGTAGACTATCATCACAGCACTCTGGTCAGATACATAGGTGCGCCGATCTCCTCCTATCTCCACAAGATTGCGACGACTGACCACCCCGTTCTGTGTTGATTAACCGGACGCCTTGTGCCCTTGATGAAATGTTCATATGTGGCTACATCTTGTTGCACTTGCATGTGCACCAGCCTGCACAAGGATACTGAGCCCTGCTTGTTGTCGTGATCTTCTCTGCGATATGCAGCTCGCATGGCATTAATGACGCCACTCCTGTCCAGTGTCGGGCCGGTCGTGGTAACCGCCCTGCCTGCCAGACAGATCAAGAAGATGATGGATATATAATTCACAGGTAGATCTACAAATAACTGGAGTCACCATCTGGAATGAGAAGGCTAATCAAGGAGGTGGATGAAGGCTAGGGATATCTACAGAAATGAACTCCGATGGCTCAGAAAACTGAAGATGTAGAAAAGAAGAACACGGACTTGCTGAGTGATATAGTCAGTGTTATTATCCTTTTGCTTCTCTTTTTTTTTGGCTCTTGAACCAACGTGAAAAGGGAAAATGGGAGGAAAACAATCAGGGAATGGGAAAATAGCTGAAGAAGATGACAAAGAGGGCTTGTCCCTAGTTGACCATTGCATTGTATAAACACACGAACATTATTTGCTTCCCAACCAAACAGGGATGAATCAAAACTGGAAATGCAAAAGTTACTGCAGGGAACAAAACTCCGACTCAACAAGAGCATCATTTTGCCAGTTCTTCTTTATGGAGCATAGTTCTGGAGAATGACCATAAAGGATGCTCACAAGCTATCCACCTTCCACTACACATGTCTATGCAGAGTTATCAAATTTGTTCTGGCCAGACAAAATCTCAAACACTAAACTACTTCAAGTCACAAACCAAGAAACTCTAGATAGTATGATAACATAGAGAAGAAGGAAATAGATAGCCCACGTTATGTGGATTAATCCTGATATACCTCCCAAAACAGCTCTCACTTGGATGCCAGAGGGAAAGAGAAAGCAAGTGCGAACAAAAACAATATGGAGACGAACAATGGAAAGTGAACCGAGTGCTGCATCTCTGACATGGAAAACTGCTCTGAAAATTGCACAGGATAGGAAGGTGCTGGAAAGTCCTCTCTGTAGCCTCATGTGCCACTAGGCATAAAAATAACTTATGATGGTATAACCCAAACAGGACAGCAGGTAACCTTGTCACTTAGCAACAGCAGATGATCCTATTATAACTATGAACATAACACCATGCAAATCAAAGTTCACATTTTGAGAGCATGCATCATTCCTTTAGCAACATACGGGTGTGATTCTTGAACTTTCACAATCATTTAGAAAGAAAATGTGGGCTTGTAGCTTAAATTTTATAGAAACATTTTTACAATACCAAGGACAAATGCAATTGTTCATTTGTTTAAAACAAAACAAAAAACTCTTCCACGTTCAACCTACTGCGAACAGTATCGGTTATAATTGTGGTTTGGTTTCTTTGTGCCAATTTTGTTGGGTAAGAAATGTAAATTGCACAAAAACTAAAGAAAACTGCCTCATAAACAGCATCCAGTCTGGGAAACTGAAATACTTTAATAATTTCATACGTCACTGTGGATGGAAAGACCACTAGCAGAGGATATGGTATCAGATAAAAGATATAGGTTCCCACAGACAGGATTATTAGTAAGGAAGGAAAGTGCATGAAGTAGGCAAACTGGCGGGGGACCGAGTTTTAAAGACATAAAGTGCCACCATTCGAATGAGAATACCAGAACGCTCGCTCCATCGTTAGGTTATATCAGGGTCCTTGACGACAGCCGGCATGATTCCTTAAAATGACAAAGAATTTCATCTCGTGTTAGTAAGCACGTTTGCAGTCGAATTTTTGTGCGTCGTTCAACCACAAGAAGACCGTACAACGAGCTACCAACACCCGGTGACAAAAAATACCAACATTTGGATGAGAATCACTCAGGTACAAATCCCAGTTCAACGGTTAGGTTATATTAGTCCCCGACAACAGCCGTAGTACTAGGATTCTGGCACCTCTCCCCGGTTGATCCTTATCCGCATGGTGGCACTTTGTATCATCGGGTGTTTATTGCTTGGTGGATGTCTTGATGGGGTTGAATCTCCCTCACTCACCCAGCCGGAGTGGGGTTTTAAAATACCGAAAAATTGCGTCCCGTATTGGGACGGCATATCGTAATCGAGTTTCTTTCACGAAGGCCGTAATAGCAGTGTGCTCTGTGAAGGTCCTACTGAGTGGTGAGGAGTCATTTGAGCTTTGGGCGTCAATCATTCAGAAAGCAATTAGAAAAGAAGAAAAATCAAGACCATGTTCTAGGTGGAGGAAAAATTAGAAATTTAGTGACAAGATTCAATAATTGGCCAATAGTCATTCAAATCATGAATTTTTAAAATATGTGACCTTGACCTATTTTACTCAAATGGTCCACCCGTGACCCATTGGGTCATATGGTAAAGATCTATTTTACTCAAATGTCCTCCCTATGACCCATTAGGTTATCATGGTAAAAGAAAATAACTATACTAAAATACAATACAATGCTCAATGATGTTCAGATTATTTCTAATTATTTAATAATTTGATTACACTTATACATATAATCATCATCATCAAGTGCCTTGCCGACTGATGTGGGCTTTCAGGTCTCTACCCAATCCATAACTACATGTAACAGTTCGTGTAATGAAACCCTTCAATGCCAAGACAAAAGTCTGTCAAGAATCTTCTTGCGCTGTTCTCTCCTTCCACAGATCTGTCCAGTGGTCACAATGTGTTCCAGTTTCCTTCCTTTTATAACATATAATAACACATATCATAGATGAACATATATCTATACATATATAAGCTCAGTATACTCAAGACTTACCTGGAAAGCATCACAGTTGTTCACACATTATTCTACCACATACTCATTCTGAAATGTGAAATGCCCTAAAACAGTTTCTTTGTCCTGTGAAGCACAAATGGCCCACACATTTTTTCACAAACAGTGTTTGTCTTCTGCTGGCACAAATTTTAATAGAAAAGTGGGGAAAATCATCCATCCTCACGGCTACATCAAGCACATTTTGTAATATGCTTTTTTTTATCTCCAGGGTAGAGGCTCTGTGTCAATGCTTGGTCACCAATGCTAAGTTCCACCAATTTCGATCAGCTGTGTTGCAATCTTAGCTTTAAAATGGCGCTGATGAAACATATCCTTCATTCCCAAAAAGATGCACTCGACGATATGACAACCAGGCATTTACGAGGGCCAATCTGACAGTGTGCTAAAAAATGACCATATACCATCTCCTTGATCTAATCCTCTGTATATTTTTGACAGATAGCATCCCCAAAAGATCAACACCTCCCATTGTTTCATTATAGTGCTTGATCAGTGCTGGACGATTAACCTGCACATATTGCTTGTTTCCTGCATGGGTTGAAATAACTAATGGATCTAGTGTCATACCAACTTACAGCCACAATATTCGATGAACATTCTAAACTGTGGTCTACTACACCGTGAACATGGTTCTTCATTTCTTTCTCCATTTGCAGTTTTGCACCAGGTATGCGGTTAGGACGAACAGTGCCTGTATAATGCAGACCTTTTGACAGGAAAGAAGAAGCCAGTGGTAACCCTGAAAAAAAGTTGTCTGCTGTAATCTTATAGCTGAATGACAGTTTTCAGGGCTTTTCTGGCAGGGATTGGCATAATTGCAATACAACATCAACACCAAGAGAGCTTTTACTAAACCGATCTTTCTTTCCTTGATAGACTTCAAAGTCACAAAGAGTACCACTAGGTGTAGTTCGGGCCCATATCTTGATTCCCCAAGGATGAGGTTTTCGTTTGACATATTGTTTGATTTTGCTGAAATTACCCTTAAAGGGTATCATCATTTCATCAATGCTATTACACTCCTTTGGGACAACTTTCAAGCAGTTTTTCCTAAACATCTCCAACCATGGACTGATTTTCCAAAACTTGTTGTCCTTTTCCTTTTCTGTTGCTTGAACATTGTCAACAAAGTGAATAGTTAACAACAGCGTCTGGAAACGATTCCTTGTCATTACATCCGCTACAAGCCTATATTGAGTGTTTGTTTCCCTGTAGCATGTTGTACCAGCTATTTTCGCAAGAGCCATCCTGAAGAATACTCCAATGAACTGCTTGCTTTCTTTTTTTTAAATTTGCATTTATAGATCTGCCATTTTTCTGTACACTGTAGAGATTAGTCATGCCAACAAGAAGGTCAACCATGTCCTCTGTAAGAAACTCAAGGAAACACGTTAGCGGAGACTTTAACAGTAACATGTAAATTGCTGACCCCTTTCTGGCTACTATTCCGCCACCGCCGAGAGTTTCCCTTGCGTCGCTGCACACGGCGCGGAGGGGGGCTAAACTAGATGTCTGGGACTTACACGTGCAAACAAAATGGAGGAAGCTGCAAGAGATGCAGTAGCTGCTGCTTGTGAGTCCCAGCCACGTAGTTTAGCCCCCCTCCGCTATATGCGGCGCCGGGGAAACTCGGCGGTAACTTTAACTTGGCTAAAGCTTTTCCATAGTATGCGATACAGTTGCCGGTGAGAGGTCCGCATTTTACATATGATTGAGGCCCTCTTAGGGTATTTTCTTAGCCTCGATAATATGGGACCGTTATTTGGAGGATAGCCTACATAGTAATTAATATCAAATAAAAAATGGGCTATCCTTTGAATAACGGGCACAAAAGATGGCGGCCGCAAAAACACCCTAACAGGGCCTCAGTCATGTGTCAATTGCGCACTTCCAGCTACCTAATTTGCGGGTTTTCCGGCGACTACCGCCACCGCTGAGAGTATCCCCTCACGCGGCGTGGATTGGGGCTAAACTAGATGGCTGGAACTCACAAGCAGCAGCTTCCGCATCTCCTGCAGCTTTGCTCGTGAGTCCTAGCCATCTAGTTTAGCCCTAATCCACGCCGCGTGAGCGGGATACTCTTGGCGGTGGCAGTAGTCGCCGGAAAACCGCAAATTAGGTCGCCGGAAGTGCCAGGGGCCGCAATATAGGCAGGCCATAAATATGGCCAACTGTCTGAACGCGGTTTCTGTGACCTCTCCACGGTGATCCTCATCCAGATGGTGGCACTTTGTGTCATCGGGTGTTTATCGCTTGTGCGATGTCCTGGTGGGGTAGAAAGTCAGTCAGTCACTAAATGTTTACTTTATCGAGGGGAGGTTGTAGCAAGCTTGGCCGGCTGCTACACCTCTAAATGTTCTAAATATATATATAAACTGTTAGCGGATGTCCTAGAGACGCCAGCTTATAAATACTTCTTCTCATAGTCTATGCTATGTAGCATAGGTAGTCACGTCTACCCCCAACCCTTTGTCTCGTGTACTTGCAATCAGTTATGGCACAGATGATGTTCCATGCCATAATTTTAAACTGTTTAAAGTCTTCTCTATTAACCCCCCTCTGCCTCTCCTCCCCTCCATCTTACCCACTGTCACGACTGAGTCTAGTTTTCTCCTTCTCATGACAAGACCGAAGAGTGTAGATTGTCTCCTTCTGATGTGAACAATCAGTTCTCTTCATGAATCAGTTTCTTTCAAGACATCTTTATTACTGTTTTTTTCTGTCCAGGGTACTCTCATCATTCGTCTATAAAACCACAAGGGCGCAACTTCTGAATAATGTTTCATTAATCTACCAACTGTCCTTGATCCACCTCCGTATATCAGGATATGATTGATATAGCTTTTAAGGTTAGTTGCGTATCCTTTACAGGACGTTGCTGAACCAACCCCAGCAGCCACTGGCTGTTGTGTGGTTTCTCTAGGCAAATTTACGGCCAGTAGTTTGCCAATACTGGACGGTCGGCTCCCTGATACCACTGTCGAAACCAACGCAAGGCACATAGCCCGCAGCTGGGATCGAACCCGGCACCCCGGCATTACGAAGCGTTCAAATCGGCTTAGCCACAGAGCCGACTATATGATTTATATAGCTTTTACGTATTCTTTTTCTCAATTGAATTAGCAAAGATTGCTTTGATTTGATTTGATTCAAGAACCGACATCACAGCACTCGGGGCATTCCCATAAGCGCCCCGTCCCCATCTTCAGTAGCCAGCGAAGAGTTCTGATACTAATGGTGCCAGTAGCATTCTGATAAAACGTCCGTAATGCTTTTCCTCTGAGCCTCGAGCATCTGCCAGAACCTCTCGTCACTCCCCTCTGCATCAATCTCACCAAACTGTGGTGATCCATCTGCTCCTTCGAACTGTACACACTCTCCCACAAGGCACTAACCACATCTGCCTTATCATGCATTAGTATTCCACCAAGTTGTGCAGAGCCAGCCAGTCTGCCTGCCTGTTCATTTCCCAACACACCGGCGTGCACAGGTGAAAAAATTCAGACAATACCCCTCACCCGTGGCCACCCATTTGTCATCAATCAAGGAGAACCTTCTTCAGGAGCTTGTTTAGCTCCAGTGGCTAAGAGACAGTGTTGCAGGCCACCCATTTGTCATCCATCAAGGGGAACCTTCCTCAGGGGCTTTGTCGAGCTCCAGTGTACGAACTCTGTCTGTGTTTACCAGGGCAACCAGAAAAAGGAACAGTCAAACCGAATCAGCCTGTTCAGATCACCATGAACCAAAGAGTGCAGTGACACCTACCAAACTTGGATAAGTACTCAGTGATGAAATGCCTTATGCTCCATTTACAGGTCCACTCGGAGCCACGATGATGACAACAGGCTATCTCATAGACTGGCTCTGGCTGATTCAGCAGTAATACTTGGGCTTTAATTCCTAAACTCCATTTGCCTGTGAACATCTTTGCTTAAGTCTTGATGATATATATGTGTTGCATTTATTACATGCCTTTGGAAGTTTTCATTATTGACTTGGGTGTCACTGTTCAAACTGTCTAGAATTTATATATGTTTAAACATTAATCTTAATCTGTGTTAACATGGCTGTGGTATTACAATATCATAGCCTGGGTGCCATCTTCTTATAGTACCGGGGACGTCTAGCCAAGTTGCGCCTAGGAATATTATATATTCTGTAGTGCCATAGCTTGAGTTGCCCTGCTCCTGAAATAGGTTGGGTGTATATTGGCCACGGGATACCCTTTAGACCAATACGAGCCGATACCTCAACATTATTCTATTTCAGAGTGCTGTTGGTTCTTAAGGAGAAATCCTTAAAACAGGCACGCGACACGAGCGATATATGACACCTACCTGCAACCGTCGGTAAACCAAGGATGTATCGCATACACACTACAGGGATTTCTCTGGTACAACCCAGAATGACCCGCATAGCTGCGTTATGTATGCGCTCTAGTTTGTCCATCTGACTCTTTGAGACGGTAAGCAGACCCAGGCCATAATCAAACACTGATAGGATCAGGTGCTGATATAGAATAAAAATCATTCTCTGCTCTATGTGAAATTGCAGCCATAGTCTTTAGTGCACTAAGAAAATTGTTGGCATCTTGTCACAACACTCTCCACATGGTCCATAAATGACAGGCTCCTGTCAAATGTAATTCCCAGATACTTCAGTTTGCTCTCTCTGTTGATATTTCTATCATCTATCGTGGGACTTTGGACGTTAGCTTTAACGATCCTGTTGTCCAGAGAACACCACAAAACAGATGCCTTTTCCGGGTGGATGACAGCCCTCATTTCTGTACACCACTCAGTCACTTTGTCTAGTCACTTGTAGCTCCCGGGCTGTTTGTTCCCTCTCTTCGCCCTGCCTTTATGCAAGTATATCATCCACAAAAGTCAGTATCTTTTCAACTCCTGGTGCTTCTGGGCTCGCAATATTGCAATATTGCTCGTATACACTTTAAATAGCACAGGCGAGATGGCGGATCCCCGCGGCAGTCCAAGGGCCAAAATGCATGGTTCTGAGGTCCATGAGCCTAGTCTGAGAGCAACCCGACGTGAATAACGGACAGCTGCAACCCAATTCACCAGCCATGGACAGACCTCCTTCTCCTTCAATGGAGATGTCGTAAATTACTCTGTTATAAGCATCATCGAGATCCAATGCTACCGCCATAGTTTCCTGTCTGTTCTGGAACCCTTCATAGACGTCAAAAGCAAAAGTGGCTATATTTGCCCATGTGTCCTTTACTGGCCTGTAGCTTCCCAGACCTCTTGGGAGTAGCTTCCCCTTTCCAAAAATTCTTGCAGCTTTACAGCAACTATCTTCTCCAAGACCTTCCCAGAAATGTTTTGTAAGGTGATGATTCTAAAGTCACTGAGCTTTGAATGATTCTCAAAAAGTTTTGGTAGTGGGATTAAATAAATGTGTACGGTACTGATGCTGTCTTAATGCTCTGGTTCAAACGATCGAAAATCCCTGCCAGGTCTACATCTCTCAAAGCCTCCATATGGCCATACCTGACCTCATAAGGCCCTGGTCTTTTGCCCTTTTCAAAATGTGTTTGATATCTTCTAACTCGTATCAAGTCTCCATAATAAATATTCTCTAAGGTGCCAGCTAACTCTTCTTTAACTGCATCCCTGATGTCTACATCATTGTTATCTGTCTGAGCTATAAACCTATAAAGAAAAACCTCCCCTTTTTTCTTGTCTGTTGTCATACGCACACCAACGTCTCTACAAATTGTTCCCACTGTCATAGGCCGATCTTTTCTTTTGCATTTGTCTTTGCAGTTTCCAAAATTTCCCCAATTTTTTTATCGCCCCCCATATAAATCACAAAAGTTTCCCAATTTGCTCTTTTGGCATCTGCACCACAGTGCTTGAAAACCTCCACCTTTTCTTTTTTCTAATTCTCCTCCATCTGCACTTCCTCTCGTGAGTTTGAGGGTGTCTGTCGGACTTTCTTTAGCTGCTTCACTGATGCTCTCTTTGCCTTCTACGCCTGTTCTACTTCTGGAGTCCTCCATAGGGGCTGTAGAAAATTAATTTTGGCAATTCTGTGGCATGCTCCCTGTCTCAGGCGTCCAAGGAGGTTGTAGGTCCACTTATACCGGAAGGTCTTGGGTGCTCTCCTAGCCTTAACCTTAATGGGTTTAGAAATCAGGACTGAACATGGTAGGTGATCACTCCCATGGTCATTCAGGACAGCCCATTTAACATCTAAAACCGACGACTGGGAGACAAATGTCAAGTCAGTGGCTGTGTCTGCATCGCCAGACCTCATTGCCATTCTAGTCGGTCTCCCATCATTGATGCAGATCCCATCGGAGTCAACCATGGCTTCCGCAAGAGCAATTCACTGTCGTTTTTCTCCACTGCTGTCCCATTCTCTGTTCCTCGCTTTGAAACGCCCACATATGAGTAATCTATCACCTGGTAACTCCTCCAGTTTCTTGAGCCAACCCTATTGTTCCCTTCTGACAAAACAGTCTACCCTGGCATATATATTTATGAGGTTCCAACTTTAGCCACTAATCTCCACTTGTATACATCAAACCTCCCTTCCACAGTGGTTCCACTGGCTCAAGTCAAGCATCACATGCTTCACTCTTTCCTTAACCACCAGACCTTGTCCATGTCTCTCCTGTCCAACAGGGTTTTATATAACTGACTTACCTAGGGCAATGATATCTGTCTGTATTTAACTCCTGGAGCATGATGATATAATCAAAATTCAACCTCTCCAGTACAGGACCTCTCTGCCTAGCACTCCGACAGTTCCAGTATCCTACTCTTACATGACTGAAGCTCAATATATCCGCTTTTCGTCTTGTTCTCCTATCACCTGTCCTCCTATTTCTATGTCTTCTTTTCTCCCCATTCCCTCGTCGTCTCCTCCTCACTCTCTCTTCTAGAACTGCTGAAAAATGTGTCAAGCGCAGAGCACGTTCTCCGTAGCTCCGGCGACGATTCCTATGTAAATTTTAAAAATCCGTTTGCGAAAAAAGAGTACTGCAGGAAATGACTGGTCACCCTAGCATTACCTGCCTGCTAGGGAAGTGGCAGTGGATGTCCCGTAGGAGTCCAGACGCCTGGTGCCGCCCCGCACACCCGCCAGACGTCCAACGTTCACGACCAACTCACCCGTGGCCATCCAGTTCCTCGGCACGCTGGCCCACCTTGAACTTGGTTTAAATTCCGAGTTTGCCGTCTCCTAGATGGACTGCTGTCCAAAGCTAACGGGTTCCACCTACCTGGGAAAGGGTTATAGTACCCCGACCCGCTTGGCAGGCACGTCTCCGAGCATTTGAGGTATTTATAAGGATTTCAGATCTCACCCTGAAATCCCGCTTCGCCCTCTGTGCCCACCGCCAGTTGGTCCAGGGCTGTTTACTGGGAATTCACAGCTAACCTCTCTATCTAGAGGCCATTCCACGATCTACCACCAGTGGACGCGCTGGGTTGGGGGATGGTCGTGCCTGCTTTACCCAGAATTGTCAAATTCAATTGTCAGTTGTCAAAGAAAAATTGCATAGAACATTTTTCATTTTGTAAAAATTGTGTACTTTGACGTTGCATTTCGAAAGGCTCTTTTTCAATTACCATTACTTTGGTTGTTCTGTTGTTCAAAGCCCCTTGATTTGACTTTCATTTACAATTATGTTCATCATGTCTTGCAGTTGTATTTCCTTTTCAGCGATCAAAACTTTATCAGCATATCATCATCATCATCAAGTGCGACGACTTCCGTTTTCAAAATGGCGGACAGCAGCTGTGTTTATTTTCGCTGGCTGTCAATTCTCTCGGATTGTTCTGTTTCATAATCATAATCATGGACTGCTTTTTTATGTGCATTTCCAACGCAGGATATTATGTGTTTTTCGTGGGAACAGCCTGTATTGTGGTTGTGCTGTGTCGGCCTGGATAAGGACCGATAGTTTTGGCAGACTCGACCACGCTGCCTTCGCAATGTTTTGATCGCGGCGGTCCACTCGGGAAGACAGAATCTCGTCAGCAGGGGACTGCAACTGTCTAGAGAGCAAACTCGATAAAAGCTGTCCCCAGAAACGGAATGTGTCAACCATATATTTGGTAGAAAGGAATCGACACATACGGTTAACTCAATGGCCATGCGCAAATATTTATCCAATAGTGGTACCACCACGTTGGGTAACAATCAAGTGAAAGCGGGACTCGCTCTCACATCTCAAACAGGTTTACCCTTAGCCACCAACAGCCCCGCGGCTTCCTGCATTGCTAGGAGTGGACAGGGTGTCACTTCTAACTGCGAGGACACACTTCCACCACTCGTAATCATGTAGTGGAACGCCGAAGGTATATTTAACAAAAAGAGAGAACTAGAGGAACGCCTGCGAGCAGAAAAAATCGACGTTATCTGCATTCAAGAGACGCACCTCAACCCAAGTAAAAGATTTCATATTAGAGGATATGAAATATTTCGCCAAGACAGAGAAAGTAGACATAAAGGTTGGGTTGCCACGCTGGTTCGTAATTCAATACCAGCTGTTGAACTACATAGATCCAACCAGCTGAATACTGAATTCATTGCTGTCCAGCTGCAACTAAAAAATAAAAATATGTCAGTCTACAACATTTACTCACCACCTACCCTCCCCAACGAACTTGAAGCTATACAGGTTCAAGAGAGTAACTTGCTAATTATCGGAGATTTGAACAGTCACTCACCCAGCTGGGGTTATGACTGTTTAGATGCTCGTGGAGAAAATCTCGAGGAGTGGCTAATCACAAACTGTCTCACCCTTCTCAATCACCCTGATGACCCGCACACGCACTACTCTATACGGTGGCGCACAACAAGCACACCTGGTCTAGCATTTGCAACAGACGACATCCATAAGATATCTGTTAGGCAGGTGTGTGACCAGTTAGGAGGCAGTGACCACAGGCCAGTGAAGATTCTGATAAACAGCCTTAAAATAGAAAAATCTCCAGATACTGCACCAAGCTGGAACTACAAAAAGGCAGATTGGAAACTTTTTCAAGAACTTGCAGACTCAAACTGCAAAGTAATCAGCCTCTCAGGTAAGGTTGACAGAGATGCACAAGAATTCAACAAGGCCATACTGAATGCAGCAACAACAACAAAAAAAAAACATTCCTAGAGGAAAGAGGCACAATTACAAGCCATATTGGTCACCAGAACTGGAAGTGCTTCACGGTTCGCTCTGTGATGCTAGAGATAGCATGGAAGCTGATCCAACAGACGAACATGTGAAGCAACACAACAAAGCAAGGGCTCTCTATGTCAGAGAAAGAAACCTACAGTGTAGAAAGTCCTGGAAAGAAAAGACTGCTTCTCTGAACATGGAAAAAGACACCACAAAATTGTGGAGACTGACAAAGGCACTTAATGATGACAACCCATCTCACGGAAAAACAGTTCTCCAACAAGAAGGAAATCTACTCACAGGGAGGGAAGCAGCGACTCTGATGGCCCGAAACTATGAGAAAGAAAGCTCATATTCAGTAACCCTGGAGCAAAAGAAAGCAGTCCGAGATGGGATAAACTCCATATTCAAAAAAGCCTCTTGTGAGCCATGCATGGAGACAGACATCACTCTAACTGAGCTACTAAGAGCAATGAGAAAACTCAAGTCAAAGAAGGCACCTGGCCCAGACGAAGTTTCAAACGACATGCTCAAACATATGGGTCCAGTAGCACAAAACATCTTACTCCAGATATACAACTATAGCTGGAAACTAGGCAGAGTCCCAGATATCTGGAAAAATGCTATAATCCACCCTATCCTCAAAAGTGTCAAGGACAAGAAGGACCCTCAGAGCTACAGGCCTGTCAGTCTGCTAAGCTGCCCCGCAAAACTGATGGAGAGAGTGCTAGCCACCAGACTTCAGTGGTTCCTAGAAACCAATCACAAACTGGATTCCGCTCAGACAGGCTACCGACAGCACAGAAGCACTGATGACCAGGTAGCATACCTTACACAGGACATAGAAAATGGCTTCCAGGAAAAGAAGAAAACATTCACAGTCTTTTTTTATATGTCCAAGGCCTTTGACAAAGTATGGAAGGATGGCTTGATGCTAAAGCTCTTACATAGTGGAATAAGAGGCAGAATGTACTACTGGATACAAGACTTCCTATCACACAGGCGGGCATCTGTGAAACTAGATGAAGCACATAGTCCCAAATTCAAGCTGAGAGCAGGAGTACCACAGGGTAGTGTATTGTCTCCAGTCCTGTTCTTGATTTACATCAATGACCTACCTCAAGCTTTACCCAGACATGTATCACATTCTCTTCATGCAGATGACCTAGCTGTGTGGTACACCTCTGAGTTCATTGGACCTGCCACATCAAAACTCCAGGAAAGTGTGAATAGTGTCATAAACTGGGCCAACAAATCGGGCCTCGAAGTAAACAAAAACAAAACTGTAGCAACACTCTTCTCATTGTCTACAAAGGAGGAAAAGTTTACATTAAAATTCAACAATGATGCTGTTCCACGCTCCAATACTCCAACCTTCCTGGGAGTCAAGCTTGACAGTCGTCTAACATGGAAACATCACATACTAGAAACTAACAAAAATGCTATGAGAAAACAAGGTGTGATGAAGAAATTGGCAGGCACCACTTGGGGAGCAGACAGTTGTATCTTGAAGCAGGTATACACCGGCACAGTCAGACCAACTCTCGAATACGCATCATCGTCATGGATAACAGCAGCCCATTCCAATAAACAGATACTAGACAAAACGCAAAATAGAAGTCTGCGTACAATTCTGGGAGCCATAAAATCTACACCTATTGTAGGAATGGAAAAGGCAGCCAACATCATCCCCTTAGAAGAAAGAAGAAGGACAAAAGCAATTCTACATGCTGAAAAAATGAAGAGAATGCCTAACCACCCATTACACGAAAAATTGGCAACCAGGACAAAAAAACGAATAAAGCGCACAAGCCTAAACCATCTAACTAAGGAATTTGGAAAGTCATTCTCTTCACTACTTAACCAACAATGTACACCTGAAGAGTTATCTTTCGATCTCTGGGACTCCGAATTATTGACACTCAATGTGTCAACATCCATCCCGAACCTGGGAAACAAAGATGCTGAGCCCGCTTTAGTGAAGAAAGCACTCACAATGGAACACCTCAACAACATGTTCCCACAGGACAGCTGGACGAGAATCTACACGGATGGATCAGCAAAAGAGGCAACTACGAATGGTGGGGCAGGTGTTTACATAAAACACCCAGATGCCACTACTGTGTCCCTAGCAGCCCCCACCGGACGAACTTGCTCTAACTACAAGGCAGAGCTCTCAGCCCTTTTGATGGCAGCGCAGTACATGAACAATCTGCAAATTACCGCAGGCAGGATAGTTTTTCTGACTCACCGTCAGCTACACAGGCCCTGGAGTCCAAACCTACCGACAGCACACTACAAAGTCTAACACAGGAACTTGCTATGTTGTCAAATAAGGCAGAAATTCACTTGTAGTGGATTCCGTCTCACTGTGGCATCAAAGGCAATGAAAGCGCAGATGCTTTAGCCAAGGAAGGCAGTAACAAACCACAGACCTACCAGCCACTATTTTTTCTAGAAGTCAAAACTCTCATTAACAGAAAATTAGAAACAGATTGGAAAACCAACACTGGTTATAGCTACGGAAAAGATTTTCTGAAACACTTGAACAGAACAGACCAAGTCACATTTTTCGCTTACGCACTGGACACTGCAGACTCAATAAACACTCATATAAATTAGGTATGAGCCAAACAGCTCTCTGCCAGTGCCTTCGTGCTGAACAGACTCCAGAACATGTCCTGCAAGACTGTCCTCTCCTGGCGGAGCTGCGGAGCGACATATGGCAACACCCAGTAGAACTGACAACTAAGCTTTGGGGAAACCTAAGAGACCTTGAAAAGACATCTCAGTTTATGACCCACAGTGGATTATGCGCATGACCAGAGATCGCTGATGATGATCATCAAGTGCGTGAGCTATCATGCCTCTCCACAATGTGCGATCTCCTGCAGCATGTATAAGTTCGTGTGCTGACACACCTCCATGTCAGGCAACAAGATTTTCAAGAATCTTCTCTCGCTGTCTTCCTCTATCCCTCCTTCCACAGATCTTTCCAGTGGTCACAACATTTTCTATTTTCTCATATTTCCGAAAAATGATGACTGTCTTCTTCTAATTCTGTGATGTGTTGTCTTCGGGCTCCTACCTCTTTCAAAACCTCTTGGTTGCTCTTTTTGCTGTCCAAGGTATTTTAAGCATTTTTCTGGAAAACAACATCTCAAGTCTAATTGCAACTACAAGTTTAACTGACCTCCCACTAAGACATACGGACACATGTACCAGTTTCGGCCCAAATAAATCGAACATGTACGAGAATTTGGAATACCTTATTGCTGAAACACATAACTGGTTTTTCTAATCATCTGTCAGACAACAGCAATACAATAACTTATATAAAGCATTAAATGATGGTTTCGCACCACTGAAAATTCCGTCAGATTGCAAAACTAGACGGTTATCAATTCAACCAGCTGTTCAAAGAATTGTGAACCAATGGTTGAAGTTAAAGACACAATTCGGAAAAACAAGTTCTTTTCTTCTTCTTCTGCGTTCGACATCAGCACGTCCGGCTGTATACAAATAGAGAAGGCCGTGGACATCAGTCATGATAAACACCGAGTCCCGTCTGGGTCAAAAATAGGATTGTGCTTTTAAGGTCGCCACCGGTCCCCCGTAGCTTCTCTCGCAATGTGGATCCCCTGGAAAAAAAAACAAGTGAAAAGTGCTACACAGCTGAAATACTATATGAAATGTACAGTGATGAAATTTGGCATAACAAGTCGTTTTACCACCTATTTTAATGGAAGTACAAAAATTTAATAAACTGTTCGAATCTAAACATGTTGATAAAGTTAAATTACTTTACGATCTCACTTTGCTATTTCACTCAGTTGGTAAAAGACTGGTGTTGCCAACTTCTAAAGCTGATTTGCTCACTTGCACTATAGAGAGCTATTTGGCGCCTAAGCCATACCTTAGATATCAAATTGAATAAAAAAAATTGATGATTTAAAAGCAAAAGGACTGTTAACAGAAAACCAAGAAAACAACTTAAGAAAGCGCTGTCAAGATTTCCTTATCTCATTATTCAAGCAACTGAAGCAGTGACTTCCTGAAAATCTAGATATATTGACAAAATATTTATCTTTTCTGTGAGCAACATACTTCAGCCAGTAAAGGACATACCTAAATATTGTTGACTAGACAAACAAAACAGAAACTGAAGCAAATTATATCAAATATAACCTAAGAAATAGGATGAAACGACCTCTTAGATGCTATCTTAACAGTACAATTTGGCCTAATGAAATAAGAGAAGGAAAATGCTATACAACTTATCAGCTCCCTGATTTTTTATTAAAAGAAATTTAACAGCTAAAGCCTACGAGAGTCATTTTGGATCTGAAGCTTTAACTTGATCATTCAAGCTACGTTTATCCTGTGGATCTTGTGAGATAGACATAAGTGAAGATGAGGACATAATTATATAGGGTAAGTCATATCAAAAGCTATGTAATTTGTGACTGTTTCATTTTGATGTTTTTTCTAGATGTGTCTCGCGCAAATCTAGATGTTTTTTTGGCCCGTTTCTAGATGTTTTCTGTCAAAGAAAAGTGGCAACACTGGACAGAAGAAACTACTTTAGAAAAACCATTTCGATTTCGGAGTGGTCTCCCGTCAGTGTTATTACTGTTTCTTTCAATTGAAGTTTTTCTCTTGACGTGGACTTGTTTACACATTTTAGCACAGGGAATCAAAAGTTTATGAAACTATGAGAACCGAATATAATGATTATACCACACTTTATCCGTAATAATCGGTAAATAAACCTTTATTTCAAAGTTATATGGCGTCATATTTGGAATCGGCATCTGCTACGGACAGCAGTAGCAGAAATTATGGATTCGGCTTTGGGAAGAAAGGAACATACAGCAATGTTGGATTGCTAAATAAATATTACAAGGGTTCTGAAATACAGAATACAAAATCCGCGAGAGTGTATGTTTTCGGAGATGGTGACAGTGCAGTCGATGACGAGAATGTTGAATTTGAAATGCCAGAATTAAAAATGCGGTCCCGGTCGAAAGGATCCTCTAGTAATTTCAGTAATACTTTACAGTTGGAGGAAGAACTACAACAGCCTGCATATTTCATAAAAGAAATTGCAGATGGTGAAACATTGCAGGCTATTGCACTGAAATATGCTTGTCCGGTAAGTAGCAGAAACTCATTTATATGACCTGTTTGTATGTTACAAATAAATGGGCTACATGCACCAAACAAAATATCACTTACTTTGCCAACTTCGAGACCTGCTCCATCATAGTTCACTTAAAATAATTAATAATATAACAAAATGAGGCTCTCCTGTCAACTACGGCCGGTAGACAGCAGTAGAAGGCCAGTTAGTCGGAGTTCTGTCCCTTGGCTACAGTGCAATTACGGAGTGGAAAAGGAGGGAACGAAACAATTGACACGATTACTGTGTGTTGGCTTAGACAGCGTGCACTGCCCTGCTATAATCATACGGTTAGGGTTAGAGTTAGGGGTTGGGTTAGGGTTAGCGTTGCGGTTAGTGTCGCCGCATCTCGTCTTCGCAGAAACTCAACGTAGCAACCCAAACCCTAACCCTAACCCACACCCTAAACCTAACCCAAACCCTACCCCTAACCGTATGATGACAGTAAGTCACTGCACGCTGTCTATCGCCAGCACACAGTAATTATGTCACTTGTGTCCTTCCCTCTAATCCACTCCGTAATGCGTCGCAAGAAGCGGTAATTGAACGCGGTCGCTAACTTGAGTTGCAGCGCGGGTTCTGCCAGGCATTTCGACCTCACTTTGTTTTTTGATTCGTGCCTTCTCCAGTCCATAATTGCACTGCAGCCGTCAACTGTTGTCTACCGGCCGTAGTTTACAGGAGAGCCTAAAATGTATGTATGATTTGGGGCTGCTGAGGTTGAAGGACCAAGTCTTTCACAGTCCCAGACCTTTGGGCACTTGTATTATGTGTAGTCGGTAGCCTGTCTGAAGATTTAGTGTCCATACTGGCAAATACTCCAAGAATTTCAATTGCTTTGCCTCGCCACATTTGTCAAGTTCCACCAGTACTGGCCTTGCCCTACCTGTCTGCTTTCCACTGGTTTATGAACTTGGAGAAAGGAAGGAGAGCTCTGCAGTAGACTCTGTGGAGATGGTGCTTTTTGTACTGGACTGGGAGGAAAGTCTTTACACCAGCTTCACTCCGATAAAGGCAAGCCTCAAACAGCTTCATCTTTTTCTTCTGCTTTTGCCTTTAAAAGGGCAGCTGGCACCTTATATTGTGATTTACAGCTTGGCTGCAATATCTGCAACCTTATGACTCCACAGATCCAATTTAAGAAAACTCCTTATTAGTTGGTGAGGATATTCTGGTGTGCGGGGTAATGAACAGGCTGATAGATAAACTACTGCCGTTCCTCTGAGTGGTAACCTACTTTATGATGAAGTACACGTGGTACAGGTTCTGTGCTCAGGCGGACAGTGCAGTGAGAAAAAAAAACAGAGTATCTGTACCTTTAAAGACTTATTCAGCACGAGTAGGAGAATAAAATAGGGAGGGTGGTGTACAGAAATTCTAGATCAGTGGTCTTCAGCTGGGGGCGCCCGACACTCTCCATGGGGGAAAGGGGCGAGGGGGAGGGTGGGATGGATCATGCAGTCTTAAAATTGAGTGCGTTTGTACCTGTAATAATTCAGATTTTCTGCTTTAACAATCACAGAAACAAAACAATGTTGCCACCTTGATGTTCAGAGTGATCTCCATTATGCCTTGTCCAACATAAGTTTTAAAAAAACCACACACAAAAACCGATATTATCAAGGAAAAACAGTGTCAACCATCACTTGGATATTTGGATACTAAATTACCAATTTTTGGTGATTGTTTTTGTGTGTGCTTATTTGATACTTTATTTTATGTGGATGTGTTTCTCCAAATTCTTGTTAGCAGCCCTTGGGTGCCACCTGAAAACGGTTGAGACCACTGTTCTAGATGATATTCAACACTGAAGGGGAAAACATAAGCAGAGCAGATTTGTAATCAGGTTGCATCTGGCACTATAAGTAGCGTATGGGGACTGTTCACTAATTTTTGAGGAAGAAAACAGAACACATGTGTGATCTCCTGCATGATTTCAGTTCTTGATTTGTTCAATGCTAATTGTTTGTCTTTTACAACATGCTTATTAGGGGACAGTCTAGTATTCGCATCAGAACATCCTTGCTAAAGGAAGAAAGCTTCCCCACTTATCTTGGAGTGACATTCGATAAAGGGCTCACGTGGAGCAAACTTACAGAAAATGTAGAAGGGAAGGCCAGAAGACCACTAGGGCTACTTAGAAAACTGGCAGGTACAAGTTGGGGAGCAAATGCAAAAACCCTAAATGAAGTTTATAATGGAGCGATAAGACCCCATTTGGAGTTTAGTGCAACATCTTGGTCATCAGCTGCTTATTCCCATCTGCAATTGTTAGACAGAGTGCAAAATCAAGCCCTTAGACTCATCACAGGATCCATGAAAACTGCGCCGATCCTGGAGATGTAAAAAAATAACTGCAAAGTCTTATAGACAAGACACTAAAACTATGATCCAGATAGAGAAGTTAAATAGTATGTGGTGACATCCAATGAATTCAAGATTGGATGATCTGGCATTAGGGTGTCTCAAACGTAGCAGCTTTGTCAACTGGAGAAGACTTAAAAGACAGTATCAAGCTGATCTACCCATGAGAACAACACCACTGAAACCTACCCTATACCCTGTACCTTGGGAGTAAGTCAGTGACACAGTACAGATAATTACTTCAGTCAATGGACATAGCTGGAGATGAGTCCAATGACTTTAAAAAATAAACAGCTGATCTTAGTATGATTCAAGAAAACTCTCCTGGACAGTCGTGGATACATGCTTACACAGATGGATCAGCAATAAAAATGGGTTGCTGGCGACTTTATTACATAGCAGGCAACTACTGCCACACAAAGTATATACCCATGGGTAAATTCTGTTCCAGCTACACAGCAGAGATTGTAGCACTAGAGCAGGCTGCTGAAATGCTACACAATACCAGTTCTGACTGCCAAAAAGTGGTCATCTTTACAGATGCGCTATCAATGCTCCAAGCCCTCAAGTGTGGTAAACTCTCTCAACTGTAATCTGAACTTGGCAAGGTGGCCACCCAAAAGTGTACTGTACTCCAGTGGGTGCCATCCCACTGTGGTGTACCAGGAAACAAAACAGTAGATAAACTTGCTAAGAAAGGGGCAGAATGTGAACAGGAAGAGAATGCAGTAACATACTATGAGAAGAAAATGGCCATCCAGTCAAAAGAAATGAACATAGTCTGGCTAGAGAGGACTACCACTTACTTGACCGGCATGGGCAGGTCATTATTCTACACCTCAGAACAGGACAAAACAAACTCAACAAGCATATGCACAGGCTTTGTCTAAGTAGTTCAACTTTGTGCCCTTTTGGGCTGTGTGTGCAGACTGTAGAACATGTCCTGCAAAAATGTCCCTTGTACAACCCATTAAAAAGGGAATACTGGCCCATGGAGTCAACACTGACCTCGAGCTGTATAGAACTAAAAAGGTACTTCTAAAAACTGTCCAGTTTATCACAAGAACTTGTCTGTGGGTATATATCAGAAAGTGAACACAAGAAGAAGAAGGAAGAGGAGACAGTAGGTCTCTCCCCCCCCCCCTCTCTTTTTTCCCAAATGAGGCCTCTAACCCACTCAGAGAAAACAATATGAATATCACACATCAAATGTAGGAGTTAAAACTAACAGCTTTCTCAAAGATTGTCCTCTGAGCAGCAAACATATGTTTAATTGAATTTTTTTATTCTGTAAAACAAAGACACTTCGCAGACTTGATCTTTGTATAATCAAATAGTCTGGTAATCACAGTTTAGACAGGAGTAAACAGGTCCCCCTGTAGTTGCTCCGTTCCTTTGCCATCAAACCCAAAAGAATGTCTATCACTGTCACTTGTGGAAAAATTGACCCAGACTGCAGTCTCAGCAAATCCAGTAGCTTACACTCACATTAAATGCATAAAGTGGCTGTCAAAAGTACCAGGTCAAATAGTCCGACACTAAAAATGCAGTGCATCATTGATGGAAGCATCAATTACAGCAGATCAGTTGTTGCACACATGGTTAATCGCGTAAGGCCACTCGCCATTTTCGGAATCTGCAGCTCACAACACAGACCATGCTGGGCAGTTGAAAAACATTCCAAATGTTCACAGTAAAACTATATTCTTTCAGTCTACATAAGGAGGAAAATTCAACGGCCAGCTGTTGTGAAAAGCAGAAACTTGTCATGACTAAAACAGCTAACCTGCCCATCCTCCCTCTTGACCGAAAGCCTGTCTGTGTCGTTGTGTTTTATGAATATTTTCTTCATGGTATAGACATAATACCTAAACCAGATTTTTCAAAAACCTGTTTATATAACCATAATACCTATGGTGGTCCTTTTTTTTTCTTTTCCTCTAACTTTCCTACTGTCACGAGATACTCTAGTTTTTCTACTTCTTTCAAGACATCTTCATTACTCATTTTATCTGTCCAGGGTATTCTCATCATTCGTCTATAAAACCACATCTTCACAGCTTCAGAATAATTTTTCATCAATCTAGCTACAAGCATGATGTAGGAGGGGACTAATTATAGAGTTTTTCCTTTGAAGCTGCAGTGCATCTCTGCTATAGACATGAGGTACTAAAAGTCTGTGCACCAATAAGCCAGATCTGTAAAGCTGATGTGCACACATAAACTCTTTGAGTCCCAGGGGGTTTAGCATCACAGGCCCAAGGGGTAGTCAAGAGAGACGTAAAATCAGCACATCATGCGTTCATCGGGCCTCTAGGTAAGAATCTATAAACGTATGATGCGTTCCTTGGGACTCGAAGAGTTAAGTTCTGGAACAAAACCCTAAAGTCCAGAATTTGATGAACAACGACAACTTCCTTCCAGTTTCCAACCAGTGAATGATAATAAGAAAAATAAGATATGACCATAAAGCTAGACACTTTTTATTATCTCTGACTAGATCTAGCTAAATCAAATCAAGAAACTATTTATATACTTAAATAGTTAGATGTTTACTTTCTTCACTGTCTAGATCTATTTAAATCATATTAAGAACTTGTTCACGTAATCAGAAAGTTAGTAACTTATTTTTTTCATCATCTAAATCCAGCTTAATCAAACGAAGAAGCTTCATAAAATCAAACCAGATAATATAGTCTTTACTCTCTTGGTCAAGCT
Organism: Candidula unifasciata; assembly: GCA_905116865.2. NCBI lineage: Eukaryota > Metazoa > Mollusca > Gastropoda > Stylommatophora > Geomitridae > Candidula > Candidula unifasciata. Next base: position 478,004 of record CAJHNH020007778.1, on the reverse strand, counting down.
AAATCAAATAAAGAAATTGTTCACGTAATTAAAACATGTTTTTTCTTCTGAATTTACTATATAAAAAATTATGAATGTTTTTATCATTGAATTTGCCAGGTTTCTGAATTGAAGAGACTCAACAAATTAATCCAAGATCAAGAATTCTATGGTCTTAAAGTATTAAAAGTCCCAATGAAAAAATATGGAATACTTTCTGAAGAAATAGCAAATGAAGCTAAAGACAGCAAACATTTCCAGCATTCCAGATCTGCAACTGCCACATCACTGACCTCTGACACAGAAGCAGAACCTTACAGTAATTATTTTGAAGAAAGTGACTCACAGCATGACTTCAGCGATCCTGAAACGCAGATGAAAATCATGAGAACTTTAAGCATAAGGGACAATTTTTCTTCTCAGGGAAAAGATGCGGAACTGTTTCTGAAGAGAATGGATGATGATCTGAAGAGGTTGAAGCAGTCTTCCAGGCATGAACGTGAGTCACTTAGCGAAGTGATTTCAGTGCTTACAAATAAGAGTATTCAGCCTCTACAGATGAGCAGACCCAGTGACAAGCAGAAAGGAGCAAGTTCTGTTGTGAGCTGGTGGACAATCATTTGTATATCAGTTACTGTTGGGATAATTGTACCTTTGGTTCTTTTTCTTTATATAAAATATGTTTTAAATAATCATTGATGATATTGTAACAGTGATCAGTTCATGGTGGCTTGGTACATGTTTTATTTAAACAAAGGCGTCAGACAGATGCTGGTTCCATATTTGCTTAAACCAGTTATCTCCAACCTTTCTCATGTGCCCCCCCCCCCCCCCCTCCCCAAATAACAAAATGTGATAAAAAAGAGGAGGACAGTAAAATCAAAGTCGCTAGCACTGTTAACAAGGACTTGGAGAGAAACATGCACATAAAACAGAGTGTGAAATAACAAAAGAAAGTCACTACAAATGTGTAATTTAGTGTCCGTATATCAGTGTGATGGTTGACGCAGTTTTGTTTTGATGATATCAGCTATTTTTGGTCTGGGTTTGGACAAGGAACAATGAAGATCACTCAGCTGTTTTGTTTTCGCAACTGTTAAGGCTAAAAATCCAGACTGTTACAAGAACAGATGCACTCAATTTTCAAAATTGCTTGACGCCCCTTTTGAAACTTATTTGCGCCCTGCCCCCCCCCCCCCTTTATAGCTTACTCATGCCGCTAGTTTAAACACACCAGTTTAAACACACTGTATGGTAAAAATAGTTTATATTTAGTGCCTTGGTCTCACTGCCTGAGGTTATATTATATCTCAGCATCAGCTGTTAAGGTTCTGGAATCTAACTTTCCTTAGCAGGATATTTCACACTTACCCGTGAAGTTTTTGTACCTGTTACTATAGGGACAGTTGCTCCTGTAGTTTTCTTTTAAATACAGTTAAGTTTTAAATGCTTATTGGACATGACCATAAGTGCTCCGATCTCCTCCTGAGTTTGTCTCCAAGTGTTTTTAGGCTAACAACTCCCATTCTTTTTGGCTGATGTAGCCACGGGTGGCTCCCGCATGATTTTCCTGTCTTGCCGCTCCAATTGTTACACCCACTGTATGCAATCTATTCAGCGAAAAATCACACCTATAGATGCTCTATTACCTGCAGCAAATATCTTGCCCTGGAAACACAAACAAAAATAGGTTATAACCCTGTTAGAATTCCAGAAAAAAATGAAAACAAAACTTTTCCATAATATATTAGTTTAAAATGTATTTATGTACATTCTCTGGGTGCATTCCAACCCGGGTCACGAATCCGGGTCTCGTTATCCTGTTGCAAGGTTGAGTCTTGTCAGGAATACTAAGGGACACATTGATTTAAAAAAAAACAAAAAAAGCATGAGAGCCTGCCATTCTTAATGCTGTTTCTAACATTGTGGACCCTTGTCTTAAGACCTGTATTTGCTTGTTGCGATTATAAGGTTGATACATATCAGTCCGTTTATTCGACAGCCAGAGGCTTTTTCTGCTGCTTCACCCAGCTGTGTCAATGCCCCAGAAAACAGCGAGTAGCATTAACTATACATCTCGCAAAAAAAGTCACCATAGAAAAGTCGGTGAAGTGACATTTACGTGGAACTGGCCCCATTTGGAAGTGTTGGTTTTATGGCTTCTTGGGGCAGAAGGGTACAGATGTAAATGCTGACTGCTCCAGCAGCACACTGGTTTGTCTACACATCATACTCTTCCTTTCTTGCCATATCCATACTTGATTCCAAAATGTTTCAAACAGTCAGTGGTGAAGCTGTAAAGAGGACCCATTTACGATGGTTTGGTATAGTTATGTTTTAAACAAAATCAAGAACAGTATTCATTTAGTGCCTTGCTGAAGTTGTATCTTACCATAAATAGGGTTGTTGAACCTGAATTTTCGGCAGGCTATTTCCTACCTGGGAGTCGCCGTGGGGGAGTGGCTAGATGCTCGCCGTGGATTGGAAGGTCGTGGGTTCGCTCCCAGACTTTTAAAAAAAAGTGACCTGGGCTCTCAGGTCGACTCAGCCTTAAATGGGTCCCGAGAAGTAGAGGCAGCCGGTGTGATGCTGACCACATTACCCATCTTGTGCCGATTAGTCTATAAAATATAGGTCTAGCCCTATACACCTAAAAGCGTGGAAAAGGCTCCTATACTTTTTTAAAAATTTCCTACCTGAAGCTTGTGTATCAGTTATTGTAGGGATTATTGTACTGTGGTTCTTTTCCTGTATATAAAGTATGTTTTAAATGGTCGTCAGCTCTGTGGCTACGTCAATGCGAATACTTCCTAATGCCAGGATCCGGGTTCGATTCCAGCTTGCATTGGTTTTGACAGTGGTATCAAGAAAGCCGACCGTCCAGAATGGAATGGCAAACTACTGGTAATAAATTTGCCTAGAAAAACCACACAACAGCCAGGGGCTGTTGGTGTTTGTTCTGCAGCGTTCTGTAAAGGATACCCAACTAACCTTTAAATAGTCATTGATAAAACTATAAAGATGATCTGTTTATAATGGCTTGTTTCATGTTTAGTATGAACAAAAGCATCGAAGAGATGCTGACTAACTATTTATTTTAAAAACTATGGTTTAAACCTGTATTTTTTCAATGCCTTGGTCTCTCTTATTTGCCCAAACTTACATTCTGTTTCTGACATCACCAGTAGGGCTTCTTGTATCATACTATTTAGGCGTGTTATTTCCCAACCACTCCTTGATGTTTGTTCCCTCTATTTTTGTATATTTTAACATTCAGGAGAGTTAGAAAAAGAATTCTTGCTTGATACATACATCCAGTTTTAACATATGGCTGTGAATCCTGGACAATCGGTAGGCAGGCCAAACAATTTCTTGAGGCCTCAGAGATGTGGTTTTACAGAAGAATGCTTAGAATACCTTGGACAGCTAAAAAGAGCAACCAAGAGGTTTTGAAAGAGGCGGGATCCCGAAGACAACTTATCACAGACATTAGAAGGAGACAGCCGTCATTTTTCGGCCATGTTATGAGAAGAGGGAAAATAGAACATGTTGTGACCACTGGAAAGATCTGTGGAAGGAGGGATAGAGGAAGACAACGAGAGAAGATGCTTGACAGTCTTGTTGCATGGCATGGAGGTGTGTCGGCACACGAACTAATACATGCTGCAGGAGATCGCAGATTATGGAGAGGCATGATCGCCCACGCCAGTCGGCAAGGCACGTGATGATGATGAACATCTAGGAAAGAATAAGTTAATGCAAAATGCAACTAGGACACACAGATAACTACCAAATAGTTTGACCACAGTCCTTATAATTACAAACATGAAGACTATTTAGCTGTAGAAAAGAAATAAAACAATTTCACACACGCAGAAATTCTCATGATGAAAAATCCACACTAAGACATACCCAGAATTTTATTTTGTTTTTCATATATCACTAATCTGAAACCATAAATATTTTTCTTACACTAAATTATTTCCGTGGCGTAAATTAATCGGTATATGTTTTTTGCTCTTAATATTGTTCACTTTGTGTTGCCTGATTTCTTCTTAGTGTTTACTGGCTGCAAACTCCGGCGGAAAGTTCTGGTTGTTTGTCCACCTGTGGTCTCTAGTTTTGTTCCAGAACCTGGATATTGGGCGCCCATCTGTTTGACACATCTGGCCTATTTGTGTCCAGACTGTTGGTTCCTTGCCTCTCAGGCAGATGAACTCTGACTTCGATGGAAGCTGTCAGTTAGACTCTTGTGACATGCTTGTTGGGAAGGCAGTGAATCTGTTCTTGTTTTCCCTGGCCTGGAATCCACATGGGGAGTTGCCAGATCTGAATTTGTTTCATTAACTTTTCCTTCTGTGATACTTAACCTTTCTTTATTGCCTACATTTGAAAAATTGTCCTTTGTTTTGATCTACTTGTTTGTGACTTTGCATATGTTACTAAAGAGTTGCTCAAATGCAAAGATACTGATCTAAAATTGTAGGTTTCTGTTTAAATTAACATCATCGTAATATTTTGGAGCTGTTTCTATACAGGGCTTTTTTCTCAGTGACATGTTGTTATGTATTCAAGATATACAGTCATGTGGATAAAAGATATGTAATTATGTTTTTATCATATTTAAATCACACTGAATTCATATATATGCTGGGTTATACCCTCTGAGCTGTGATAGCATGTAAGTCTTAGTCTTAGTCAACTTCACTGCAATCGGGTCACCTCCATACTTGCTCCATTCCTGCCCCAGTGAAAATCAAATGAAATGTCCCTCACTGTCCCATTTAAAAAAAAAAAAAAACACAGCAACTGGTGAACAAACAGTTAACCCAGGCACTGTCTAGAAATATGCGCATGCAGTAAATGCATATGGCAGTTGCTAGAAGTGCCAGAGCCAACAGTTGCCACCAGAAGTGTAGTTTGCAATTCCCACAGGGTCAGGATTCATTTTTGTTTAAGCTTAAGATGACAGGGTTAAACTCAGAACTGTCGCGACAGGCAACCACACTAATAGTTACACCACAGTAGCTGCATACATAGTATACAAGAATGTAATGATGGTTCAATATACAGTGCAGACTGCTTAACTCTTTCTGGATATCTCGATGGCAGAATCAATCATGTTTAGGCATATCACCGATTCATGAATTGCTGACACAGACACTCTAATACTGTTTCATTTGCTAGGAAACTGATTTTGTGTGAACCTGTTTTGAAAAACTAAAATTAGTGAAATGAAGTATATCTGTTTTAGGCTTTAATTTTGAAGTTGTTTAAAGTGCGATACAATGTTGTTGTGTTTTCAGTTTGGTTGTTCTGAAAATTGACATGTCACACAAAATGGTCATAAAATGTATAGCCTTTCATCGTCTCAAAATAAAGACTAGCTGATATATGAAAAAAAAAAAAGGTACGTGAATTCTTAGAAATGGATAACAATTTTGCTAATCAAGTTAGGTGAGTTCTTATCGGGTAACACTGTAATAAATGCAAAAATTATGTGATCAAGCAGTTATGTTACATTTACATTGGTCAGTAAGCTATGATAATCATTTTTGTTGTATTTCTCTGAAATTATTATTTGGTTTTGTGTGGCTTCCACACAGCATGAACTGTATCTGGGGATTTGTACAAAATCATTGGTAGACGTGGGCGTCAATTTGTATAATAATATTAATAAACAGTGTTACAATCCTAGATTTCTGGTACCATATTTGCGCAGCTATTGTATTAATTATAAGTGCTATCTAATGACATTATGTTTGTACCATGGTTATTGAACAAGCATGAGCAGCATTATTCTGAAAAGATACTGGTGTGTGCTCTGTATATTTCATGAAAGACTATTTTATACCAAGCACACTTGTTGTCTATGATCTTTTTCATTACTAGTAACAAACTCAGGCCCATCTACCCACTAGCTGACCTTTCATTGATGCTTGCTCAGGCTGGTCAACATTAGAGGGGTGTTCCAGTGTACTGCTATATTCACAAAGCTTTCTGATTGCGTGTTAATCGTTTTTCTGTGAGCAGCGGCCATCCGCATTATGTTCACTCGTAAACAAATTAGTGTTTGTTGGTGGGTATATGCCAGCTGTCTAGGATTTTAAGTAGGAAAACTCCCTCGTAGGACGTAGCTGCAGTCTGTGGGGTAGGGAGGGGAGGGGTTTGGGGTAGTTGTATTGTTATGTGGTCATTAAAAGTGTTCATATCCTGTAACATAGAGCATGCATGGTCGGCAGCAAGAGCGTTGACACAATACAAGGTCGCAGCAAGCTGACAATCCTGCCACTTAAACTTGCACATCTCAAAGGTTAAGACGCACAAATGAACGTCCAGTCAATGTGTCCTGGTTTGTTACATGTTCCTTTTTTCTTCTGTGGGCAAAAGAGGTAGCTGGTGTTGTGGTTTATAGCTAGTGTTGAAATCTCTTCGCCTTTCAGCCCAGCACATCACATTTCAGCAAACTCCTTTGTAGTAGCCTTTTGCAACATCCTCTTTAAGGGACCGTTCACACCACCCCCTCCCCCTATGTGGCCTTAGGACCCACACAGGGAGTCTGTGATTTGAAAAAAAAACAACTCAGTCTTCTTCTCTAGGAGTCACCGCAGTGTGGCGGTTAGACATTCACCTATGGTTTTGGAAGATCATGTGTTCGAGTCCTGGCGGTATCAAAATGACCATGGCTCCCAGCCTTGAATGGGTACCAGGTAGTCCTGGGAAGTAAAGATGGCCAGCTTGATGTTGATCACATCAACCATCAAGTACCTGATGGTCTATAAAATATAGTTCTAGCCCTATATGCCCAGTACACCTGAAGATGTGGAAAGGCTCCTTGAATTTTTTTTAAACTTCTCTTCCTCAGCAAAGTGTTGGGGAAGAGATTAGAAATTCCTCTATGTGCTCTTTCTATTGTTTAAGTTGGAGCTTTATTTCTCTAAGGTTACCTTTGATTACATTTCATATTTTTTGCATGGTCTTTCACTAGGTTTGTGTTCACTATAATTCTTCAGCATGACTTTCTATGGGATTTAGTACCATCATATTCTCATCAGATGACCAAACCATTTTACCTTTTGCTCTTTAATGATGCTGATTATTATTATTAGTTTTACCCCTCTGTGCTACTACCCAAAGGTTGCCATTTCATCCTAAGATTTAAAGATCTCAGTCTGGATGTCTTCCCCCAAAGACATAAAAACAAATATTGTTCAATAATGATACAAATTCAAAAATTCAAAAATAATTTTTTGAATTGCATGCTACAGAGTGTATAAATGTACATCTCAGGTTAAACTTATTAAATTTATTTTGTTCTTTCTTGGATCAAGTGAACTATAACTTATCGTTAGTGTTTTATTTGCAAATTTCCTTGTAATGTTTTGATTTTACAAGATCTCCTATTATTGTAGTCCATGCCATATGACTGGCAGTCGAGTGTCCAGCCACTGCTGCTCTTCGGCTAAATTACTTGGGGAAATACATAAAATGAAAAACGTTAGCTCTGCAAGAACATGAATCGTCATGATGCAGGTCTTTCACAGAACATCGCTGTCATCACAGTCTTCCTATTAGAAATTTGGTCTCTCGCCAGGTGTCACTTATATCCTGTGCCCCACCTTCACGTAGAACCTGAATACAAATATAATTAATTAGCAAGCCTCTGAGATTTGGTTTTACAGAAGAATCCTTAGAATTCCCTGGAAAGTCAAAAAAGAGCAACCTAGATGTTTTGAAAAAGGTGAGGGCTCAAAGACAACTTATCACAAACATGGCGTGGCATTAAAGGGGGTCAGCGCATGAACTCATACATGCTGTTGAAGATCAGACTGTGGAGAGAGATGATCCTCCACTCCATTCAGCCAGCCACTTGGTAATGATGACATACAAACAACAGAGTCAATGATGATCAGTGACATAATTGCTTTAACAAATAACTAGCAGATATTAACAGGGGTTCTGTCAACTTCAGCTGGCTAACAGTGGGGTGAACGAAGCCGAGCATTTTTTTTTGTAAAGCGGAAGGGAAAAGGGCTTCTGATAAAATGTTTTATAGGCTTCATCATATTGTTTCTTGACTGCTTACTATGTGTTGTTTAAATTAGGTAACGAAGAATCAGTGGATTGCATTTTCTTCATGATAAAACCAGTAAACTTTACGATGTAAAATTTTTTTTATTTTTTTAATCACCTCAAGTCAGGGACAAGGTGTATACATGGAAATAATTTATATTGTTTTTGTTGCATTTGGCCTTAATAAAACTTCACTTTTACTTTGTTTTGTGTTTATTTTGTTAAGGTTGTGTATTTCTGAAATACTGTTGTCTGTGGCTTAGGCATTGCTACCGCACCTCATAATTCATAGGGTGCCAGGTTCAGTTCCACCTGTGGTTGATTTGGCAGTGGACCGCCTTGTATTGGTTTCGATAGTAATATTACGGAACGTAAAATTACCTAGTGAAAACAATGGCAAACTACTGGACATAACTTTGCCTTGGAAAACCATAACAGCCAAAAAATGCTGGGGTTGGTTCTGCAATGTCCTATAAAGGATAAGCAACTAACTAACTAGTTCTCTTAAGAAAAGTAATTAATGCTTAATTTCAAGGTTCCCCCCCCCCCCCCCCCCCACCTTGTCTTTACTGATATTGTTATCCATCTACAAATCTATAGTAATTTTATTACAAAAACTGTTAATCTAATATCATCAACACACACACAAAGTAGAAACATTCTAGCTGAAAGATGCACTGTTTTTTAATACAAATCTATTGAGCTCACCTCACTATTGGCAGGAGGATATGACGCTCTCCTCTCACATAAACACTTACAATATAAACTTTATATAGTAATGCAAGAACATCTTTATAAAGTTGATTCAGTTGATAACAGACGCTCTATAATTACATTATTATATGTATATTGGAAAAGCCCAGCCTATTTCTCTTCTTCGTGTTTAGTCTCAAAAAGATGGCTGGTACATTGAGTGGTGGTTTACAACTAGGCTGCAATATATTTGCTTTTCAGCCCAACACATTCGTTAAAAAAACTAAAAACATTTGCCTTTTACAGCGCGCTTGTTAGAGCAGTAGTGAGTTTACTCTTTTTTTTTACCACCCCCCGCCCTTTAAAATAGGGCCCAAAACCCATACTGGGAGTCTAGCTTATACAAAGACAACTAAATAATAGTTGTTTCAATAATTTTTTTGGTCATCTTCAACAAGCTCTATTTAAAGACAACTAAATAAACTAAACGATAGCTGTTTCAAGCAATTTTTTTAGGTCATCTTCAACAAGCTCAGACAACTGCACACACAATAATAATTACTTTGCTAAGCTAAGAAACAACATAATTCTTCGTGTTGTATGGCAGAGGTAGAGTTAAGGGTTTCTTCTGCTTCTACTCTATCGTTTGTTGAGGTAAGGGTCAATCTTAGAAACGGCTAGCATACTTGCCTGCTAGCCCAATCATGTCTTCAAATCCCCATCAATGTTGGGGGGGGGGAGGGGGAAACTTGGCCTCCCCGGAAATGTCCTGGGGAGCGAAAGCTGTCAACCTGATGCAACATCACTGACTGATTAGTCTCTACAGATATAAGCTAAAGTCAACTCTCCTAAACAGCATCTAAAAAATGTCTGTTACATTGCCATATTTATTGCTTTTCCTAACCTTTTTACCTGCAAATTCTTTAAATAAAAAGCGGTGCCACAAATTGTTTCCGGAAACAGTCATAAGAAAAAAAAATACTTAATTTTTATTTTTTACTTTAAAAAAAAAAAAGATATAGAAGGGGCAATCAAAAAACACGAACAGAGTGAAGCATTCAATGGAATACATTCTCCAGGACATAAAAAGAACAAACTGTATCAGGGGACTCACTCACTGGCCTCTATCCTTGAAGCTTACAAGGAAATCTGACATCAATCATGAGGAAACACCCTTAAATGCTATTGAAAGTTACTTGTTCATATGCTGGCCAGTTAAACACAACGCCAGCAAATTGGACCAATGGAATTTAACTATGCTTTTCAAGATCAGGTCACTGCAGACATGGCCATTTATCAGTCTTTACAGGGATGTGGCACAGCTGGAAGTGACTAGATGAAGGGCTTCTGAAGGCGAAAGGGTTATGGTCCAAACAGCACATGGGTGGCCATATTACAATAAATATATGGAGATTATGACAAGTGAAAGATCATAAAATAAAAGGCTGCCATAAATATTCTCATGTTTTAAAATAAGAAACCAGTTTATCTCCTGTGCATGTTGACTGCATTAACTCCTTCAGTACCAGGGAACTCACAAAACATTTATTGATTTTTCTTTATAAGGTACACATTTCTTTACTCTTCTGTCCTATTCTTGGGTTATGTTAACCCATTCTTTCTCAATTTTTACTACAACTGTGTGTGCTCCCAAAGCTGTATTTTTCCATTCCAGAAGTCGCACAATTCTTCGAAAGTATAACATTTTTTTTGTTTAATAACAACTTCCCGGGACTAAAGAGATAACATCACCAATAATCTCAAATGTAATGTCCATTAATCCCAAATGTAATGTCAATTATTTCCAATTCAGATATTCTTCTACGCCATGATGCCAAATTGTCCTGCATATTTTTTCTTGATCTCCCTTTTGACCTTTCTCTTCCGCTTTCCAACTGTCATGTCCCCTCATGATGTGGCCCCCAAAAAATGTGGATTTTATTCGGATTAGAGCACTGTTTTTAATCTGCCAATGCTATTCTCATCATTGTCTATATAACTCATCTTCCAGATAACTGTTCATGAATCTGCTTAAAATCAAAGCAATATCCAAAGTAATTTTAGATCATTTTTTTTTGGGCAGCTTGTAAAATCAGACAAATATATTGGTGTTACTGTTACATTTTTATTTTAGCATAACAATGTAGTCAAAACCATTTATTGTAGACCTCAGTAGGTAGGACCCTCATCATCATCTTCATCATCATCCCCATATTCTTCTCCATTGTCGAAATAGGCTTGGTTGTAATCTGTTTCCTGTTGATGAACAATGAAAAACAACTGAAGCCAAAATAAATAAATATCTGTGTGAAAAAGCGCTGTCTCAGAAAGGTTACCAACAAAACAAGAAGGGAGAGAGTCATGAAATACCAGCATCAGAGAGAAGGTAGGAACAAGACAGTGCTTGAATTATATTAAAATAATCAATGAAGCAGTAAAAGATGCTTGTCTTAACTTACTTTGCTAAAAGAAAATTTTAAAAAGTCATGTTCAACCAGCATCCCCCGGAAGGGGAGAGCTTTTGGTTACAATTGTGACCAGGTTTATGTGCACCATATAAAATGGCTTAGCACTTCTCGCCACCAGGTAACCCTTAAAAGGACTCTTGCAGTGTTGAAGTGATCAAGAGAGACAGGCCCAAATACTGTCCCAACTGACGAGACGCCATCTACCGGCCAGCCAATGTGACCCGGCTGCCAATGAGTAAAAGATGCAACCAGACCAGACTATATAAAAGACCTTCTACAGCCAAACATCTGAGCTGAGATAAAAGGAAGAGGTGGATAGACTTACAGGTGAATTCTACAAAAAGATGAAGCCATCCGAGCAGCATAAGACATATATAGAAAAACAATGACAATGAGCTACCATCTGATAAAGTGCGACAACGGAAGAAGAAGAAAAAACCAATGAAATTTTCAGTTATGATTAAATATAACTGCAAATTTATAATACAACTGTTCTGTGATATTTCGTTCTTTGGCCCAAAACAGCAGAACCTATACAGCAATTGGGCGAATTTACCGCTAAACAACTAAAATATACAAGTATGAGTTATTTACTTTAAAAAGCATTTGTTTCATGTTCTATTCGTGAAACACATTGCGGGTGTCCCATACGCTTCCATACACAGGAGAAATAAATATTCCATCACCATTACTACAAGCATAACACCAGCTGTGCTTATAGGTGTTCTTCGGCAAAGGAGGGTACACATCAAAATGTGTTTTTAAAACAATCATAGTCTTCTTCTTCTTAAACTCCGAGCCGTGTGGCGTTGGTAGTAATGTCTATCCCTAACCTTCTGTCTCGTGTATTTTCAATCAACGCTGATACAGATGATCCTCCATGCCATGATGTCAGACTGTCAAGTATCTTTTCTCTCTGTCTCCCTCTGCCTCTTTTCCACTCTAAATTTCCTACTGTCATGATGTACTCCAGTTTTCCCCTTCTCATCACATGACCAAAGAATGTAGATTGTCTCTTTCTGATGTGGGCAATCAGTTCTCTTTGCGAGTCATTTCTTTCAAGACATTATCATTACTTTTTCAAAAATATGTCCACGGTATTTTCATCATTTGTCTATTAAACCACATCTACACAGCTTCCAAATAATTTGTCACTAACCTACCAACTGTCCATGATTCACTTCCATATATCAAGATAGTCATGTAGAGTATTTATTGTATATAAATAAAAATGGTTTCATAAAAAATGTTTGATGCGTGATCTCCAATGCTGAAGAACACAGCGGTGCTGGTATGCTTGTAATGGTATTGAGAATATGTTTATGTATTCTATGTATGAAGACATGAGATACCGGATAATGTGAATCCTTCATGACAGTTCTGTGGAAACCGTTTGGTTTTAACAATGATATAATTATTTAGTTTGTAAAGGATCATCTTTATTTAACACACATATCTTCTACAGATCATGAAAGGAGAAACTGCGGGCAGTAATACACTCTATAGTGAAGATGATTACTCGATAAGACCCAGATCAAGATCATATCACGGATTTTCTGTACAGGATATTCAGGTGTACAAAGTAATGAGCAGGCTGATAAATTAGCTGCTGCCACTCCTCTGGGCAGTGAGCTACCATATGATAGAGCAAATGCTGTGAAGGCCCTATGAGTTCAAATGGACAGCGCAAAAGAAGAGAAAGGGAATCCATACATTCAAAGACTAATCCAACAAGGGGTATGTAGAGGTTCTGGAAGATATTCAACACTGATGGGGAAACAGAGGTGGACTTTTCATCAGGTTGCAACTAGTACTATTAGCATGGCAACTCTTCACTGGTTACTGAAGAAGGGGTTGGAGCAGGTATGGGAATGTCTCGAGTGCAGTGATATCAATTCTTGATTCATTTAATTATTCATAGTGATGATGAATATACAAATGGGTGTGTACTGGAATCAGTATGGTAAAGCCCATATGTTGTATGTGCAACATAATTCCTATCTCTGCCTGGTTTGTTAACTTCAAAAGAAAGGCAACACCAATACATCCCGAATATGCTGCAGAACTTCTATCTGTCTGAATGTCAGAGGTTTCTTCTGAGACTAAAGCTGCATTACTGATGTAAGTTAGGCAAAGTAAGTAAAGATCCCTTTTCATGCCTTTAGGCGCACTGGGCATATGGGAAGAGCGCCCATATTTTTATAGACCAATCGGCACTAGGTCGGTAATGTGGTCAGCATTACACTGGCCGTCTTTTCTTTCTCAGGACATACACCCTGGTACCCATTTTAAGCTGGGTCGACCTGCGACACCCCATACCATGATAAAAATCCACGCAGCCAGCAGTGGGTTTCAGCCGAGGTACGTTGGAATTACAAGCATGTCCTAAAAGGCGATTAATTAGCGGTGTTTTTTTTTCTAAGTCAGAGTGCATCTGCCTGAGAGGTGAGGAACCAACAGTCTGCATAAAAATAAGCCAGATCTGTAAAAGGATGCGCATGCAAAATTCATGTTCTGAAACAAGACTTTAGTCCAGAAATGGACGAACAACCAGAACTTGCTGCCGGATTTTACAGCCGGTGAGCGTGAAGATGAAGAGAAAATACAAGTATTATTAGCATTTATATAATCAAGTATTGCAACAACAACAACAAATCTGCATCAGCATTTGCATATTCAAAAAAACAAACCTCTTCTGCATCCTCTTCGTCATATTCTTCTTCCTCGTCACCTTCCCCATCTTCACCTTTCTTTTCTTCATCGTCTCCTTCTTCTTTTGCCTCTGCATTCTCAGTATTTTCTAATGTTGTATCAGTCTGTTCCAGTTTCTTTGAGAGAAAAAACCAACACGTTAAGTAGGAGAATAACTGCTAAAAATACATCCAGCAAAATAAAATTGTGATGCAAACTGCTTTCTGCTGAAAATGTTTTACGACATTAACAAAGTTCAGAATAAGTTCTAACACATTCTTCATTTATTACCACATGCAATAGAGAAAACTACAGACATAAAATCTTGGTGACTGCTTTTTCAAACATCTATTATTTTAATGCACAGTAAAGCAGATTTGACTACTTTAAAAAACTTAATTTTAATCTCAATAAAGAAGGTTGCCAAGGCCCTTAATGTTAAAGAGAGTACTAATCATGACATCCAGATGATACATTTTTTTGGAGGAAAGATTCTTACTTCCAACAGTTTGGAAACATCCTCATTGTCAGCTGGTCTGGCTACTTTAGTAGTAGCTGCTGCTGCTCTGTTAACTTTCACTCGTTTCCTTGGAACCTCTCTCAGCTCATGGGGTAATCTAGTCCAGTCTGAACAATGGTATATTTAAAAAACATGATCTTTACTGGTTGTAACGTACATAACACATACATAGATACATACAAACATTAAAGAATAAATTGCAGAAAATTACATAGTGGTTATAGAAAGCAAAAATCAAACAGGGTCAACTTGAATAATTGAAAGTCAGAAGTACTAGTAAAAGAACCCTTTTCCACACCTTTATGATTATTTGGCATATAGGGCTAGACCTATATTTTATAGACCAATCAGCACTCAGTGGGTGATGTGGTCAGCATCATGCCGGCCGCCTTTAATTCTCAGGACTTTTATCTAATATTCGTTTAAGGCCAGGTTGACCTAGGAGCCAAGGTCATTTCCGAATAAAGTCCGGCTTGGTCAGGCCCTGAACCAATGATCTTCATCGAATGTCTCGCCGCTATACAATGGCAGCTCCCCAAAAGTACTAGTAATCATTTTTTTTTTTTAAAGGACTCAAGCCTAATTCTCGGTACTAGGTGGGTAATGTGGTCAGCATTATGCTGGCCGTCTTTACTTCCCCAAGACATACATCCTGGTACCCATTTTAGGCTGGGTCGACCTGTGACGCCCCATACCACGATAAAATCCACGCAGCCAGCAGTGGGTTTCGATCGCGCTACGTTAGAATTACGAGTCGGACTCGCAATGCCTAAGCCACGGACGCCGCTAGTCTGGGATGAGTACAAGTATTCAATTATACCTACAAAAAAAAAAATTATAATTACAAAATTAGAACCAAAGAATGTGTAACAACAATTTAAAAAGTATTGTCATGAACAATAACTAATGACAAGGCTGTTTATATAATTAATTTTTTTTTAGGAGACAACTCAAACTGGTAAAACAAAAACAAAACAAAGGTAAGAAAATTTAATTTAATTAACCCTATAACAAATGTACCTGGCACAAACGCTGACCCACTATCATTCAAACCAGGCTGGTATTTGTCCGAGTATCGCTCAATGTCTTTAACCTTCTTTGGTGCTTTGATGTAGAATGGTGACTTGTGGAATGATTCACGAAGCTCCTGCTTCAGTGCTAACATATAATCAAGGTCGCTGCTCTGTGGCAATGGAACTGGTTTGAACTGTAAAGGCTGCACACACACACAAAAATCAGTATGCACACCTATATACTTAGTAAACTGTGATAGATAGAATGGAATGGAACAATAAACTGAGAGCCCTATGTGATGTGAACCAGTACGCACAATCGACTGATGATGATACAATTAGCAGAACTCAACAATAGGCTAAATGTGTTCCAACAAAACATCATGCAACAGTTTTATGTTTTGAACTAAACATCCTTAACATTTAACTCTCTCTATACACTAATAGTTGAAGGCATTTCTATCCCAGAACTCAGATGGTACAGAAAGAGAGTACAGGGCTTAGAAAAATTATTTCTGACAGTCAAAAAATAACAATGAAAAACAAATATGTTTCTAAATTTGGGAAAAAAATAAAAACAATGTGCACAACAAATACAGCACACCAACCTCCTATTTAAATAAACAAGGAAGAGATTTGAAGGAAAAAAACGTCACAGATTCTGAGTAATTGGGGTCAACAGTGAACAATAATGGTGACTGCACCGAACAAGTCAGAAAAAGACTCACTTCAGCAACGCAGAGACTAAACAGTATGAAAAAACTATGGCACAGCACCTGCAAGGGAGTTAAAGTAAAAATACTGAGACCATCTGTCTCATAGCAACTTATGGATGTGAGTTATGGAGTCTTAATCAATGAAGACAAAAACCGCTGGTTTTGAACTGAAATGCTAGAAAAAGAATTCTTAGAATATCATGGGACTAAAGTGGAGAAGAGAAACCACCAACATCCTACACGCGATCTGAGCATCGAGGAGAATTGGTTCTAATTAACAGCATCCTCTCTTGAAAGCCAAAGTATTTTGGGCACGTTAAATACTGCTGCAGCCTGGAGAGAATGTTGATGTAGGGAACAGTTTCCAGAGAAAGAGGCAGGCGTATCTGAAAGTGGATACATGACACTTAAGATGCACTGGCTATGAACGCTATATACTATCAGATGCATACTACCGCAGCAAGTGAATAAAGCAAATAAATGAATCCTTCAAACCGAAATACAAAATCTTCTTCTTATACATCTTATCTCTACTCCTAGAATGCCTCACGGCATCAGGATGGGAAGAGACATCTGGAACACGCCATTCTGTTCGCTTCATATAGTGTACTCTTCAGTGTCTCTGATATCTCTACGGTCCATATTCTGTGTGGCATACCTCTGGCTCTGTTACAACTGTATCTATATCACTGCTCTCTGTGGTGCCCTGTCTAATGCCAATCTTGTAACATGGCCAAACCATTTGATTTACTGTCTACCTATAAATACAAAGTTCAGTGTTGGTTCTGTGCCGACTCTCCTTTTGATATCATTGTTCCTAAGACAATTTTTCCTCACTTCACCTAGCACAGTATGTAACCATTTCATTTGTGTCATGGCTATTTTCCTTCTGAGGATTAACTGCTTTAACTGGTGCTCATCAATTTTGCTACTGGTGGTTCTTCCTTTTCTGTGGAATGTCATCACTTTGTTTTGTCTATGCTGACCTTCATATCACAGTGCAGTTTTCTTTTACTTGTATTGCTGTTGGTGCTATGATTGCCTGGTCACTGGCGAAAAGCAATTTATTTAGTACTTCTCTGATGTTGTACCCTTGACTGGTGTTAACTGATTTGCAAGTTTTGTCAACATATGTGATAAACAGTAGAGGTGATAGAAAGCACCGCTGTTTCACTCCAGATTTATCTAATGTAGAACTTGTCTGACATTCCTAGCTGCCTGCTAAGAAAGTCGCACAAAGCATGAAAACTAGGTCATGCAATGATCCCCAGAGGTAAACAGTTCATTCACGAACCGAACGACGCAGCCGTAAAGAGAACCTATGACCTTCGGAGCATGAGGCAAAATAAAACCATCTACGGCAGTGTTTCTCAAACTTTTCTTGGTCGCTACACCTTTTTTTTCCAAGGCGCCCTAACCTAAGTAAAAGTGACTATTTGTGCCTTACTTAAATAAAAGCTTTTACAATATTTTGCGGTGCCCTTGTGAAGAGGTGCAGTTTGGGAATCACTGATCTAGTCAGGTTAGGAAGCACAAATAGATCATCATGGTCTGAAGAGAATGTCGCCGTGAGCAGTGACCAGGGAATCTAGTCGACAATCAGCATTCAAGAAAATGGTGAGATGGATATACAATAAGACTGCTATAAGTAAAAGTGGAATTCTGCACTTGCTGCTGAAGATGGGGATGGAGCACTTATGGGAATGTCCAGAGTGCTGTGATGTTGATTCTTAATTAAACATTCTAGACCCATTTTTTTTTTTTTTTACAGATATGATAGTTGATGTGCTTGATATCAAGCAGCTGCTGCTACTTCCCCGGACCCTTATTAGACTAGGTTGACCTGGTTACCTAAAAAAAAAAAAAATAGCAGCTTCTTAGGAATGAAAACATGATGCCAAGAGCAGACAACACAAACATAACAGCAGCAATAACATGGTAACATAATTGTAACCCCCCCCCCCCCCCCCCCCCCCCCCCCCCTTTGTTTTGTTAATTATTAGAAGTCACACACATTAGAACTAGACATGTTTTTTTTTCTTCTTCAAACAATTATAATTCTGTTCATACATTGTTTATGGTCTAATATATTCTGAATGGAGCAAGACTTTCACAAATTTCCTTGGCTCCGAGGTCCACCCAGTCTTAAATGGGTATACAGGTAAAGTCCTAAGAAGTAAAGGTGGCCGGCATGATGTTGACCCCATCACCAATCGAGTGCCGATTGGTTTATAGAATATGCCCAATACACCTGAAGGCGAACAAGGGTCCTTAATATTTTCAAGATCAATTAGCACTCAATGGGTGACGTTATCAATATTATGCCATCAAGCATCTTCGCTTATCAGAACACTTCCTAGTACACCTCGCAGGCTGGGTAAAAATAAGAGCCCAGATAATCTCAAAATAACCCCCTCCCTGATGGGAATGCAAATACCTGTCCATCAGGCTGCAGGCAAACATGCAAGCCACTGCGCTACTGCTGCTGAACAAGGAAAAGTTAGGCTTGGTTATTAAACAAAGACTTACAGGATATAATGGAGGCGGCTGAGCAACTGCTGGCAGAATTTCTTCCCTGCCAAGACCCAGGGCTTCTATATTTATAGACAGACCCCTGCCTCTTCCACGACCTCGGCCAGCCATACTGAAGGAAAGCAAATGTCGCTCTACTGAAATGTGTTTACAGCATAGCAGGATCAATCATTTTTCTGCACAGCTGACCAGGAAGTGTACAGCATTCATGGTTTATCTAGAAATATCAAATATATCCATTATACAATATAGAAATATCAAATATATCCATTATACAATATCGAAATGTCAAATATATCCATTATACAATATAGAAATGTCAAATACATCCATTATATTATAGATAATACATTTTGTCAAATGTGAATAACAGTATCAGATAATTCCCCTCTTCCCTGTTAGGAATTGGGAGCCCCATTGCATGGGAGAAAGGAAAAAATGAATAGACCCACTGCTTCCCTAACAAGCACTGTTGTAAAAGATGATTAATTAGGGATTTACTGAAATCTGATGGACTGAAGGTGTAGATAACACAGCCTAGCTGTAAACCACAACTCAACATGCCAGTCAACAAATACCATTTTAAGGGCGAACACAGAAGTCCACCTCCTGCAAAATCAAGACTCACCCAGATCAAAACCTGGAAGTGCTGCCTGTAGCGTGACATGAAAGCTGTGGACAAAAGAGCTGGCAAGTCTCACCCACAGTGAGTCGGTCAGTATTGTTGCTACTGATGTTTACACTGGTTCTAGAGAAGAATTCTTACAATGGAAAGGGGGGGGGGGGGGGGGGGCAACACAAACTGATTGCTCTTAATCTCTCTTGTTTAAGCCTACCTCACTATCACAGGGTGGATCCTGTTATTTTCAGTAATATATAGTGAAAAGCTGGGGTTTCAACACCCCAGCAGAAAACTTAGATGGGATAAACCATAAGGTAAATGCAAAGGCAACACTTTAAACAGCAACCCTAGGAGATGCAATCGTTTGTTTTGTTTACAACAATTTGTGTCCCTTAGAGTCGCCATTTCAATTATTGACATCCACACACAGACTTTAGAGGGACTGTGTGTGGATGCACATGAAGCAGAAATTACTGTAAAAAAGTGTGAAGCAGAAATTACTGTATTAGAGTGTGAAGTAGAAATTACTGTAATAAAGTGTAACAAGTAATGAACTGTTTTGTTACTTGTCTTCTTTTCAGTGGCAGTTTAGTCACAGGAAGCTACTTTTTGGACAGCACCTGAACTTACTGAGCGATAATTATATAGAATCTGACAATGTAAGTCCTCAATTCAGCGACTGTAGAGGACACATTCCACTGTTTGAGGTTAGGGTAAGATTTAACCCTACCCCTAACAATATTAAATAATAAAGAAAGAATAGACTGAGTCCCCTAGGGTCACCATTTGAAGAAGTGCCAATGCAAAACCTGGTTCCAGCTACTGCTGCTAAGTGGAGTGCACGGTGGGACACTATGAAGTGTTAATTTCACATTCACACTAATACTATACTGATACAGAAACAGGCTCTCCTCTGAACGTCTTCCTAATATTATGGCAGCCATAAGGGGCTCAGGCATATGTAAAATGCGGACTGTCTGCCAAGGAACAAATCGCGGCAAAACTAGGATTACTTGACACTTTCAAAAGACGCAACATTGCAGACGATAAAAGCGACCGTTGACAGTTTCGAGCGTTTCTGCAGACGATAATAGCGACTACTGACAATTTCGAGACATTACAGACGATGACAGCGATATACGGGGAGACCACGCGCTCCAACGCAGATTAGCAATACTGTTCGTCCGACTGAGGATTTAGCAGCGGTAGATGTCAGACCTGCCGACCTGTATCCTCACACTTTTCGGCATGTGCAGAACGTGATTAAACTCACTGCCGAGCGTATCTCCCGCGCCGCTTCGCGCGGATGGGGGGGGGGGGGGGGGGGGGTTTAAACTAGGTGCCAGGGACTCACAAGCAAATTAATTGGATGAAGTTGCAGGAGATGTGGTAGCTGCTGCTCGTGAGTCCCAGCCATCTAGTTTAGCCCCCATCCGCGCTGCTCGTAGCGGCGGATACGGTCGGCGGTGAGGCACAGTCACAGAAACAGGTCAGCAAGTAACATATCGCTGAGACCCTGTTAGAGCATTTGTTTCGTTATAAGGAGCCGGCATATTTTTAGCCCAGAAACATATCCATTACATTACATCAGAATAATCATCATTATAAAGTGCCTTTCTGGTGTGGGCTATCAGGCCTCTTCCCAATATACAATGATACAATCTTCAAACTTTTTAGCTTCCAAGGAATTAAAATGATTGTTCCATAAAGCCATATCGTATCTCTGCTGGAGCCTCACTCAAGAAATTATTAAAATGTAAAATTAAAATTATTCGGCGTGCTTATAGAAGTTTAATTAATTGTCAGATGATTTAAATAAATGTCACTCTAATTCAAAGTATGATATCTTTAATATATTAAAAGTTACTATATATTTCACCGTTTACTGTAACATTTTAAATAGTTAAACTGTTAAAATAAGAATTTACACGTGTTTCAGTTCTAACTTTACGGTCTTGCTTCCTTGGGTTGATCCTGGAAGTAGAATTTATAAACAAAGGGATCCTCTAGTTACTTTAATATTTATGACCAAGGAAAAGATATGTTATTTCTTTTAGTTTAAAAAATATTTGTTATACATATTTCTAAAATAATTAACAATTTTTGTTAAAAAATGGCTGGAATTCTTCTATACGTAGAGACAAGAGTAATACAGTTCATACAGAGTATGCACTTCACAGTGATGTAGATAGCCTACAATGTTACCTCCCAAATTCGACCTTGAACTCTATTATCGTCTGGGTTTTGTGAAAGTTGTCTTACTTCGAAAAGTGACTCAGGCACTGCCAGTTGGATTACTGTAATGTCTTTTATTAGCACTTAATGTTACAGAAACTAAATGTTGTATACTCACAGTAGCATTATTGATGTCTGTTGCATTGGTGATTGAGTTTTTAATAATATGTTTTATTTTGACAATAAAATAATTTGTTACCAAAAGTGACAATAGTCCTAGTTAGCTTAGTGTTAGTTTAATAAAAAATAATGAAGTAATTATTATTTTTAATCTTATCTCAGATAGTACAAACTTCAGTTTTGTTGTTGCTTGAAAGCCCCACGCAGGCTGCCGCCGGGGCCCAAATATGGGTTGAACGGGGTTTCTGGGACCTGTCCCCAGGTGATCCTCATCCCAATGGTGGCACTCTGCGTCACCAGGTGTTTATCGCTCTGTGTGATATCATGGTGGAGTTGAACATCATTTTTTCTTTTCTGGTATCAACCCTCGCGAATAACAATGTAGTATATTGCATTACTGCTGTTTTTCCCCAGACTTTAAAAATTATGTTACTCTTTCGTGTTGTAATTATAAACCTGCATTGGGTTGAATTGTTTAAGGTTTATCACTGATCCAGCTTTGATGGACTCTCAAGTAAAAGTTCAGTATATAAAACTTTACTAAAGTACATATTTTTGTAAAATGATTCAAACTAATTAGTATTTTAATTTGACTTGGCTGGGGCATATTAGAGAATGTCAGATAATAGAGACATAGGGAAAACAAGAATAGACCCACTGCCCTCCCAAAAGCATGTCTTAAGATTCAACTAATTGGGAGCTTCCTTCAAAGTCAGAGTGCATGTGCCTGAGAGGCAGAGAACCATCAGTCTGCATACAGATGAGTCAGATCAGTAAAACATATGCGCATGCAACACTTAGGTTTTGGAACAGGACTGCAGTCCAGAAGTGGAGGAACAACCAGAACTTTCCGCCAGCTGGTGAACGCAAAGAAGAAGAATAGAGAGACAAAAACTGCCTACAAACAAAGATGAATGGGAGTAGACCATGAGGCAGACCAAGAAGACCATGGAGAGATATTATACAGGCAGACTTACAAACACTCAAATCACCCACTGGAAACACAAGGACAGTCACAGATAAATGGATGCTGGTGATAACTGCAGCTATGAAACTCAAGGGCTCAGGAATGCTGAAGAAGAAGAATTGTTTTACTTTGCAAGACTGATTTCCCCAAACATTATTTCTTATTTTTGGTGATATATTCATCATCAAATACCTTTCTGACTGCTGAGGGCAGTCAAGCTTCTCCACGACATTGCAAACTCCACTCAAGTAATAGAACAGGCTCTTGCCTATGTGTGACAGAGCGCTTAACTCTTGGAGTTCCAGAGCGTTTAGCATCACAGGCCCAAGGGGTAGTCAAGAGAGGCTTAAAATCGGCGCATTATGCGTCCATTGGGCTTCTATGCAGTAACCTATGAACGTATGATGCGTTCCTTGGGACTCAAAAGAGTTAATAATTGTTTGCCTTTCTATCTTCTAATTATATCTTTAAAATGTTTTTTTAAATGTCATTTCCTACCTTTTCACCCGCAATTAATTTTTCACTGTAGGTATTATGTTCTTGCGAAAAAAATGTTTAAAAACTTGTGTCTCATGATGATTTGAACACATCTTGACCATTTCCCCGGTCACTACCCTCCTCCCCTTCCCAAATCTTGATATTTCCAATTTTGTTGGTATTAATCTACAGCGGTCTACAATATGACCTGTTTGACTGAATATAAATTCACACAGAATTTGTTTGATTGTTTATATATAATGACAACTGTTGAAACAGCATACATAAATACATTGATCAAATGTCTATATATATAAAATACCATTACGTTAGCCAGGGTTTTGTATAGTGTATTTTACATATATCCTGTCTAAGTGTTTACTGTTGCTTTAATCAGATACATCCAAAATGTCCATTGCTGTTGCTGTACGCTATGGAAGGATTACTCTGGGTCATGTTCGAAGTCTGTCATGTGAGTTTTCCATTCAATACTTATCATGAGTTTTTATGCTGGAATACAGCTTGATAGCGATTTTCCTTCAAAGTCATTGTGCATCTGCCTGAGCGGCAAGGAACAACCAACTGCACACAAATAAGTCAGTAAAATTGATGTATACACAAAAATCAGGTCCTGGCACAAAGCCAAAGTCAAAATGGACGAACAACCAGGACTTTCCACCAGAGCTTACAGCTGATGGACAAAGAAGATGAAGAAGCTTGATGGCAGCTCTGTGTGAGAGGTTGTCTAGAGTTTAGCCTACTTTAAGGTATTCGCCGGTCAGCTCAACCCCCAAGTTCAAGATATACTTTTAAATGCCAGGAATGCAAGATCATTTTGTTACTTTCCTTTTACCTTAGGTTGTAGATGATGTTATTAAGGGTTCAGCTGGCAAGGTACTTGATGATGATGATTCTTTTATCAACTTTATTCCAAGAAACAGTGACACTTCTTCTGTGATCTGGCTACACTATTTTCTCATTGTTGTGGTCAGTTTGCTTCTATTGTTCTCAGGGGATGCACCAGGACTAAGGCAGAAACTGGTCAAGACTTGTCAACATCTCTCCATGGTCATCCTAGAAACAGGTTCCTAGCCCACATAGATAGGACTGATGTTTTCTCAAAAATTTGAGTGCATCTGCCTGAGAGATGAGGAACCAACAGTCTGCAAACAAATAAGCCATATCTGACAAATGGATATGCAAGCAGAACTCCAGTTCTGGAACAAAAGAAAAGACCATAATTGAATGAAATCTAGAACTTTTTGCCTTCGTTTACTGCTGGTGACCGCTAAGACTCATTGTGACGTTTTTTCTAAATATATTAACACCTTAGGGAAAGATAGTCATTACGTAACAGCTTTTCATGCATTTATGTTTGGAACAATAATTACTGCCCTGGCCAAATTCGCTGTGCATTTGTTTCACATGTTAAAGTTTGTCTTATTAGTTATAACCTTACCTGTGTATGTTTGTGTTGTGAAAAAAAAAACCAAAATAGGTTGTTTTATCAAACAAACTAGCTCACAGTTAATTGTTTTTGGTCAGCGACAAAAAATATTATATTTGGTCTTCTTTTTGGCAAGATTTCTGTGGGGTCGCTGGGCAGTGATGAGCTATGAAATTTTTTTTTACAGAAAGCAAATATTTTCTTACCTCTCTATTCAGTGGAATGTGATTGACCATGGAAGTGATCTCTAACTATCAGGTTAAAGAAAACCCTATCTGCAGACATTAATGGTTTTACAAATTATTCATAATAGTTGTTCTTTTTGTTAGGAGTGGATGGGAAGGAGGGGTTCATAGTGAAATGTTAAATCCATTTATTTACCTTTTGCTGTGAAGGCTGTGGGTTTGATTTCATACTCCGTGCCTCAGATCAAGGGTTGCAGGAAGAGTGCAGGACCACTCAACTAAGTTTACCCAGTGGTCAAAATGTTGAAAATTGTTATTGTTGCAGGCCAAAGGCTCGATCCCCAGCTTGGAAAAATCATTAGTACGGTAAAGATAGCAATGATCCGCCAGCCACTTGCTAGGCCCCTGTGGGCTGGATTCAGCCAGTGGTCCACCAGTTTCTAATCCTGCTCTAGAAGTTGTTGCTAGAGCTCCAGGGTGCGTGCTTTCAACATTGCTCCTATATGGTGACCATCAGCTCTGTGGAGTAAGACTGAGCCATCTGGGATAAAACCTGATGCTGTGAAGTTTATTTTTTGGGTCTTTTAACATCTTTCTCTTGTTGCAATTAGATGCCAGCGTTCACCATACAAAGTTCCTGGAGCTGGTTCAAGGCCTAGTATCACCAAGCCCTCCTGCAGTGGCAGTAGTGTTTCCCAGATGTATGTCAACTAGCAGCAGTGGGTCCAGTAATAGTGGAGATAATGTCTCGGATGGGGGAGACAAGGCAAGCAGTGCCAGTGCTGGCGGCAGTGGCAAAGGAGATGATAAGGGTAGAGGCGGCAAGAAAGGATCTAATCAGCTGCGCTGCCCTAAGTGTGGAGACCCATGCACACATGTGGAGACTTTTGTTTGTAAGTTCTTTTGTAATTCTGAAAGTCTAAACTTACAGGAAATTAAGGGTTAATGCAGTTGGTTATCATCACCATTATTATTTGGCTTACCAGATGGTGCTAGTGTTTGTGTCTCCACAGATCTCAGTCTTTGATGTTCTAAATAAATCTTCTTGATGATATTCTTCCGTGCCACAGTTTTAGACAATCCAGCGTAATTTCTCTTATTCTGCCTCATGTCCCAGTTGATTCCAGTGATTATCATTTTATCCACTGCTCTCCCTCTCACCCCCTCCCCCCCCCCCTTTTTTTGGTTTCAAGTCATATGACTAATGAACTTTCATGGTCTCTCCCTAGTAGTTGCAAACAGTAATCTATATTTGTTAGCTTTTTTTCTGTCACTAGCCATTGTAAGTTTTTTTTTTCTGCCTGTTTAAGCTATTTGCAGCATTTGTCTCTGAAACTGCATCATAATTTAGGAATCTTCAAGATTTTACTGGTTATAAACTCTGGCAGAGAGTTCTGGTTGTTCATCCACCTCTTAACCTTTTTTTTTTTGGGACTTCTGGACTTTAAACTTACTCCAGAACTTGAGTTTTGTATGCACATCCATTTTAGAGATGTGACTGATTTGTGTGCAGACTGTTGGTTGCTTGCCTCTTAGGTAAATGAACTCTGAACTAGAAGGAAACCTCTAATTAGTTGAGTCTTATTACGACGTACTTGTTAGGGAGGCAGTGGGTCTACTCTTTCCCTTGCCACCCTACCCTCTAACCCCCTCTCCCTGCACGCCAAGGGGCCTTCAGAACCCAGGCAGGAAGTGGGAGCTGTTTAACAGTAAGAAAGAAGAAGAGGAACTGGAAAAGGACATTTTCTTGCCAGTGCTGCATTGATCATATGATTTAAAGGTTAGTTGCGTGTCCTTTACAGGACATTGCAGAACCAACCCCAACAGCCCCTGGCTGTTGTGTGGTTTCTCTAGTTCTCTAGGCAAATTTACGTCCAGTAGTTTGCCATTGATCATATGATACTAAACGAATATTATTATAGACCAATTGGCACTTAATTGGTGATGTGGTCAGTATCAAGCCAGCTAGCTTTACTTCCAAGGACTTTATCTGGTACACATTTTATGCTGTACTGACCTGCGAGCGAAAGTCATTTGTGAAAAAACAGCAGGCTCGATGCCGATTCGAACCCTAGACCTTTGGGCAGAGTAGAACTGAAAATTAACAAATAACAGTTTTACAAGGCTGGGTTCAATCACTGAGCCATCCTGATTGGGGAAAGTGCCTGGTATTGCAGGAATTAGTTCCAGAACACAGTCTTGATAAACAAGCATGCTAACTACTATGTTACAACAGCTCCTTAACTGATTCCTTAACTATTATATGGTCATCCAGTGCAGGCAGTCTCATTTTAGGACGACTATTTGCTATCCTTGATTGTGAAGCGAAAGCTAAATGCATTTTAAAACAAATGCCTGAAGGAAAATGGTGAACATGAAATTAATTCAAGAAGGGTGAAGATATAAGAACCATTTCTGGGCAGCCACTGGTATCAGCATTATAAAACAAAGAAGATTGTGCTGTATTGGGCACATGAGAATAAACGAGCAGAGAATCACCACACAGGCACTGAAAAAGGAAATAATTGGATTGAGGAAGCCAGGATAGGCAAACCTTAAATGAATGTTGAGGAGAAAAGCCAAAGATACTGGACTGGATTCCGTCCATGATGTTGAAGGGATTGTACAGGAATGAACAGAATGGAGAATTAGACTGCGAGCCAATGCTGCAACTGGACGATGAAACTACCCTTGATGATTATAGTACCATGTTTCCCTGAAAATAAAACTATCAGCACCATGTAGCAGATCCTTTTGCAAAACTCTCATCATGGTCTGCCTAAAGAAACTTGATCTCTCGCCAGTTCTTCAGCCTCATGAACTTTCATATTCAAGGAGTCACTTATATTCTACGCCCATCTTCTTGTTGGTCGGCCCCTGCCCCTCCTTCCTGATACCAAGCCTTCTGCTATAATTTGTTTCCGCATCCGCCATGGCGCTTGATATGAACAAAACATTTCAGTTTCCTAGACAAGGTGCTGTTTATTAGCCTAAATTCTTTAATATTCAGATCTTTTAAAATGGCTTCTTTTTCTATGGTATTCTGAGAATCTTTCTATAGCATTTCAGCTCAAAAGCCCCTATTGTTTTTTTTAAGCACCGGGAGACAGTCCACAGCACAAATCTGTATGTTGCTCCATATAACTAAAATATAATATAAATAAAATCAGCCCCATAAATAAGCCGTAGCTTGATTGTTTTAAGGAAGCTTCCCCCCCAAAAAAAATTGATATCCTGTTGAGATTCTGAGATCTACATTCTTTGGTCCTGTGTTTAGAAGGAGAAAACTGGAGTACATCGTGACAGTAGGAAAGCTGAAGGGAAGACAGAAAAAGACAGAGAGAAAAGATGTTAGACAGTTTGACATCATGCCATGGAGGATCATCCGTATCAGAGTTGACTGACAGTACACGGGACAGAAAGTTATGGGTAGACACCACATAGCATTCACTTTAAGAAGAAGATATTCTGAGCTAGAATGAGACTATGGCCAGTGGTTCTACAGGAAATGGAGTTGCAAGTAATTCAGGCCAGAATTCAGGATTTGAAGAGTTACAGCAATGTTTCAGAAGAAGATGACATGACTGTATTTGAATAAATTTAGAGTTTTGTTTAAGTTTTGATTTTGTAACTGAAAAAAAAAAGAAGACATCTCCAAATATAAGTGGTAGTGTATTTTTCAAAGCACAGATTTATAAGACTTTTTTTTTTTTTTTTGAGAAGCAAAACAGTTTCTCAATCCATGTTGAATCCCTTTTTTTGTCATTTGTATTTTTAAAAAATGTAAGCTACCAGCTGTGATGCTCGCCTACCGATCAGAAGCTTGTGGGTTAGGGTCCTAGTGCCAGACTTTTTTCAAAAATGACATTGGCTTCCAGGTTGACCCAGGCTTAAATGGGTAACAGTTACAGACCTGGGAAGTAAAGTAGGTCGACATCATGCCGACCACATCACCCACAGAGTGGATGCCTAGATACTTAAATTTCTGAACTTGTCCTAAATAACACCTTTGACTTTTATTATACATTTAAGCACTATTATTTTCTTGGAAATCACCATTACTTCTGTAATGTAACTTGACATATTATTTTGTTTCATAACTTTTTTTTTTTTTTGCAGCATCAACTCGCTTTGTGAAGTGTGAGAAGTGCCATCACTTTTTTGTGGTACTGTCTGAGACAGACTCCAAAAAAAGTTTCCGGGAAATTCGAGAAGAAAAGGTCACCCAGAAAAAGAGAGCCCCACCACCTCCAAGAAAGGTATTATATGTGGAACATCATGTTTTCCCATATGGGTTTAATGGTCCCATTTGGGTGGGGGGGGGGGGGGGAGTGGGGGAGATAGATCCACTGCCTCCTTGTCAGGCGTACTGTAAAAGACGACTGATCGGAGATTTGTTTTCTCCGGAGTCAGAGCTCATCTGCCTGAGAGGCAAGGAACCACCAGTCTGCATACAAATAAGCAAATCTGTAAAATGGATGTGCATGCAAAATTCAAGTTCTGGAAAAAGACTTCAGTCCATAAGTAGACGAACGACCAGAACCTCACATCAGAGTTTACAGCCTATGAACGCTAATGAGAAGAAGAACAACAACATGTTCATATTCACAGCTGCACGTAACTATTGGAGGGAGTGTATTTCCTCTTTGTGGTTGTTACCTGAAGGTTTGACTTTGTGTGCCCCATTTTGGGCATCACTTTAATAGGAACTTTAAAGCCAACATGCAAGCAGGTAATCGCTGATCTACCACAGCTTCCATATTATTAATTTATTGTTACTTATCCGTGTCAACATCCTAGCGTGTGGATCCTGCTTATTCATACTCTATACTTCAATGCAGCAACCATCTCAATGTCTTCATCTCAATGTACCCAGCAGGAGTTGATTGGCATAGCTTCTTTCTTTGATTTACAGGAACTGTAGTAGTGTTTACAGAAGAGGCCTGGTATTAGTCGGATTGTTGTGGGCTGTGGATGTTGTGGCCCTACAGGGAACCCAATTATTATTAATTACTGTAAAAAAAAAAAAAAAAGACATATTTGTATTCTTCTTTTGCCTTTTATATCCCAGTGGAGAATAGTCTCTAAACCAACTCATGCCAAGTCATCCTATCATTTGCTCTCGCCTGCAGTTTACCCAATGCACCCCTTATCTTTTCACCCTTACTCTCTAGTTCCCTTCCACTTGTGTTTTTTGGTCTGCCTTTATTTCTATGCCTCTGTGAGTTCCAGTGTAAAGACATTCTGGTTGTATTGTTCTCATGTTTATTCATCATGTGTTCTATCCATTGCCAGCATCCTTTCCTCTACATTCTTTAGGAAGCAGAGAGAGACCAAGAGAAAAGATGCTGGATGGTTTGACATCATGGCATGGAGGATCATCTTTATCAGAGTTTATTGAAATAACATGAGAAAGAAGGTTTTAGATAGACATGACTGCCAACCCCAAACTTCATGGAATTTAAGAAGTTTTGTTTTTTTCCTTAAATTCTACATTAGTCTCTTCTTCTTCTTCTTCTTCGCATTCACCGGCTTTAAACTCCAGCAGAAATGGCTGGTTGTTTGTCCACTTCTGGACTCTTTTCCTGTTCCAGAAACTGAGTGTTGTTTGTACATCTGTTTCACGGGTCTGATTCATTTGCATGCAGACTGTTGGTTCCTTGCCTCTCAGGCAGATGTACTCTGACTTTGAAGGAAGTTCCCGCTTAGTCGACTCTTATGACATGCTGTTGGGCAGGCAATGGGTCTATTCTTGTTTTCCCCACAGTGGGCCCCCAGAATCCGCACATTAGTGATTCTATATACCATTTAATTCCCAGTAACCAATTAATGTTCTTAGTTTATTGTATTTGAAGACTGTCAAGTGTAAAACAAGACTATATTCACCACCCATCTCTCTGCAGATTTATGAATTTTTAGACCGATATGTGGTTGGCCAAGATCATGCAAAGAAGGTCCTGTCCGTGGCTGTGTACAACCACTACAAGAGAATCTTTCATAACCTACCGGCATTAGCCAGCAGTCAAAAACAACCAGACACGTCCACTTCCCAGACTGGACAGCATTATCCTCACACATTCTCTCCCCGGGGTAATTGTTTGTATACAGTTGTCTCAATAATGTACTTTTGCATATTAATTTCTCATTCTTCTTCTTCTTATTCACGTTTACCGGCTGTAAACTCTGGCAGAAAGTTCAGGTTCTTCGCCCACCTCTATACTTTAGTCTGGTTCCAGAACATGAGTGTTGAGTGCACATCCGTCTTACAGATCTGATTTGTTTTTATGCAGATTGTTGGTTCCTTGCCTCTTAGGCAGATGCACTTCGACTTCAGAGGAAGCCCCCAGTTAGTCGACTCTTAGGACATACTTGTTGGGGAGGCAGTGGATATATTGTTGTTTATCCTAAAATGGGGCTCTAGAACCCACAATCATCTGTCTTGTTTACTTTCAGCTAGTTCTAACGCAGAATGTCCTGCATGTATTGATGCCATACTGTCCAGTATCTTCTGTCTCTGTCTTCCTTTGCCTCCCCCCCCCCCCCCCCCCCCCCCAACTTTCCAGTTCTCTCCTTTTCATGACATGACCAGAGAATGTAGATTGTCTCCGTCTGATGTGTGCAACCATTTTTCTCCGTGATTCTGTTGTTAGACCTGTACAGCTCTAATGTTTTTTAATTAACAGTTCAATACAGTTAAAGGATATTAATCACAAATAATATTTTTTACCTACAGAACTAGCCCTTGTTCACCTGTAAAACACATTGATCTTTTACAGCAGTGATTTCCAACTTTGATGACTTGTGAAGCCCTTTGTAGAATCAATTTATATGTGGAGCAATAATAGTGTTTGGAAAGAAGGAAAGAGAGCTGAGGAAGAAGGAGTAGATAGTAAGAAAATGTAAAGTAATGAGACATCTAATTAATTGCTCACTACCATGCAATGCAATTACTTTTTAAAAACTGAAATTTACCAAAATAGGCAGTTTATTCACAACGACCACCAGTACATATATTGTTAAATCTTGGCCATACTTAAAAGTTCTTCCATAGTTTAATAAATCAACTTGATTGTGTCACAATCGATTTTTACATCATTGTTTACAACAGCAACTGTAAGGTCTATAAAATATTGTAAAAACAGTTAATGTGACAGCAAATGTAAGGTCCATAAAATATTGTAAAAACATTTAATGAGACATACATGGCTGCGTCTCTTGCACATATTTCTCATTTAAGGTTTAATTGATGATAACTGCAGGCAGATGCGGATGTCTGTTTTTTGCATTTGCACGGCTTTTGTATTTTGTTTTGGTTGCTTAATAGTGATTTGTAGTTGACAAAGGTAGCAATACTAATTTTCTGTTTCTGACAAAAAAATTTAAATCTTGTAACTACAGCCTTCCAGCGCCCCATTGTGAGGGAAAACAAGAACAGTTCCACTGTCACTCCAGTAAGCATGTCGTAAGAGTCGACTAATTGGGAGCTTCCTTTGAAGTCAGAATAAAATAGATGTAGATGCAAAACTCAGGCCCTGGCGCATAGTTAAAGTCCAAAGGAACAAACAACCAGGATTTATACCAGAGTTTACAAGTGGCTAACACAGCAAAATAAAAATTAAGATTATTGATCTGCATTAAAAGAAATTTTTTTAGAAAGAAATATATGAAGAGAGGTAAGCAGCAGTAGTAGTAGATTTTTACCCCACTAGGACATCACACAAGCGATAAACACCAGAGGACACAAAGTACCACCATGTGGATGAGGATCACAGTGGAGAGGTCCCAGAAACCGCATTCAGTCATTAGACCCTATTTATGGTCGGGCTATATTGCGGCCCCTGGCAAGAGCCAGGATGGGGCTTCAAAACAATGAAAAATGCATCCCACAAGGGGATGACTAGTTGAAAAAGTATTTGTTCCTTAATTTTGAACAACAACATCTTGGAGTCCTCTTTTCAGGGGGGTGTTTTATAAATGTTATATAATTGAAAATTCCATATTTTGTTACTTTTCAAACAGTAAGGCATCTTTAATATGTTGGTAGATATGCTGCAGATTGCTGTTACAGGACCCCTGGGTCCTAATCTTGGTGGTCAGCAGTCGCAGACAAACAGCCCTGGAGAGGAAGCCAAGAAATCTGACATTCTAGAAAGTCATTCTCAGGAGCTGCAGCTGGAGAAAAGTAACATTTTAATGCTGGGACCAACAGGATCAGGTCAGTCCTTCAATACTGTTTGTTAATTGTTCGCTGTAAGTGTCTGTATTGTAATTGCATGGTTTGATTATGATGAAACTCGGGGACTGTTGCTATGTATGTCAATAGATTCTGACCTTATCAGCTACTACTTGATATAGTTGATTTCATTGAAACTAAATATCCAATTCTTCTTCTGCTCCTCCTTTCACAACCACCACCTTTTGCTACTTTTTTGTTCTTGTTCTTGTTCTTTTTCTTCTTGAGCTTTTTCCTCCTCATCCTTCTCATTCATATCATTCTCTTGCCTCTTCTTCTTCTTCTTCTGCGTCTTCTTTTGTGTATATATCCGATCATTTCAAGTGACACACAACATTTCTATGCTTCACATAGAAGTGCACAAATTAAAAAAATGTGACATAAATTAATTGATATTATTGACAAACAATCCACGTCTTCTGGCATACAGGGCTAGACCTGTATTTTGTAGACCAATTGGAACTTTATGGGTGATTTGGTCAGCATCATGCCGGACGCCTTTACTTTCCAGGACTCCACCTGGTACCCATTCAATCTGGGGTCAACCTGGAAGCCAAGGTCAATTTTTGGACAAATCCGGTACATCAGGACCCGACCCCATGACCTTCCGATCCGCAGACAAGATTTATATTTGTAGGATATTTATACATAAGTTGATAGAGCATCATCACCATACGGTGAATCATTGCGTCGATAGAAAATGTACACTGAGTTGACTCATCCTTACTGCACATCCAAATCATTCAGTTCATAGAAGGCATAGGAAAGAAGTGGAAACCCAGAGGACGCACTAGACCAGTGTTTCCCAATGTGGGGCCTGGGTCACACAGACAGGGAATTCGTTAAGAGGGACAATTTGAAAGTTTCCTACTGTCATGATTTACTCCAGTTTTCTGCTTCTCAAAGAATGTATATTGTCTTTTTCTGTTGTAGGCAGTCAATTCTCTTTGTGAGTCAGCTTCTTTCATAAGTTATAATTACGACATCAGAAACCGAACCTTTCACCTCCAAATGACAACAGTGCCTTGCTGCAGGAACAACTGTACTGAATACATGACAACTCAGCATCCAGTGAGGGAACCTTTTTTTTAGGGGTGTTGAGATGGTCATGCATCTGTTCCTATAGTGAGGTGCTGTAATCATTTGGAGTTGACAGATCTGATTTCTAGTGTCATAACTATACTTTCAAAGTTTACATTAGCTAGCTTAGCTTTTTGTCCTGTTCTTCTTAACATGAGTAAGTAAAGGATTCTTTTCCACACCTTCGGACATATTTGGCACATAGGGCTAGACCTATATTTTACAATCGGCCCTCGGTGGGTGATGTGGTCAACATCATGCTGGCTGCCTTTACTTCTCTGGACTATACCTGGTACCCACAGGCTGGGGCAACCTGGGAGCCAGTCATTTTTGAAAAAGTATGGTTCTGTTAGAACCCAAACTCACAATGCTTTGATCCGCAGGCATGTGTCTAGCCACTCCACCATGGCAGCTGCCTTTTTTTGTGAGTGCCAGTCAATATATCTTTTAATTTCTTTGTCTTACTGTTTCAAGGGTCCCCAGAGATTTGACTTCATTTTTTCCTTCAATGTATTACATAGTTAAGTCCTCAACTACAAATCAGTGTCTTAATCTTAATCTTTCACTGCAGTCGGGTCACCCCATACTTGCTCCATTCCTGCACTAGTGAAAATCAAATGAAATGTCCCTCACTGTCCATTTGAAAAACTGGTAAACAAACAATTGTCCCAGCACAATCCAGAAATATGTGCATGCAGTAAATGTATACAGCAGTTGCTAGAGGCACCAAAGCCAACAGTTGCCACCAGATATGCAGTTTTCCATTGTTGGAAGTACTCGATCACAACAAGTTGGCCATGCACACGTAAAATTTTTACATAAGGTATTTCACCAGCCCACACGTAAACCGACTATAGCCCATATTGAATACCACGACACAACCGCTGCACAATGTATCTACACAGAGAATGTTCCTGTTAATTTTTGTTTGCATAAAATAATCACTTTTGTTTTGTTTTGTTTAAATTAGTCCTTAGCCCTTTAGATTATATGATTATACATCTTTCCTGTAAGAAATATTGAAAAACAGAATAGTCAGATTGACTGTATAAGTAAATGACACTTTCCGTGCCTTTAGGCACATGCTTTTTTAATACATGTTTTTATACATGTTTTTTAATACATGTTTTTAGAAGTTGATAGATGATGTGGTCTACTTTACTTCTCAGGAAATTTCCTGTTGCCCATTTTATACATAAATTCTTCTGGAAGCTACTGGTCAATTTTGAAAACTCCACCAAGATGCAGATTTAACACTGTCGCCTCAGTAACACTACAAAATATGGGTCATTACACCATGGAAAAAATACTTTATAAAAAATTAGTAATTTTACACAGATCACTAATAAATTTTTAGAAACCTAATTTATCTAATATAAAATTTATATATATAAAGGGAATAATCAGTAAACTTAAACGCAGTGAAGAATTAAATTTAATTCCCTGGAGCCTCAAAATAACAAAATGTATTAAATAAAAATGTATCGGGTGACATGCTATGACCCTGTGACCTCTATCACTGAGGTTTGCAAGAAAATTTGACTTCACTTGGCTCTAAAAAACCTTTTTGTTCCACAGGAAAACTCCTAAATGCTATTTTAAGCTTATATTTTCACACCCTGACCTCTTAAGTTAAAAGTTTACAAGGTGTGAACTCAACCAGTAGCATTAACTATGTCTGTTACTGTAAAGTCAGAAAAGGGACATTTACGGGTAATTGGAACCAATAGGAAGTGTCAGTTTTGTGGCTTCTCGGGGTGACATGGTTAAACTCGCGATCTTCAGAGCAACAGGCAAGAATTTAGCCACTGCACTACTGTGTACCCAGAGGAAGGAATATCAGTAGACTGTTACATATCATGCATCTTTCCCGTGGCAACTTATGGGTGTGAGTCATAGACTCTTTGTCATTGAGGGAAACAAATCAGAGCTGCATGATCTGAACATTGAAAGAGAATTGGCTCATAAACAGCACCCTGCCAAAAAGGTGAGGTATTTTGGCCATGTTAAATGTCATCATGGCCTGGAGAGAACTGTTATAGAGGGAACAGTTTCTAGAAAACAAGACAGAGGTAAACCTCCGTGAAGGTGGACACAAGACATTAAAGATGTACCAGCTATGAAAGCACACAAGGTTAGAGAATTGGCTAAAGAAAGAGGGACTTTCAAATGTGCCATGATGAGAGTTATATTGTGTAAAGGACCAGCTGATTGATGATTATGATAGTCACATATGGATTAGTTGTTTCAGAACTGTTTTTAAATTTTTTTTAAATATAGTATTTTAATATCATATACTTGATTGTAAAATATCTTATACTATTTCAAGGCAAGACACTGCTTGCACAGACATTGGCCAAATGCCTAGATGTTCCTTTTGCTATCTGTGACTGCACAACACTCACACAGGCTGGCTATGTGGGAGAAGATATAGAGAGTGTTATAGCCAAGCTTCTGCAAGATGCTAATTATAACATAGAAAAAGCTCAACAAGGTAATTCCTTTTTTTTTGGTTTTGTTAATTCACTTGAAACTTTTCCCCCATTTTGTTACAGGTTTATTTATGGTTGTTTTGATTTTGCAGTTGAAGATTTTCACCTGTTGAGGTAGTCAGTCTTACAGTTTGTTGTATCTAACAAAAGGCTTGGTAGATTCATCATCAGTCATCATAGGGGGCGACATTAGCAGTCAATAGGAGAGTCGCTTTCAAATCCAGCTGCGACTCGCTGCAGCCCATGGCCGATGTTGGGAACCGGACAGTTTCCAGGGTTCTCTCTAAAAAATGGGTACCAGAGTTAACACTCTAGGATAAATGGAGGAACGTCGCTGTAGCTACAGAGTTTCGTGTGGATGGAGACACAGGCGGACAGTTTCTTATCAGCTGTCCATACTGGTGGCAGAGCACTTATGGTTTATAACCATTTGCAATGACGCTGGTTCACATCTCCCAACTTTACCTTTTTATCATCGGTCAGCAGGTCTTTTACCAAATATCAGTCTCGTAATGGCACGTCCGAAAGTCTCTCTTTCTCTAGTTAATTCTCCAGATCTATGAGCTTTCATAATCAGTGCATCTTCAGTGTCTTGTACCACCTTTATGGAGATCTGCCTGTGCCTCGTTTTCCCAGAAACTACCCTCAGTCACTGTTATCTCTAGGCCACTATATTGTGGCCAGTTGGTAGATTACAGTGTTACTATTCTGTGTACTCCTGGGGGGGGGGGGGGGGGCGGGGCGTC
This sequence comes from Candidula unifasciata, assembly GCA_905116865.2. Classification (NCBI taxonomy): domain Eukaryota; kingdom Metazoa; phylum Mollusca; class Gastropoda; order Stylommatophora; family Geomitridae; genus Candidula; species Candidula unifasciata. The sequence continues at coordinate 440,715 of CAJHNH020007778.1, read as the reverse complement.
TGGCAATGCACAAGCATTGATCTTTATTACTAACATTCAGCAGAAGTTTAAAAAAAAAAAAATAATGTTGATGCTTGTTTTCGTTGATTTGAAAAGTTCCGCAGGATAGGTTTTAATAATTAAAATAATGTTCCACTCTTAATGAAGCTCTTAACTCTTTCCCTACCAGGCAAGTCATCATATGTTGACTAATTAGTATAAAGACATTGCACATTTCTGGCTCTCTTTCATCACAGATAGCTGTTACATAAATTCATTATATACAAATTGTTAGTTTTACTCCTTGTTTAAAAAAAAACAATTCCTGTGCATATCTAATAGTTTTCAGTCATTCAGCCTTTTAAAGGATTTCATATTTAAAGACACTAAACAAAAGATAACCTATTATGTCTTTGATTAAAAATTTTTTTAGTAAACGACCCTTTTTTTTTAGCCAAGTTCACATAAGATACAAGATGCCAGGCTCATATATTGACCAGTTGGCACTCTGTTGGTGATGTGGTCAACTTCATGCTGGCTGCCTTTTCTTCCCAGGAAATAGCTGGTACCCATTTTAGTCTGGGTCATTCTGTGAGCCAGGATAAGTTTTGAGAAAATTGCCTTGATGCAGATTTTGCCCAAGGCTTCCGTCGTCACTTGATAACTCATCATCTTCATCATGTAGCAGGTCTTTTTGCAGGATGTCGCTTTCATCACAGCCTGCCTTGTTTCGTCATATCTCCCACATCATGCCATTTTCTAACCAAGACGTTGATAAAGGCTTTGGTCAAAATGTTCGATTGTGTTTGTATGCGTCTTTTCCATTCCCTCAGGTGAGCTTTCTTTTCACATTTTGTGTTAAATTTAGTATTTTTTGCAGTCAGCTCGACTGCAGTCACCCCTTATTACTAGTGACATGTTTTCTTAGTGACAAATCTTTCTAGTGGCATGTCTTCATAGTGACATGTCTTCTTGGTGAAATGTCTTCCTAGTGACATGTCTTCTTGGTGAAATGTCTTCCTAGTGACATGTCTTCTTGGTGAAATGTCTTCCTAGTGACATGTCTTCTTGGTGAAATGTCTTCCTAGTGACATGTCTTCTTGGTGAAATGTCTTCCTAGTGACATGTCTTCTTGGTGAAATGTCTTCCTAGTGACATGTCTTCTTGGTGAAATGTCTTTCTAGTGACATGACTTCCTAAGGACATGTCTTCCTGGTTTCATGTCTTCCTGGTGTCATGACTTCCTGGTGTCATGTCTTCCTAGTGATATGTTTTCTTAGTGGAAGACATGACATCAGGAAGACATGACACCAGGAAGATATGACACCAGGAAGACATGTCCTAGGAAGACATGTCTTCCTAGTAACATGTCTTCCTAGGACATGTCTTCCTGGTGTCATGACTTCCTGATTTCATGTCTTCCTGCTGTCATGTCTTCCTAGTGATATGTTTTCTTAGTGACATGTCTTCCTAGTAACATGTCTTCATAGGACATGTCTTCCTGGTGTCATGTCTTCCTGATGTCATGTCTTCCTGGTGTCATGTCTTCCTGATGTCATGTCTTCCTAGTGATATGTTTTCTTAGTGACATGTCTTCCTAGTAACATGTCTTCCTAGGACATGTCTTCCTGGTGTCATGACTTCCTGGTGTCATGTCTTCCTGATGTCATGTCTTCCTAGTGATATGTTTTCTTAGTGACATGTCTTCCTAGTAACATGTCTTCCTAGGACATGTCTTCCTGGTGTCATGACTTCCTGGTGTCATGTCTTCCTGATGTCATGTCTTCCTAGTGATATGTTTTCTTAGTGACATGTCTTCCTAGTAACATGTCTTCCTAGGACATGTCTTCCTGGTGTCATGTCTTCCTGGTGTCATGACTTTCTGATGTCATGTCTTCCTAGTGATATGTTTTCTTAGTGACATGTCTTCCTAGTAACATGTCTTCCTAAGGACATGTCTTCCTGGTGTCATGTCTTCCTGATGTCATATCTTCCTGATGGTAAATCTTCCTGGTGATATGTTTTCTTAGTGACATGTCTTCCTAGTAACATGTCTTCCTAGGACATGTCTTCCTGGTGTCATATCTTCCTGGTGTCATGACTTCCTGATGTCATGTCTTCCTGATGTCATGTCTTCCTAGTGATATGTTTTCTTAGTGACATGTCTTCCAAGTAACATGTCTTCCTAGGACATGTCTTCCTGGTGTCATGTCTTCCTGGTGTCATGACTTCCTGATGTCATGTTTTCCTAGTGATATGTTTTCTTAGTGACATGTCTTCCTAGTAACATGTCTTCCTGGTGTCATATCTTCCTGGTGTCATGACTTCCTGATGTCATGTCTTCCTGCTGTCATGTCTTCCTAGTGATATGTTTTCTTAGTGACATGTCTTCCTAGAAACAAGTCTTCCTAGGACATGTCTTCCTGGTGTCATGTCTTCCTGGTGTCATGACTTCCTGATGTCATGTTTTCCTAGTGATATGTTTTCTTAGTGACATGTCTTCCTAGTAACATGTCTTCCTAGGACATGTCTTCCTGGTGTCATATCTTCCTGGTGTCATGACTTCCTGATGTCATGTCTTCCTGCTGTCATGTCTTCCTAGTGATATGTTTTCTTAGTGACATGTCTTTCTAGTAACATGTCTTTCTAGGACATGTCTTCCTGGTGTCATGTCTTCCTGGTGTCATGACTTCCTGGTGTCATTTCTTCCTGATGTCATGTCTTCCTAGTGATATGTTTTCTTAGTGACATGTCTTCCTAGTAACATGTCTTCCTAGGACATGTCTTCCTGGTGTCATGACTTCCTGGTGTCATGTCTTCCTGATGTCATGTCTTCCTAGTAATATGTTTTCTTAGTGACATGTCTTCCTAGTAACATGTCTTCCTATGACATGTCTTCCTGGTGACATGTCTTCCTGGTGTCATGACTTCCTGATGTCATGTCTTCCTAGTGATATGTTTTCTTAGTGACATGTCTTCCTAGTAACATGTCTTCCTAGGACATGTCTTCCTGGTGTCATATCTTCCTGGTTTCATGTCTTCCAGGTGGTAAAACTTGGTGATATTTTTCTAAAAGAGACATGATATTGAAATAAATATGATCTCTTTTTTACTTTAAAGGTATGTCTGTCTGGGTGAGAATGGATTCAGATAATAATTGGAATGGGATGGATTATAGAATCGGTTAACTCATTGTGTACAGAATTAGTTAACTCAGAAAAGTATTGCATCTGAGTTAAAGTATCAGATGGAACATGAGTATTTAACTTTAGTAAAAAGGGTGGGGATAATAACTTTTAAATGTAATTGTTTTGGATGAACCTAATTAGATTGCTGTATAAAATTAGAATTATATGAGTGTAATGATACAATATTATATTTTCCATTAAAGGGAAAATGACAATACATAGAATTAAAACTTGGTAGCTGAGCCTATGAGAGCTACAGTAGCATAGTGACTAGATGCTCATCTGCTGGCCCAAAGGTCTGGGGTTCAAATTTGCATTTAACTGATTTTCTTTCCCAAAAAGAGGTAATATATGATGTATGTCTCTATCAGTATTCATACATCAGTACTTGTTTTCTTTCAGGCATTGTGTTCTTAGATGAAGTTGACAAAATTGGCTCTGTCCCGGGTATTCACCAACTTCGGGATGTAGGAGGGGAAGGTGTTCAACAAGGTATGCTTAAAATGCTGGAAGGTACCATTGTGAATGTGCCTGAAAGGAACTCTCGTAAACTGAGAGGTGAAACGGTACAAGTTGACACAACTAACATCCTGTTTGTGGCATCTGGAGCATTTAATGGGCTGGACCGAATCATCATGCGTCGTAAGAATGAGAAGGTATGAAATAGTGGTTGGTGCTGCCTGTTCTTTGTTAATGCTGACTGTTGGGTGGTGATGTATACCAAACCTGACATCCCACGTTTGTGCCAATAGCTTTGGATGGAAGAGCACCTTAGGGAGGATTCTAGCTGTACCTTTTTGCCCAAGAAGATCCAGAGAGAAAACCCTAGAACCCATAACTTCCTGGAAATTTTGCATCAGTTTGAAGAAATTTGAATTCCTATTAAAAGATTCCAGAAATCCTTGATTCTCAGTAAAGTGATGCTAAATGTAGGATTAATGTAAGGGGTTTGATTGGTTGTTAGAATTAGGGAAACTTGGTTGTAATACATGAAGTCAGCATGAGACTGAGTACAAAAAGAGACACATTTCACCGAGTGTCAACAGTCAGTAGTGAGACCGAGTACAAGAAGAGACACATTACACTGAGTGTCAACAGTCAGTAGTGAGACCGAGTACAAAAGAGACACATTACACAGAGTGTCAGTAGTGAGACCGAGTACAAAAGAGACACATTACACCGAGTGTCAACAGTCAGTAGTGAGACCGAGTACAAGAAGAGACACACCACACCCAGAGTCAGTAATAAAATTATTTCACTACATTTACTTATAATATAGAATAAAGATGGCAGTGTGTGTGGAATGCAACTTTCAGGTGATACCGATAGAAAGCCACTATCAGCTGGCGTCGAGGGTATCCAATGATCGTGTATAGCAATGAATTATCATCGTAGCTCTCACTTTCCACTCAGAAGTACAATCTTATGTATCTTCAAGCACACCAACACTTTTGTCATCACTGTCATCAGCAGAGTAACAAGGTTTTTTATTTTTGCATCATAGTATAAATAGAGCTTTAAAAAAATAATCTTACTTAGGCTTCATAATTTTGAAGTGCTACAGAACACAGCCTTTCAGCACAAAAAATATCTATAACAGTGGCCAAGATGCTAGTTTTAGCAACCAGAATCCTTTATGCATCATTTACATGCATGCATACTGGAAAACAATCACAAGTTGGTTAGTGCTTCTCAGGAATTGGACAGTGCAAAAATACGGACATTTATGGGGAATCAAGCACTACTAGAAGTGCCAGATTTGCAGCTTCTCAGGGTACAAGGGATAAACTAGGAAGAGAAAATGCAACTTGAAAACTGAATATCCTTACTTGTAGTAGTATTTTCTGCTCGTATTCATATCTTTTGTAAGACATAGTACTGACTTCCTTTTGTCATCTTCTTTGGTTCTTTTGAAATAGATTAGATTGTCTGTATGTGCAGATGATATTTTTTAATATTCTGCTTAGCATTCACTGGTTTTAAACTCTGGCGGAAGATTCTAGTTGTTTTGTCCACTTGTGGACTTTGGTTTTGTTCCAAAACATGAACTTATGTGCACATCTGTTTTACATCTGGCTTATTTGTAGGCAGATTGTTGGTGCCTTGCCTCTCAGGCAGATGCACACGAACTTCAAAGGAAAAACCTATTTAATCACTTTTTTCAATGTGCTGGTTAAGTGACAGTGGGTCTGTTCTTTTTCTCCCAAAAATGTTGTCCCGGAACTCATACGAAGGAATATTCTTTTAATTTCACTGCCTTTTGTGTTTAGTAAATTTCGGAAGTACTTTACTTATGTGCTATTCTGGTGTACTTTCATTTTAGATCCATTGCTGGTCCTGTTCACATTTCCCAGCCCATCTACACACTACCTGACCTTTCATTCATACTTTCTCAGACTCTTCTATGTCGGAGGGGTGTCACATTGTCTTCCCTCTAATGACATTAGCGCCAATGTCGCATTTACCGACCCAAGAACATGTAGAACTGGCCCTAACTCAAACCCCCCACCCCCACCCCTGCCCACAGTCTCAACGTAGGTCACACAAGAGACTCTTTTCTCTCAACATGACACCCCTTTGACCTAGATCAGACTGAAACGGTGTGTAGATGGGCTGGTAAATGTGAATAGGTCCTCACTGCCAGTGCTACTCTTTTAGAATCTTTAATTTGCTACTCTTTATAAATTATATTATGTATTTTCTTATGTTTTTTTTTATTTTTTTTTTATAGTATTATTATTTTGTTCATGTTTTGAAATTTAATAAAATTTTGTTATGCTCTTTTAGTATCTTGGATTTGGAATTCAGAAATCAGCTAGCGAGGGTCGGCGTGCAGCTGCAGAAGCTGATGTTAAAAGCCAGTCAGAAAGTTCCAATGCAGCACAGGATAATGAAGAAAAAGATGCTCTTTTGAGGCAGGTTAGTTGGGTCTCTGGAAAATCTCAGCACTTTGAATTTATATTATTGTTGATCATACTCTTGTGCTTGTTTGCTGTCATTCTACTGAGTTATCTGTTTCTGACAGTTTGATCTTTCATAGGAAACAGTAGTCTTCTATGCCTTATCCATACAAAACTGACCATTGTTGAAGATACAGAATTTGGGCTTAGGCAGTCACAATTTTAGGATATTCATTCAAAGGATTGTTATGAATAGGAAGAAAAAAGCAGAGGAGAAATAATAAATGAAGAAGGAAATGGAGATATAGAAAGAGAACAAGCTGAAGAAGGAGAAGAAAAAGAGGAGAAAAAAAGAGACGAAGAAAAAGGAAAAGATGAATAAAACACGTAAGGAACATCCCAGGGTGTGATCCAGGGTCCCATTGTGGGGGTACAAATAATCCTCATCGAAACTAATTAGGGATGTTTCCATTTAGGTCAGAGTGTATCTGCCTGACAGTCAAGGAACCAACAGTCTGCATACAAATAAGCCAGATCTAAAATGGATGTGCATGTAAAACTCAGTTTGTAAAACAAGAGAAGTGAATGAAAAAACAAACATTCCGCCAGAGTATACAGCCGGTGAACACGAAGAAGAAGACTCATGGGACAGATTTCATTACCAATACATGCAGATGTGATGGGATTAATAAGAGTAAAACTGGTTATGAACCGTTAAAAAGAATTATGGTTAAATCCAAGAGGATCTGCTTCGTGGCACTGAGTTATCATATATGACCATGTCTCTCTCCACCTGTGCCTAAACTCCTGCCAAGAGCACTGCACAAAGTGTAACTCCACAGCTCCAGCAGCAATCTCCATGGATTTCTGTAACTGAAACTTGTGACCCTGAAAAACTTACTACATTCAGGGCATGTGGCAAACAACTTCACCGCTTTACCACAGAGACCCTTCCACTGATAAGACAGAATGACTAAGTGTATCACTGGCCTCAGGATTCATCAGCTTTATAAATGCATAGTCATGACAGAAATGAAATGTTTACACACTGTGCTAGGTGTAATGAGGAAAGATTGACTTAGGAGCGATGATATCAGGAGAATCGGCACAGAACCAAAACTGAACTTTGTAGGTAGACAACAAATCAAATGGTTTGGCCATAAAACAAGATAATCAGCAGACAGGGCACCACAGAGGGCAGTGTTATACTGATACAATGGAAACAGACCCAGAGGTTGACGGCGCAGAATATGGACCGCAGAAATATCAGAGACATTGAAAAGTTCTGTATATAAAGCGAACAGAAGGGCCCTTTCTAGAGATCTCTTCTTGCCCTGATGCCACGAGGCATTCCAGAAGTAGAGAAAAGAAGAAAAAGAATTCATTTTAACTTTGTGTTGGAGGTCTACATCCCAGAAGTAAATTTTTTTCTTTAAACTCCATGGTTGCACAGGTTGAAGCCAGAGATATGATTGAATTTGGAATGATACCTGAGTTTGTTGGTCGCCTGCCTGTGGTGGTTCCATTTCATAGTCTGTCTGAAGATATGCTTGTGAGAATTTTGGTGGAGCCTCGCAATGCCCTTATACCACAGTACCAGACACTGTTTGCAATGGACAAGGTAAAAATTTTAAACTGGATAGATATGTTTTAGTTTACTCTTCTCTTCTGCACTTTTTTCTGTATTGGAATATAGGCACTCAATCAGTTCTTGCCAAGCCATTCTGGTTTTTTTTTTAAAACAATCTCCTAAAGTTTAAATAATGCGGACACAAACAGTACATTGCAAAATCTATTGCCTGGCATATTTCGTGGTGTCTCATCAGGTGCATTACTACAGAGTTTATTGAACATAAAATGGAGCACAGAATTAATCTTTTTTTTCTCCTGAAATCCATAAACCACATTGTCCAGTTGTGTACATCTATCCACTGTAAATTCCAGATAAAATAAGTCACACATAATCACATGCTTCATTATATGTTGATTCAACTCTTTAGTAATGCACCTGACGAGATACCACAAAATATGCCAGGCAATAAATTGTTTAATGTTTTGTTTGTGTCTGCCTTATTTAAATTTACAACGGTAAAACATTGTTTTGAATCTTCTAAAGCTAATTCTATGTTTAGTATCATTAATTCCTTCTCTAGTCATCTTCTCCTTATTTTCTAGTATCCCTCTATCTCTTGTGCCCTGTTGGTTCCTGTGAAAGAACATTCTTTATACTATTGTCAGGTTTTCCTAGTGTGTCCTATCTATCACCAGAATTCCTTAGTTCTACATTATGTGGAAGTTGTTTAGTTCTCTCTCTGAGCTCAGCGTAAGTAATTCTGCCATACCCTTCTGTTCCTTTTAATTTTTGGAACATCAATTGGTGAATGTTTATAGTTTTTTAGTCATTGTTTTTGTCATTCACCCTGTTTCTGTACATCAGCCGTTATTTGACCCTAGTATTGAACATTCTTAGTTTGGTACTAGGTTTAACTCTCTCAGTACCAGGGAATTCAAAGGCACATTCATTGGTTTATTTGTATATGAAACATATTTCCTTGCTCTGTATATCCCATTCATATGTTATGTAAACACATTCTAAATCAGTTATGATTGTAAATTCATCTGCCCCAGAACTTTGCTTTTCTATAAAGTAAAGTACAGTACAGATACCTTTTCACGCCTTTAGGCGCATAGAGCACACGGGAAGAGCACCCATATTTTTACAGACCAATCGGCACTAGGTGGGTAATGTGGTCAGCATTATGCCGGCCGTCTTTACTTCCCCAGGACATACATCCTGGTACCCATTTCAGGCTGGGTTGACCTGCAGCTCCCCATACCATGATAAAATTCCACGCAAACAGCAGTGGGTTTCAAGCATGGTACGTTGGAATTATGAGTTGGACTTGCAACCCCTAAGCCACGGACACTGCACGCTTTTTTTCATAAGATTTAAATAATTGTTGCTATAAGTTACAAAAATCTTAGGATAAACAGTGTTGAATTAAGAACTACCTGGGGCTGAAAAAGTTAATTCCTGTCGATTTCAAACTGCCTTGATCACTTCTGTTACTTTTTTATTTTCAGTTCTAGATCTCTATCTGTTACCCCATTTGTGTCAAACTTTCTATCTAAATAGGTCTATGTATCTCTCTAGATGTCAGTAATATTCACATCTTATTGAAGATATTGTTGGGCCATTTGTATTATCTTTTAGATTTATATTTTACTTCTTCTGCCTTAATCTGTTATTACATATCTAAAATACTTTTTACTGTACTTATTCTTATATATTTCCAACAAATTTTCTGAGCTCGTGACTGCCTCACAGTCAAGGCGGACACACAACATCAATTACATAGTCAAATGAAGAAGATAAAAGGCAGCAGGTTAAAAAGAGGCAAGTCGTGGATGAGTCAAGCCTAGGACATTATTTTTTTTACAGGTATGTTCACTTGAGGACATAGAACCCCGCAAGGAGTGGATGCAAGTGCCTTCAGAGTGCTGTACATCTTTTTCTGCTTGCATCCAACTAGACAGAAAATGCAGACAACAGAGTTTGGCTGCTGTAGAAGCAAAAGTTCAAGCCTTGATTTTTGAGAACGCTCTAGAGGGTGATGTTGTCATTTACACAGATGGTTCTGTAATCTGCCACGTTAGAAGCTCGTGGGCTTTCACGGCTCAGTTTGGAGGGAGAGTTGTGATGGAGGATTCTGGAGCTTTTGCAGTAACTACAAGTAGTCTGACTATGGAGGTTATGGCTGTGACTAAAGCAATAACATGGCTAGAGACACAGACTTTGCATGGTGCATGCTTTCTCAGTGACTTGATGAGTATGCTCAGGAAGATAGAAAAAGGCTGGTTCTGAAGGCAGGGGTTGGTGGCTCTACAGAATTCATGGCTGACAAGGATTTGTTTTACTTTTGTGCCAGGACATGTGGGGGTACAAGGAAATGAGTAAGCTGATACACTTGCAGTTTAGGCTACTGTAAAAGCCGGACAAGCCATGGACCAGGCTGATATAGTGAATGCTCTAAGAGAGTTAAGACGTTTGCATGAACCAACTGAGAACGGTGAATCTGCAACCATGGTCAGACTGCATGAACAGCATGTTAAACCGGGTGTCGCCAAACAAGAACACTATGCGGGTAGTCAAAGAAGAAGAATAAACCAACACAGAATTGGTGTCGTTAGCCGCTACACGCTGCGGAATTTACTGAGGAGGGTATCCGAGCACTTATGGACTGAGTGGTTCGACGTGCAGTGAGGATAATCTGTCGACTCACTAACTAACTAATATTTTTCCGTCTCCTGATCGCTCCTTTCCATTGTTAACTTGTATAGTTTTAAGTGACCTATTCAAGAACAGAACTGATTGCCCACATCAGAAGGAGAAGTCTACATTCTGTGGTCATGTCATGAGAAGGAGACAACGGTAACATTGTGACAGTGGGAATGGAGGAGGAGAAAAAAAAGACAATGAGAGAAGATACTTGACAGTTTGATGTCATGGCATGATAGATCATCTATGTCAGAACTAAGTGAAAGTACACATGACAGAAAGTTGTGGCTAGACATGACTACCATTGCCACAAAAGCATGGACTGTGAGAAGAACAGAAAGAACTAGCCTGGTTTAACCCATTTTAATAGATGTTCCTGTTAAAGATAATCTCTTCAACATTTGAAGATCCTGAGTCAGTCTGCAGTCATAGTCTACCCTAGTAGAGACATAGGTGGCATCATCATCAAGTGCCTTGCCAGCTGGCGTAGGCGTTCATGCATCTCCACAGATCTCGGTCTCTGGTGCTCTGTATCAATTAAACTGATGATATTCCTCCATGCCACTGTCTTAAGCCATCCACCATCGTTTCTCTTGGTCTGCCTCTGCTTCTTCTACCAGTGATCTTTCCGGTCATCAGGACTTTCTCCAGTGCTCCTTTTCTCATCACATGACCAAAGAACTTTGTTTGTCTCCTTCTCATTGTTGTATGAAATGTTCTACTTTCATTAGCCATTTCCAGGCAATCATTGTTAGTTATTCTGGCAGTCTAAGGTATTCGCAAGGCGGCACGGTTTTTGAAAATTATTATCTTCAAATGGTAATGTAATATTTCCATTAATTAAATGTTGCGTAATTTTTTCTTTTTTCTCTCTTTTTCTTTTCCAAAGGCTAATCTGATTGTAAATGATGATGCTAGAAGAGCAATTGCCAGGCTTGCTTTAGAGAGAAAAACTGGAGCTCGAGGTCTTCGAGCCATCATGGTAAGCACTCTCTGAACGTTCTTCTTCTTTTTCTTCATGTTCACCATCTGTAAACTCTGGCGGAAAGTTCTGGTTGTTTATCCACTTTTGGACTGCAGTCCTGTTCCTGAACCTGAGTGTTACGTGTGCATCTGTTTTACAGATCTGACTCATTTGTATGCAGACTGCTGGTTCCTTACCTCTCAGGCAGATGCACTCCGACTTCGAAGGAAGCTCCCAATTAGTCGACTCTTATGACATGCTTTTGGGTAGGTCATTTCTTTTTTCCCTAAAATAGGGCCCCGGAGCCCACACAGGGATCTCTAAACGTTAATTCACACAGTGATGTAAAATAAAGAGTAAAATATTTGTATTGTCTGTTACTGAGACCCTAAGGAGATGCACATAAATTGCAACATCCCACCCTATTAAGTATGTGGTAGGTGACTAATGGTTGAGTTTGTCTCAGGGTTGGCTGATGTACACTGTAAACATTTAGAGCCACAAAAGCCAGCTGATTGTGAACACATTTAGGAAGGAAACAGGATCATGACAAAGGTTAGGAATGCTTGGCCAAGTTGGCTGAGAGCCTCTGCTCCATCAGAGTGTTAAGAACAGAAGAAGAAGACAGCAGTGTCCACTCAAATGACACTTTAACAATTCTATAATACATAAAAGTACATTACAGTAGTATGTCACTTGTTCAATATTATGTCACTTGTTCTTACAGTAGGTTACATCACATGCTTTAATTGATATGCAAAAGGTAATTTCACATGCTTTGATTAATTTGTAAAAGGGTTCGCACCCGCTCTCTGTGGAAGCTTCATTGTTGTCTGCCTGCTGAAAAAACATAGGCGGTCATGATTCCGCATCCTACATAATTGGCACATATCGGATCAGGTCTACTCTTTTCTCGCCCGATGTATACAATCATTCCAGCCCTCTCCCCCCCCCCTCAGTTGCTGTGGCTGCTATTGGATACCTCACCATCACAACGCTTTTTGAGAGGGCACCCACTTTGAGAAACAATGGTGTATATCAACTCTTCTTCTTTTTTGCGCTCACCAGCTGTAAACTCTAGTGTAAGGTTCTGGTTATTCATCTACTTCCAGACTTTAGTCTTTTTCCAGAACTTGAGTTTTGTATGCACATCCATTTTACATATGTGACCTATTTGAATTCAGGCCGGTCATTCCTTGCCTCTCAAACAGGCGCACTCTGATTTCAAAGGCAACGCCCCTAATTAGTCGACTTTTACAACATGCATGTTTGTGGGCAGTGAGTATTTTCTCCCCCCCCCCCCCCCCCTCCCCACAGTGGAACCCTATAACTTTCTTAACTCTTTCAGTCCCAAGGATTGCATCATACCTTTACACGTTCCTACCTAGAAGCCTGGTGAACGCAAGATGCTTTGATTTTACATCTTTCTTTACTACCCCTTGGGCATCTCATGCTTAACCCCTTGGGGCTAAAAGAGTTAATTGCTATAGGCTCCCTCGTTAACCCAGGCTAAAGGAATTGTCACGTTTAATAATAGTAGCCAAAATGATGTTGACATCACCTGCTGAATGGTTATTAGTCTATAAAATGATGGGGGCTAGAACCACATGCTGCATGCACCGATCATGTAAAAAAGTGTTCTTTGCTTATTTAAAAATAAATTTACTGTTCTTAGAGATTACCTCATCATCATTATAAACCACTTCTCTTTATTAAGTGTCATGGGGAGGAATAATTTGCAATCCAGTACACGCTGGCTGCCACTGGCTATTGTCATGCCGTTAAGAGTGTCTTTAATGTTGTCAACCCATATTTTTCTTGTCCGACCTCCTGCTCTTGTAGCTGATCTTCTGAGATGTAGTGCTTGTGATGGTATCTGATCTTGCTGCATTCTAATGAGATGGCTAAACCACTTGATCTGCTGTTTCTTGATGAATCTAGTACAAAGGTGTCGTTCCAACAATCTATCTGATAGTATCCTTGGTCACTCAGTCTCGGACTGTAACGTTGACAACTTTTCTCAAGCACCTCATCTCGCAGGTGGTGATTTTGCGTAAATAGGCTTTAAATGTATCCTTGTTTGGCACTGGTAGCTTAAAGTTGGAGGGAATATGCTTTTTATAGTTGGTATATAAGTGCACTTGCTTTTTGACATCTGGTTTTTATTTCTCTGTCAGTTCTATCATCTTCTATGATCACACTTCCAAAGTATTTAAATTTGCTAAGATTCAGACTGAAACAATTCAGCTGTATGTGTAGTGGCCTAGGAGCTCTACTAACTTGATTTGTTTTAGTTTCGTTTTCTTCTTTTGCATGGCTTAGACATTACATTGACTGTAATTGCAGGAAACCATACTGCTAGATTCTATGTTTGAAGTACCTGGATCTGACATTTCCACCGTGCTTATCAATGAGAAGGTTGTTAAAGGAGATGAACCTCCAGCTTACATCCGGACAGCTAAAGTTTCCAAGTCTGAGACCTCTCGGGACACCAGCTGTGAGGATGAGGAGGACATGAAGATCAGGCAGTCGTGATTTGTGTGGTGTGACATGGCTTGGCTGAGATAGTAGTGTCAGAGACGTTCAAGTGTTTGTGTGTATGTTTTCTGCCTGTATTTTCTTGTTTATCTGCTCTTTTTTTATGTATGCAAGCATGGAAGTGAACAAAGATATAAAAATGTGTCTTTGTCTGTCTGTCCGTCTGTCTCTCTGCCTGCCTCTCTGTGTGTCTAACTACCTACCTACCTGGCCTCATGTTTGCTCGTTTTAATATATGTGTGTGTTGCTTTTGTGTGCATGTGCATGCATGGAGGTATATGAATGAGAGTGAGTGACTGAGAAAGTGTATGTATGTGTGTGTATATGTGTGCATACCTCTGTGTGTGTGTACAAACGAACACACTCACACATTTGTTAATGTTTGTAAATATAATTTTGTTTTAAAATAACTACCAATATTTTAAAATAAAGAATCCATTACATTTAATTTGTAAAAAATAGAGAGAAATAACAAATGAGAGGTGTATAATTAAGTGTGGTTTAATTCGCTCACTATGTAAATATTTTAAGTTCCAGCAGCGTTCTCCCTGATTTCACATATATACATATGATTTATCTACATGCTGTGTCTAATTTTAGGTCACATATACCTCTTCTTTTCTACTTATTATTATTATTGTTTTTATTTTGTTGTCTCACTCTTACTGGGTTTTAGCAGTTTCTTGCTTTTCTGTTTCATTTTGAGTGTTAGATTGGTTCATCTTTTTGCCGGGTTAATCTGCTTGTGTATTCATCTCATCTTTGGTCTTCCTCTTGCCTTCTGCTGTATGTCTTATATACAGTTTGGTCTGGCTGCATTCTTATTAATTGGCCAAACCACTTCATTCTCTTTCTTTTAATGTAATCCAGGTTTTCCCAACCTTTTCTCTAATGTTGATATTCATTACTCTGTCCCTTCTTGTGTTGCTGGTGATGTTTCAGAGGCAGCCCATCTCAGAGGAAGTTATTTTCTATTCTTTTGTTCTGCTCTTTGTCTGTGTTTAGCACTTATAGTCAAAAATGATAATCTCTGGCTTACTTCCTGTCCAGTATCCGCTTCCTGCACTACACCTGTACTCAGAGTTTCTTCTTCTTTTCTCTGCTCCTGGAATGCCGCACTGCATCAGGGTGGGAAGAGATCTCTGTAACGGGACCTTCTGTTTGCTTCATATAATGTACTTTTTAGTGTCTCTGATATTTCTGCTGTCCATCTTCTGTGTGTTGACCTTAGAGTTTCTAATGTGTTTTCTTGTTTGTATCTGTATTATTGTCTGCATGTGTTATATGCTGAGGAAAACTTTGTAACCGCAGTGTTTATTTGTTTATGATTGTGATAGTGTCAAACTGATAAGTTCTCTGCTTGTTTGAATTGATATTTATTATGATAGTCAAACAGACTTCTTAGAAATATGTTTCTAGAACATGTTGGTTTAATTAGAGACTCACAGTGTGCCTATCCTTCCACTAGCAGTAAATTGTTCTCCATTGAGATTCTTGCTGTGTGAAGCAATCCATGTGAAAGCCTTGGGAGCTATTGAACAGGATTAGGAGCTATTCCTAAACTCTCCATGACTATTTGAAGTAGTTTATTGGTGTTGTTCCCCCCTCCCCCACTCCCCTTTCCCTTTCTTTTGTTGAAAATGGAAAGAGGGATACATTTCAGAGTACCAGTGTTGAGAGCCTGTGCTTAACACCTTCTTTAGCAATATGCCATATAAAACACATCAGTTTCAGAGCTGTACTAACAATGTTGAAAGCTAATACTCTTCTTCCTTAGCTGTGTGACATATTGTGAGACTTAGTCAAGGTTGAGAGTTTATAGTTCCATTCCTTAGCTGTGTGCCATGTTGTTGGACTGAGTCCTGGTTGCGAGTTTATACTCCATTTCTTTAGCTGTATGCCATGTTGTAAGACTGAATCAGGGTTGAGAACTTATACTCACCTTTCTTAGCTGTGTGACATGTAGGACTGAATCATGGTTGCGAGTTTATACTCCATTTCTTTAGCTGTACGCCATGTTTAAGACTGAATCAGGGTTGAGAACTTATACTCACCTTCCTTAGCCATGTGCTAAGTTGTAAGACTGAATCAGGGTTGAGAACTTATACTCACCTTCCTTAGCCATGTGCTAAGTTGTAAGACTGAATCAGGGTTGAGAACTTATACTCACCTTCCTTAGCCATGTGCTAAGTTGTAAGACTGAATCAGGGTTGAGAACTTATACTCGCCTTTCTTAGCATGTGCTATGTTGAAAGACTGAGTCAGGGTTGAGAGCTTATGCTCTTCTTCCTTGGCCATGTGCCATGTTGTCAGACTGAAGGTTGAGAACTTATACTCACCTTCCTTACCTGTGTGCCATTTTGTTAGACTGAGTCAAGGTTGAGAGTTATACTTCCCTTCCTTAGCTATGTGCCTTGTCAGACTGAATCAGAGCTGGTAGCTTATACTCATCTTCCTTAGCTATGTGCCGTGATATGGTGTAAGGCTGAGTCAACTTCTAACAGTCTTGAGAGCTTATACTCTACACCATCCCCAACTGAAATAACTATATGGAACTCTCAGGTGAACAGTATTTTGTTGAGTATTTTAGTAATTATGCAGACGGTCAATACTCAAGGGAAATGTCAGACAGTTATACAGGCTGTTACTAGTGCTATCAGAATTTGAACTCATTACTTGCTGCTGAGATGATGGAGGGAGCACTTATGGGAATGTTCTGAGTGCTTCCGACTGTTTCTCTCCACCTTTCTGTCTTATATTCACACATACATTCACCCCCCCCCCCCCCCCCAATTTTCCTGAACCCCCTCCACCTCACATTTTCTGAATTATATTCTTTGGATTGAATTAATACCATAAGAATTGGAACTCTGCGCTGATGGCAGCTGAAGACTGAAACAGAGAGCTTCTGGTATTGTCCCAAGTGTTTTATGTCGGTTCTTAACTCTGTCCAGCTATGTATTGTCTTTGCCTTTACATATTGAAAGAATTTTAACATTACAAAAGATACTTTTCAGTAGCTATTTTGATAAACATTTATTTGGGTTTTACTGTGTTACAGTAAAAATGCGGTGTAATGTAACATGGCTGAGTGTTGAATTTGTTTCAGAGCCCAGATCTCAGTAATTTATGTAAAGGGAGAGAGTGTGTATGTGTGCGCGTGTTTGTGTGTGTCTGTATGTGTGTGTTACAGAAAGTAATACACCACACAGGAGCTGTTTATTCAAAAACCATGAAATTTGTACAAAATATACATGCATGTGTCAAGTAAACATTATTATTATTCATAGTAATACCCCTCAGCTTGTACGACCTTATGCCAGAAATAAATTAATCATGTACTGGGACTATACAGTGGATGGGGTAGTACAGTCTAACCCAGTTTAATGATGTGTTGCCTGTTGCCAGACTTAGTGAGGGTGTGGGTTTGATCCTTAACAATGCCCACCCACGTGAGAAACTGGACTATTATCTAAGCTATGTTGATCCTAGACAGTCCTGGATAGCCAAGAAAACAGCGAGTGGCTCGTTCCATGAAATGAAAGTTGCTGTACTTGTATCCACAGGAGAAGGAGAAGGGATAGATAGATTTCTGGATACACCCACTGTGATATAATCCAGGTGCTCAGTTAACCCCTCCGACTGCTCTCCTCTCCTGGCATTACTTAAAAGCCCCCATCAAGTGATTTAAATATTTGTTAGCTGAAGTAAACTAATATGCACAAAGACACTTGAACCTAAGTACACAATTTACTCAACTATGGTTAAACATCAAAAAGATTTATTTAATAAATCTGACTAAAATAAAATGAACTTGTTTAGGCTAGTAGAGTTGGGATGATGTTATAGATGACATTAAAGTTGTACATAACTTAGCTCATCAGGACAGTTCTCGGCTTGAGACCCTGCCTATCTTTTCCAGTTTGTCGTCCTCACTGCTTTCTGCAGGTCGTTACACTCGACGGTCGGCAAATAATGGATGCCTACTAGTCCCTGCCCAATGTGGGAACTGGAGAATGAAGAAACAAGCGCATATTTGTAGTATCTGCTCTAGATGTACACTAAGCATGTATATTATACTAACATCAAGCATGTTTATTTAAATAAAACATTTCATCTCTCCCTCATGCTCACATTCACTCCTGTCCAATTTGGAAGGGCTTATGTCTCACATTCCAACTGTTACATCTTCTGCCTTCCTCTACACGTCCTGTAATGATAGTCAAGTCTTCTACGTCAGGTGCCATCTCTCGTACAGACTCAAAATGACAATCAGTCAGACAGAACCAGTTCTGGAATCTATGCTTGGAACAATCGACGCGCCCAGAATGCTAACAATAGTTCTGGGGCGAATCAAATAACAAATCTCGTGGATTTACTCTCCGGGATCAATCTCCGCATTAGCCTCCCGAGAGTTAAACACATTTCAGTGTGTTAGCTGTATGTAATACAGATTCACATTAACCACACGTGAAAAGATTGCCAAAGTTATCTTCACGCTTGTGATTTCAAAAACATGATAGTTCATTAAATTTCAATGGCAACAACAATTTAGGTTTTACAACATTGAAACACATGTGCCCGAAAAACATTCATGACACTATCAAATAGGAAATAAAGCAATGTGACAGTGCCCTACGAGAATGAAGAAATGTCCGCCTAGGAGTACTACAAAGTGATGAAGACACACTTGAGCAAAAAGACAGTTAGATCTCTATCATAAAAAATATAGATTGGAACCTAATTTCAATCTTACCTGGAAAAATGAAACCACGATGCCAAAAGTTCTGTCTCAAGCTTAGGTTAAGCCCAACAGATGGCATGTGCTCGACAGGATCTCATTTACCAGACCTATAGTTCACCCCTTTATAACTTTTATCAAGCTCCTCCTACATTACGCCTAAAATCATTCTCATTAAGGGATATCACAGCTCCTCCCTTGTGGGTGTATATTCCCTGTCAGTCAGTGACTGTACAACAATTGTTTGCATTCCCACGCTCACATTCTACAGGTTCAATTAAGCTGGTCCCAGCTAATAGGCCTAGTCACACCTCCAGTCTACTTGACCTGTCATCACAATAAAATCCGACTTTGTCAATTCTTCTGCCAACACTTTCCGCTCACTGTGTCAATAGTGACCGTCGGACCTGCCGTCGAGTTAGGTAACCTCAGGGGGAATTAACCACAATTAGCCGGAGTTAGCTGCTCCTAAAAGTCTGGCTAGGAGATAAAATATCTGACACCAACAGATGGTGTGCAAATCTCCAGTCAGTAAGTCTGCTTGGTCAGTCTTATCTCTGTACCTTAACACTTAACATCTGGGAAAAAGTTGTAGTGTTTGATATGACCAACGGTCCAGGAGAATTAAAGGTGTGATGTGTCGTCGTCATTAAGGATGTATCCAAATCCCTATTTTCCTGTATACTTTCAAAATACAAAGAAATAAAAGTAGGTTGAGGAAAGACATTCTGGAGTCACCGAGCGTATTGTCACAGAGCCTCTCCCTTAAGTTCGGTCACCCTGACCGCACATCAGCACGCTCTGTGGCTTCCAAGAATTTCAAGTCCTCCTTTGCATAACTGCCCATAAGTTTTCTGTTTCCAGTATTCTTTATGGCAGTGGGAATTCCTGCACTCGTCTGCAGATATCCCATGTCCTTTCATCCAGGATAATTCAATACTGTCATTGATCCTGGTATTGAGCGGGTATTCCAAGCAGTCGCTCGGTAATGTCCCTTTGTCCGGAGGTTCCTCCTTCCATCGGATAATCAAAGATCCATGCTTTGTCAACGGGACTCCTCTGCGCCGTTGACTGACAACCTCTGTGCGTTTCCTCACTTCGCCGCGCCCTATCTGCCTAGGGAGAGCCTGAAGTGTTCTACTAAAAGGATTAGTTGCAGTCAGGTTGGATCCTCTTTTCTTCCGTCTACAGATCCTTGAAAAATCTGTTACAAATCTCCTCTTAAAACGAGGGATATCTTCACTCATCGTGATCCCACGAAGTGAGTGCCACTTACCACTAACAATTTCTCTGAAGAGTGTCCATTTGTTGCCTCTTCGGTGCATTCTGTCTTTACCTTGCCAAATTGTCAGGGTGGAATTGTCTTTAACAAAGATCAGTCCAGAGTCAGAGCACGAAATCAAGTCAGGGTATACAGTCAAATCAGTAAAAAACTCAGGGTTTCCTGTAGACTGTAAGGTGGGATTTCTTCGCAATGAAGTTTCCACCACCAGCTGAGATACCCCTGTCACTTCCTTCGAAGCAAAGAGTACTACAAGACCAGAATGTTGGGGTTCCCTACTATTCATGGCTTGTTCTGCTTCAGGGTCCTTCATCAGAAGTATCCCTGTCGCCCCAGCTGTACAGGGCAGCAGAGACAAGTTGTCTCCCTGCTCACGAAAAGTATTTTCTTCTTCGATAATGGCAAACACTTCTGTCTGTCCATTATCGACGTGCACAGGCCTAGCAGAATTGTCCTGTTTATGTCGAGTCTCTAAGATCGTCAAGACGTCCAGAGAACTCTCCTCCTCATCTGCTATATCTCACCTTGGTCTGGCTTTCATATGCACAGTCCAGTGAAAGCAAATCAGGAGGTGTGTTGCCGCCATCGCAGTCAACTCCTTTGGGTGTAAAGTCAGAACTAACACATTCCATTAGGCATGCGGCCGCATCCAAGGAAATAGGGGACACAGGTTCAGCGTTATTCCCTACATCAGTCTGCTTTAATTCCTCTTCTTGCATGAAGGGACCAAAGGGGATATGGGAGTTGGGTAAGTCTTTGCCCTCGTCCTCATTAATGTCTGGTGTGACAGTCGAACCGCTATGTCTACGGTTACAACCGTTATCACGCTTGTCACTACTGTCAGGTTCGCTCTCATTTATCTCGTCTGAGGTAATGGGAGTAAGGGGTTCCAGCAATGTAGATCTGGTCCCTTTAGAAGATTTCTGCTTCTTGTTCCATCTTTTCCTTTTAGGCTTAAGAATGGAAGTAAAGGGGTCCAGCAATGTAGATCTGGTTATCCCTAAAGAAGAGTTCTCCTTGTTGCCTCTTTTCTCTGTAGGAATAAGAGGTGTGAGATACTGTCCTCCGGTTTTTATGTTTTCTTCCTTAGCTGTTGAAGTTGGCCAAGGAGTGCACACCTCAATGGTTAGATGGGGCCCCCACCATATCTGTTTGAGTTTCAGCCTGAGGTAATGGTTTTTCCTCGCATATACTCGCAGTTTCCTCAACGCTAATGTTTTCTGCTTGCTGTTTTATCCTATCTTTTTCTGCCCTCTCAAGTAGCAGTTTTCGATGAATTTCTTCACTCTTACGCCGCATCCTTTCAGCAAATCCTTCCTGAATACACTCTATCTCTCTTTCTAATTCTTCTCTTATAAGCTGTATGTCTCTTTCATACTCTACTTTCCTTAGCTGTTCCTCTCTTTCATACTCTTCTTTCCTAAGCTGTTCCTGCCTATTATATTCTTCTATCTCCAACTGGCGCTTTTTCTCTGCAGCATTACGGGCAACCATATAATCAAAAGTATCCATCTGGCATTTAATATATGTTTCTAACTGTGCCCCTACTCTACCCTCAGCTATCCCGAATTTCCTTACATCTTTTTGGTACTCGGTGCGTAAGTCCATTCTATCTATTAGATCTATCTACAGATAAATGTAATACTTCCCCGAGGTAGGATAAGAAGGATATGTCAGAGCAAAGTACAGTGAACTTGGCACCAGAGGAGACTATGACAGCCGCACAAAGATGTATATGATGCAAAGCAGCCTACCAGATTAACAGCCTATAGAATACTATAGCAGCAAAAGGATAAACCTATAAATGATCAAAGCGATGTTACACTCAGTCACTAATTATTAATCTCAATGATATGATGTCAGCATGTAATATGTTCTACAATCTATATCAAATGAAATATGCAAGCAAAAAAAAATCATCAATTCATCAACTCTAACTAAGCACTATAGATTAAACATTAATCAATGTTCATGAAATGTTCAATGATAGACAGTTAACTCATATGATTTCATCAATTAATTACTTTTACAGTTATTATAATTCTAATCTTCCCAGTTACCAATTACTAAGTATGATTTTAGTCTAAGAACTGGATGAAGAGTTAAAATGAAATCTATGAAATTAAACTTTTTATCGTTAGTGTAGGGTCTGCCGGGTTTGATCGCTGGCGGGACGCCACTTGTGTCAGGTTTTAATTCTAGAGAGCGACACAATTGTTACGTGATGTTATAAACCCCGAGACGAGATACCCAATTGTTGCTGGGTTCTATGCCGGGACGAGATCCCCAATTGTCGCTCGACCACGTGGGTAAATACACTGATATAGTGAGGGTGTGGGTTTGATCCTTAACAATGCCCACCCACGTGAGAAACTGGACTATTATCTAAGCTATGTTGATCCTAGACAGTCCTGGATAGCCAAGAAAACAGCGAGTGGCTCGTTCCATGAAATGAAAGTTGCTGTACTTGTATCCACAGGAGAAGGAGAAGGGATAGATAGATTTCTGGATACACCCACTGTGATATAATCCAGGTGCTCAGTTAACCCCTCCGACTGCTCTCCTCTCCTGGCATTACTTAAAAGCCCCCATCAAGTGATTTAAATATTTGTTAGCTGAAGTAAACTAATATGCACAAAGACACTTGAACCTAAGTACACAATTTACTCAACTATGTTTAAACATCAAAAAGATTTATTTAATAAATCTGACTAAAATAAAATTAACTTGTTTAGGCTAGTAGAGTTGGGATGATGTGAATGATGACATTTGTAAGTTGTACTTAACTCCTAGTAGAATTCTCGTCAGGACAGTTCTCGGCTTGAGACCCTGCCTATCTTTTCCAGTTTGTCGTCCTCACTGCTTTCTGCAGGTCGTTACACTCGACGGTCGGCAAATAATGGATGCCTACTAGTCCCTGCCCAATGTGGGAACTGGAGAATGAAGAAACAAGCGCATATTTGTAGTATCTGCTCTAGATGTACACTAAGCATGTATATTATACTAACATCAAGCATGTTTATTTAAATAAAACATTTCATCTCTCCCTCATGCTCACATTCACTCCTGTCCAATTTGGAAGGGCTTATGTCTCACATTCCAACTGTTACATCTTCTGCCTTCCTCTACACGTCCTGTAATGATAGTCAAGTCTTCTACGTCAGGTGCCATCTCTCGTACAGACTCAAAATGACAATCAGTCAGACAGAACCAGTTCTGGAATCTATGCTTGGAACAATCGACGCGCCCAGAATGCTAACAATAGTTCTGAGGCGAATCAAATAACAAATCTCGTGGATTTACTCTCCGGGATCAATCTCCGCATTAGCCTCCCGAGAGTTAAACACATTTCAGTGTGTTAGCTGTATGTAATACAGATTCACATTAACCACACGTGAAAAGATTGCCAAAGTTATCTTCACGCTTGTGATTTCAAAAACATGATAGTTCATTAAATTTCAATGGCAACAACAACATTTAGGTTTTACAACATTGAAACACATGTGCCCGAAAAACATTCATGACACTATCAAATAGGAAATAAAGCAATGTGACAGTGCCCTACGAGAATGAAGAAATGTCCGCCTAGGAGTACTACAAAGTGATGAAGACACACTTGAGCAAAAAGACAGTTAGATCTCTATCATAAAATATAGATTGGAACCTAATTTCAATCTTACCTGGAAAAATGAAACCACGATGCCAAAAGTTCTGTCTCAAGCTTAGGTTAAGCCCAACAGATGGCATGTGCTCGACAGGATCTCATTTACCAGACCTATAGTTCACCCCTTTATAACTTTTATCAAGCTCCTCCTACATTACGCCTAAAATCATTCTCATTAAGGGATATCACAGCTCCTCCCTTGTGGGTGTATATTCCCT
This sequence comes from Candidula unifasciata, assembly GCA_905116865.2. Lineage (NCBI taxonomy): Eukaryota > Metazoa > Mollusca > Gastropoda > Stylommatophora > Geomitridae > Candidula > Candidula unifasciata. Next base: position 416,962 of record CAJHNH020007778.1, on the reverse strand, counting down.
GTCAGTCAGTGACTGTACAACAATTGTTTGCATTCCCACGCTCACATTCTACAGGTTCAATTAAGCTGGTCCCAGCTAATAGGCCTAGTCACACCTCCAGTCTACTTGACCTGTCATCACAATAAAATCCGACTTTGTCAATTCTTCTGCCAACACTTTCCGCTCACTGTGTCAATAGTGACCGTCGGACCTGCCGTCGAGTTAGGTAACCTCAGGGGGAATTAACCACAATTAGCCGGAGTTAGCTGCTCCTAAAAGTCTGGCTAGGAGATAAAATATCTGACACCAACAGATGGTGTGCAAATCTCCAGTCAGTAAGTCTGCTTGGTCAGTCTTATCTCTGTACCTTAACACTTAACATCTGGGAAAAAGTTGAAGTGTTTGATATGACCAACGGTCCAGGAGAATTAAAGGTGTGATGTGGTCGTCATTAAGGATGTATCCAAATCCCTATTTTCCTGTATACTTTTAAAATACAAAGAAATAAAAGTAGGTTGAGGAAAGACATTCTGGAGTCACCGAGCGTATTGTCACACAAACCTTAGAAAATTTGAGTTTTATAATTACATTTGCACTATAATTGCTGACTGACAACTGTAGGGCCAGTTGTTGAGTAGTGATTCGCCTATCAGTAAGAATAATTCCCTCACAGCATTTCAACATTTCTGTGTTGGTGGCTGTGGCAGGATGTCCACAGTGTGGCTGATCAAGCAGCTCCGTATCTCTGCTTCCTGATTCTGTGATTCTCTGAACCCAGCAACTGGCTGTACTTCTGTTGACTGCCGATCTTCCATTCACATTACATAGTTTCATCGAAACCATGGTCATGGTGTATTATTACAACTCTGCCTTGGTGTGGATTTGAACCTAAGACTTTCAGACAGGCAAGTGTCTAGCTACTTCACTACCTCAGCTCCCCTAGCATCACAGTATTTTAACATAATCTCGTTGTCACTTGCATTATCATGTGTTCCTCATTTTATCTATGAATTTTACTGTCCAGTCAAACTGTAAAGAACATCTATCCTGATTTGACAATAAAATCTTATGTTAATTGAACACTTTTGCAGTGACATGCAAGCAACCATGCTATTTTGATAATGGTGATATTATAAGATGACAAGTAATGTATACATTCTCCATTAAATGTCAACAAAAACTTGGTGACTTTTTTTTTTCATTTTTCCTTATTAATTGGCGGAAACCTGGGAATTCTGTTATTTTATCTAGCAAAATATTTGATGTGTCAACTATTGTATTTAACATCAATAATGTTTTTGTTTTTTTTTAGTTTGCATTTCTTAATTTGTGTTGAAGGCAGATAGACTGGCTGGTTCTGTACAGATATATGGGCTGGTGCTGCACCGATAGATGGGCTGGTTCTGCGCCACTTGGAAGTGAGTGAACAGAGCAGAAGCACAAATAGATCATCACGGTCTGAGGAGAATGGCACTGTGAGGAGTGATCATGGGTACTGGCCGACACTCAAGGGAAAGGTGGGACGGATATAAAAGCAAACTGTTACTGGTACCATCTGAACTGGAACTGCCCTTGCAGCTGAAGTTAAGGATGGAGAACTATTGGAAACGTCTAAATTGCTGTGATGTTGATTCTCAATTCAACATTCACTTTGTACTGTTTGTGTTCTTTAAAACTTGAGGTAATGTCAACAACAACTGTTGCGAACACGAAGGACTGCTTTTATCACCCTGTGTGTAGATGTTTGTGAAATTGAGATAAATATTGCATCCATTCTATCTTTATGTCCCAGGCCAAATTATTTGTTATCTGATCACACATGAGGCCACTTCATGTTTTGCTAGGTACAAAAATATAATTGATCACACATGAGGCCACCTCTTGTTCTGCTAGGTACAAAATGATAACTGATTACACATGAGGCCACCTCTTGTTCTGCTAGGTACAAAAAGATAACTGATCACACATTAGGCCACCTCTTGTTCTGCTAGGTACAAAAAGATAACTGATCACACATTAGGCCACCTCTTGTTCTGCTAGGTACAAAAATATAATTGATCACACATGAGTCCACCTCATGTTCTGCTAGGTACAACAAGATAACTGATCGCACATGAGGCCACCTCTTGTTCTGCTATGTACAACAAGATAACTGATCACACATGAGGCCACCTCTTGTTCTGCTAGGTACAAAAAGATAACTGATCACACATGAGGCCACCTCATGTTCTGCTAGGTACAACAAGATAACTGATCACACATGAGGCCAACTCTTGTTCTGCTAGGTACAAAAAGATAACTGATCACACATGAGGCCACCTCATGTTCTGCTAGGTACAAAAAGAAAACTGATCACACTTGAGGCCACCTCATGTTCTGCTAGGTACAAAAAGAAAACTGATCACACTTGAGGCCACCTTATGTTCTGCTAGGTACAACAAGATGACTGATCACACACGAGGCAACATCTTGTTCTGCTAGGTACAACAAGATAACTGATCACACATGAGGCCACCTCATGTTCTGCTAGGTACAAAAAGATAACTGATCACACTTTAGGCCACCTCATGTTCTGCTAGGTACAAAAAGATAACTGATCACACACGAGGCAACATCTTGTTCTGCTAGGTACAAAAAGATAACTGATCACACATTAGGCCACCTCATGTTCTGCTAGGTACAACAAGATAACTGATCACACACGAGGCCACCTCATGTTCTGCTAGGTACAACAAGATAACTGATCACACACGAGGCCACCTCATGTTCTGCTAGGTATAACAAGATAACTGATCACACACGAGGCCACCTCATGTTCTGCTAGGTACAACAAGATAACTGATCACACACGAGGCCACCTCATGTTCTGGTAGGTACAACAAGATAACTGATCACACACGAGGCCACCTCATGTTCTGCTAGGTACAAAAAGATAACTGATCACACATGAGGCCACCTCATGTTCTGCTAGGTACAAAAAGATAACTGATCACACACGAGGCCACCTCATGTTCTGCTAGGTACAAAAAGATAACTGATCACACACGAGGCCACCTCATGTTCTGCTAGGTACAACAAGATAACTGATCACACACGAGGCCACCTCATGTTCTGGTAGGTACAACAAGATAACTGATCACACACGAGGCCACCTCATGTTCTGCTAGGTACAAAAAGATAACTGATCACACATGAGGCCACCTCATGTTCTGCTAGGTACAAAAAGATAACTGATCACACATGAGGCCACCTCATGTTCTGCTAGGTACAAAAAGATAACTGATCACACATGAGGCCACCTCATGTTCTGCTAGGTACAACAAGATAACTGATCACACACGAGGCCACCTCATGTTCTGGTAGGTACAACAAGATAACTGATCACACACGAGGCCACCTCATGTTCTGGTAGGTACAACAAGATAACTGATCACACACGAGGCCACCTCATGTTCTGGTAGGTACAACAAGATAACTGATCGCACATGAGGCCACCTTATGTTCCTCTAGGTACAACAAGATAACTGATCACACATGAGGCACTGTTTGGCACAAAAAAATGTTTCAAGAAGAGGATTGACCTCATTGCACTGAGTTTTTATCCTAAATGGCTTGGTCTCTCCCCCCCACAGAGCCACTGTCTTGCTGAGAGCATCACACAAAGTACAGAACAGAATTCCATAGCTCCAGTGATGACCCCTGGGTGTCTCCAAACTATCCATACTACCGAACTGATGATGGATTCTGAAACTAAACTTGCAGTCTCCCATATCGAGGTAAATTATTTTACTACCAAGACCTTTTTGGGACTCAAGATAAACCAAAAACAATTGATCACTGTTTCGATGCTAAACAAGAGCATCCTGGCACGTGCATGTTCATGATTTCTGTAAAGAGTGATCTGCTGTGCTGCTTCAAAGTCTTCTGGAAACATATGGCTTTATAGGACCAGTCACATTAGGCTAAGGATGTGGCTGTGATTACAGTCAGCAACAAAGCAATGGTGAGAAACACAACACAGTCACGTAATAATGATTCTTCAAGGCATTATTTGTGTTCAGGCAGTATCTTTTATTTCTTTGCATCTTCAGAACAACAGCAAGAAAGAAAACAGCCACCTCATTCTGTTTCTTCTGAGCCCTTGTGTGTTCAAACAGTCTCTTTTATTTCTTTGTATCACAGAACAACAACATAACATTACAGCCACCTTGTGTCTGCATGTTTGTCTGAGTATGTGTGTCAGTGTGTGAGCACGAATGTATATATGAGTGCTGTGTGTTTCCCTGTGTGTGTTTATATGTAAGTGTCTGTGTGTATGTCTGTATTTTTGTCTAAGTGAGTGTGTGTGTCTCTGTGGGAGTATCCGTGTGCATGTGTGTGTCTCCAAGCATGACTGTATTTATGACTGTATGTTTGTATGTATGTTTGTATGTATGTATGTTTGTGTGTATGTATGTTTGTGTGTATGTATGTATGCCTGTATGTATGTGTGTATGCCTTATGCATGTTTGTATGTATGTATGTATGTGTGTATGTATGTATGCCTATGAATGTAATGTATGCATGAATGTAATGTATGTGTGTGTGAAATCCATACGAAAAAATTTCACATGTTGTTCACCCCGAAAAGGCGTCTGTTTTGTGGTGTTCTCTGGACAACAGAATCGTTAAAACTAGGGCTGTACCGAATATTCGCTTCGGGGCCGAATAGTGGACCTAATAACTATTCGGTATTCGGCCGAATAGTTGCGGTCGGGCCGATTACGAATAGTGATTACCTTACTCCCGTTTCTGCATACACTGTGATGGACTGAAATAACTCTCTCATCAACACAAAAGTTGCTGTTGCCTAAGTCTGTCGAGTGGGAGAAACTGCGACCCGGTTGTGTGGTACAAGCTGCATAAAATGCCAACCGCAGTGTGTGTTTGCGTGTGTGAGTGTGTGTGTCTGTCTGTGTGTGTGTGTGTGTGTGTGTGAGAGAGAGAGAGAGAGAGAGAGAGATAGCGAGAGATCATGCATTTTTCGTTCTTTCAGGGTGTCTTCGCCCAAATCAAATTTGAAGATATTGCTAACGAGAATATGAATGTGTCGAGCGAAAGATGGTTTTGAAAGAGGCGGGAGCCCGAAGACAACTCATCACAGACATCAGAAGGAGATAGTCGTCATTTTTCAGCCATGTTATGAGAAGAGGGAAAATAGAACATGTTGTGACCACTGGAAAGATCTGTGGAAGGAGGGATAGAGGAAGACAACGAGAGAAGATTCTTGACAGTCTTGTTGCATGGCATAGAGGTGTGTCGGCACACGAACTTATACATGCTGCAGGAGATCGCAGATTGTAAGGAGGCATGATCGCCCAAGCCAGTCGGCAAGGCACCTGATGATGATGATACACTATTCGTATTCGTATTCGGCCGAATAGTTGGTCCCACTATTCGTATTCAGCCGAATATGTTGTGACGAGATGCCAAAAACGAACTTAGTGCACTTAAGACTATGGCTGCAATTGACATAGAGCAGAGAATGATTTTCACACTATATCAGCACCCGATCCTGTCAGTGGTTGATTATGGCCTGGGACTGCTTACCGTCTCAAAGAGTCAGATGGACAAACTAGAGCGCATACAGAAGGCCGCGATGCGGGTCATTCTGGGTTGCACCAGAGACACCACAGTGGTCTGTATCCTTGGTTTACCGACGGTTGCAGGTAGGCACAAGGTGCTGCAGGCGAAGTCATATCTCAGGGTAGCTGCAGACACAGACCACCCTCTGCATGAAGCTCTGGGTGCAGTTAAGGGTCAGCGGCTGATAAGAGGGGGGTCATGGATGGCTCAGGCAGAAGACACAATCAGACAGGTTTGCATCCTTGAGGACATTAGGCGAGGAGAGGAGTGAGTCAAAGTGCCACCTGAGCAGCCAGACTTGTGTAGAGTCATAATCACGCTGAGCCGGGAATGCAGAGACTGGTCAGTAGGTGCCACAGAGGTGGAAATTCAGCAATTAATTCAAGATAATGCTCGCTCAGAGGATTTGATCATTTACACAGACGGTTCAGTGTCAAGAGGCAAAAGAAGTGCTTGGGGCTTCTTAGCAAAAGTTAATGGTCGACGTTTGGTGCAGGAGAGCCTAGCATATGATACCACAACATCCAGCTTAAGAATGGAGGTGGAGGCGGTCACTGCAGCTTTCCGCTGGCTAGAGAACACGACACACACACACACATCGTGATTGTAACTGATTCAGAAAGCATGCTGATGAAGATCAGAACAGGTATGCTTCGTGCAGTGGCATGCTTCGCTGCGAAGGACAGGAGTGAGGAGTATTGTCTGGATTTTTTTCACCGAGTGACGCCGGTGTGTTGGGAAATGAATAAGCGGACAGATTGGCTGGCTCTACACAACTTGGTGGAACACTGATACATGCTAGGGCAGACGTGGTTAGTACCTTGTGAGAGAGCGTGTACAATTCGGAGGAGCAGATGGATCACCAGTCTGGTGAGATTGATGCAGTTGGGGGTGACGAGAGGTTCTGGCAGAAGCTCGAGGCTCAGAGGAAAGGCAAGACGGACGTTTAATCAGAAAGCTACTGGCACCATTAGTATCAGAACTCTTCGCTGGCCGCTGAAGATGGGGACGGAGCGCTTATGGGAATGCCCTGAGTGTTGTGATGTCGGTTCTTGAATCAAATCAAATCAAATCATGTATGTGTGTGTAAGTGAGTGGGTGAGCGTGTGTATGTGGGTGTATATATGTATATGGGTTTGTGTTTGCACTATACAACTGATGCTTTTGTGTTCTTTAATAATATTATTAATATGCATATCATCATATGATCATAACATGCTTTATTAGTAAAATACAACTGCTGTGCGAAAGATGGTTGACTGGAAGGGCCGAATGTAAGACGGACCTGCGTGCCCAATTTGTGACCCTTTGAAAATAAAGTTTGTTCGTTCGTTCGTTCGTTCGATTCTTCTGAGCACTTGTGTGTTTCAACAGTGTGTGTGTGTGTGTGTGTGTGTGTGTGTGTGTGTGTGTGTGTATATATATATATATATATATATATATATATATATATGTTAGGGCTGTACCGAATATTCGCTTCGTATTCGCTTCGGGGCCGAATAGTGGACCTAATAACTATTCGGTATTCGGCCGAATAGTTGCGGTCGGGCCGAATACGAATACTGGTTACCTAATTCCCGTTTCTGCATACACTGTAATGGACTGAAATAACTCTCTCACCAACACAAAAGTTGCCTAAGTCTGTCGAGTGGGGGAAACTGCGACCCGGTTGTGGTACAAACTGCATAAAATGCCAACCGCAGTGTGTGTGTGTGAGAGAGAGTGTATGTGTGTGTGTCTGTGTGTTTGTGTGTGAGAAAGAGAGAGAGAGAGAGAAAGAGAGAGAGAGAGAGAGAGAGAGAGAGAGAGAGAGAGAGAGAGAGAGAGAGAGAGAGAGAGAGAGAGAGAGAGAGAGAGAGAGAGAGAGAGAGAGAGAGATCAAGAGATCATGCATTTTTCGTTCTTTCAGGGTGTCTTCGCCCAAATCAAATTTGAAGATATTGCTAACGAGAATATGAATGTGTGTTTAAATTACATCGAACGAACGGTCGAGCGAAAGATGGTGTTGAAAGAGGCGGGAGCCCGAAGACAACTCATCACAGACATCAGAAGGAGATAGTCGTCATTTTTCAGCCATGTTATGAGAAGAGGGAAAATTGAACATTTGGTGCCCATTGGAAAAGATCTGTGGAAGGAGGAATAGAGGAAGACAACGATAGAAGATTCTTGACAGTCTTGTTGCATGGCATGGAGGTGTGTCAGCACACGAACTTATACATGCTGCAGGAGATCGCAGATTGTAAGGAGGTATGATCGCCCTCGTCAGTCGTCATGGCACCTGATGATGATACACTATTCGTGTTCGTATTCGTTTTCGGCCGAATAGTTGGTCCCACTATTCGTATTCGGCCCTAATATATATATATACACATATATAAAGAGGTGGGCAGATGAGAAGAGAAGGAAAAAAGAGAAAGAAATAGAGACAGGGAAGGAGGAAAAATATGACAAAGATAGTTGGAGGGAGGGAGAGAAGCGGGACAAGGAGAGAGAGGGATGCAAGCAGAGAAACATGTAGACAGAAAGGAGGGAGAGACAGGGAAAGTATAGAGAAGCAAACATACAAAGGGAGAGAACCAAAGAGAGAGAAAAAAGACAGAGCACGAGAATGTGGGGGAGGTATACAAAAAGGAAGTGATGGAGAGAGGCAAACAGGCATAAAGCAAGAGAGAGAGAGGGAGAGGTTGGGGAGAAAGGCAGTGACAAACACAGATAAAGAGAGAGGGACAGGTAGAGAGACAAGACAGAAAGTAAAAATATGCCAGAATTGCTAACAATTATAACAACAACAACAACAACAAAAATCTAGCCTCATGCTAAAACCCCACCCACTCCCCCAACCATAACACAATTTCATATGTACTTGACACAACCCCTAGGAAAAGACAGTTATGAGGCAGCTCAGCAAGTGTAGAAAATGAGAAAAAAATAGGGGAGGAGGAAAGAGAAGAATGAGAGAGAGAAGAGGGTAAGGAAATTTAGAGAAAATGAGACAGGATGGAGAGGAGACAAAGAGGGCAGGAGGGAAAGAAGACAGTGAGCAGGAGGGAGGGCAAGACAGAACAGAGTAAGGAAAGGAGGAGAGAAAAGAGGGAGAGAAGATAAAAGGAAAGAAAAAGGGTGAAAGAAGAGAAGGAAGGAAGGAAGACATGCTTGGGGGTGGGGGGGGGGGCGCGATAAGAACACTGAGTGCCAAAAATAGAATTAGGAAATCTAAGTGAGGTCACTTTTCCAGTTGCCACTCTCTCCCAAAGTGAATGTAGCTGTGGTCCATAAACAACAGTGCTGACCCCTACCTCCCATGCTTGTCTGGGGTGTGGCTGCAATAGTTCCATTTCTTACACTCAAGGCTGGTGAACCTGGGGGCCAATGTCATTTTTTTAAAGAAAGAAAAAAGTGGGAGGGGTGAGAGGGGGGGGGGGTGGAGGACTCTCAGCTCACTACTTGGGGAAAATAGAGCAAGATACCAAGAAAAATCAGTGGACCAGTGGACTTGTTTCATTTCTGATTCTACAATTACAGAAAAGAGAGGGGAGAGGAAGTGGTGGGAGGTGGTGTAGAAGGCTGAGATTGAAAGGGGGGAGGCAGAGGAGGTGAGAACGGGGGGGGGGGGGGGGAGAGAATAAAGATTAAGGAAAGAAAGTCGGGACTGAGACACGGAGAGAAAGAAAGGAGACAAGAAATAGGATGAGATATAGAGGAAAAAAGATAGTAGGAAGGGGATGCGGGCCACCCCAGGTGTCATCAATTTGGGAGGAAAAAAAAAGGGGGGGGGTGATAAATGTGTTTCTAAAATTAAACATATATTTGACATGTGTGTGTGTGTTGGGGGGGGGGGGGGGAAGGAACTGTTGGACATAAAATGTTCTGCACTGGGCAAACATAACCTTGCTAGGCCAAATGGGGGTATGTGGGGGGGGGGGGGTGGGGGAGCAGCAAAAAACAAAGAGAGAGCAAGGCAGTGACATATAGGTAAAGACTGTGGGACAGGTAAGAGATAAAGTGGAGCAGGTAGGGAGACGGACAGAGGCCCGCTAACAAATATAACACATAAAAAGAAAACATCCACCAGCCTCATGCTGACCCTTCTTTTTCTTCTTCTTCTTCTTCTTCTTCTCTTCCACCTTTTACCTCATCGAAGTGGGGGGGGGGGGGGGGGGGGGGGGGGAGATGTAATGTTCGTTGATGAGCTCTGTCAAGAGCACTATTAAGACTGATGTTCATTTCTGTAAGGCTGTTCTTAATGCCATCACTCCATATTTTCCTAGGTCTTCTGCTCGCACTGTACCCTTGTAACGTTTTAGTGTGGCTCGCTTTGGCAGATAGTAGCAGGGCATTCTTGTTAGGCGTCCAAACCACTTCATTTGTTGTTCTTTGATGACCTGTAAGACTGGCTTTATTCCTAGCATTCGTCTGATTTCATGATTTCGAATTCTGTCTTTCCTTGAAACTCCTGCAGCTCTTCTAAGGCATTTCCTCTCTGTTGTCACAATGTTACGTTCATTGGAGGATGTAAGTGTCCACGTTTGGCATTGATAGCATAGTGTTGGCCAACCAAACATAACTGTACACAGTTCCTAGGAAAAGACAGTTATGGAGCAGCACGTTTAGTAAACAAGGGGAACAAAATTAAGGGGGGGGGGGGGAGGAGAGAGTAAAGAAAAAGATAGAAAGAGAAAAAAGATCATAAGAGAAGGAGAGGAGAGATAATGCAGGAGACGGGAGGGTGGGAGCAAGAGGTAGAATAGCGAAAGAGGGAAGGAGAGAGAAGGGGCATAGGTGAGATAAAAGAAGAGAAAAGCTATGGGCGGGAGTGGCGGGGAGGGGGGAGGGATTACACTGTTGATCGCCAAACACATTGTAAAGATAAACCGGGCTAAAAATAGAACTGTGAAATCCAGTTGACTTCACTTGGCTTAACCCCACCATCTCCCAATGTAATCCTTGTTTCTAGTAAAACGCTCACAACGATATTAAAAACATCATCAGTTTACCGGCGCAACTTGAATTAGAAAAAAATACACCCAAAAACTCAGGAAAAACACATCATCTCAGTAAGGAGCCAGCATAAGACCAGAAGTGGCGGTGATGGTCGTCGTCGTCGTCGCCGCAGCAAGAGTAGCAGTAGTAGAAGTAGTCTGGTTTTTGACGGTACGCAGTACCCGCACAATTTTAGACACTTTGTGGTGCATACTGGCACCTTTGCTTTAAAAAAAAAAAAACCTTACTAGTAGTCGACGCCATAGTAGTCGCAGTAGTAGCGTCAGTAGCAAAAGTGGCACCGGAGATGTGGTTTCTGAGACGAGTGTTACGAATACCTTGGAAGGCCAGAGTAACTAACAACGATTGCTTGAAAGAGGTTAATGAAAGTAGATCTCTATATACAACAATAAGAAAGAGACAAACATTGTTCTTTGGCCACATAACAACTGGAAAAATCAGTGGGAAAAGGAGTAGAGGCAGACCAAGAGAGAAGATGCTGGATGGGCAGTTGACAGGGCACACGATGATATATATATATATATATATATATATATATATATATATATATATATATATATATATATATATATATATATATATGCATGTTGCATCAGTGTTTAGCACTCGTTCCAGTGGTATCGTCGCTTGTGATCACACATTTCATCAAACTTGTGTTATATTGTGATATATGCACATGAATCCTCCAGGCCTACAAGATGACCTCCCTGATGAATTTAAGTTAATCAAGATCTAGTTTCTGCCTCCCAACACCACTCCCTTACTCCAGCCAATGGACCAGCAAGTTATTTCTAACTTTAAGAAGCTCTACACTGAAGCATTGTTTTCAGGTGACTGAAGGGACCTACCTCCCTCTCAAAGAGTTTTGGAAAAATCACTTCCACGTCGTTGCCTACCTCAAGATGAACGACAAGGCGGGGGGAAGGGGTTACCAAGAGAACCCTAACTTCTTCTTGGAGGAAGCTTTGGCCGGAGAGTGTTGTCGATTTGTGACTTTGAGGGGTTCGAAACAGTACCTGTGGAACCTGTAGACAACGAGATGGTGTCTTTGGCCACTATCGTGGGATTGTAGGTGGATAACAGTGATATCGAAGAGCTTGTGGAAGAGCACAGCCAAGAGCTGACCATCGGAGAGCTTATGGAGTTGCATTGTGTTTCATAGCAATAAGTTTTGGAGGAAAGTTTGTTAGAGGAGGAGGAGGTAACAGAAAAGCAACAACCTTCTGGCGAAATAAGAAAAATGCTGAAAGCATGGGAAACTGTGCTTCTCACATTGAGAAGCATCACCCTAATAAGGAAGTGGCTATGCGCGCTGCAAATTTAATGATAATGCTGTGTCGCATTGTCGCCAAATTTTGAAGCGTCGACAAAAACAAATGTCTCTAGACATCTTTCTAGTAAAAAAAATAATTAGCTATGTATCATAATTATTTCGACTTTTTTTTCTGCAAATCGAATTCGCATTCTATATGGGTTCGTTACGCGTTTGAAGAAAAGATGAAGATGATTCACTCTCCTTAAAAATGTATATAATTTTCTTTGAATAAATGTTATAGTATAACTTATACATAGCATTTTGTGAGTATTTTTTTCGACATGGAACGCATTATCGTATTTTACATTAATTTATATGAGAAAAATTGCTTCGCTTAACGAGTATGATCCTGGAACGAATTATGTTCGTTAAGCGAGGTTCCACTGTATATATATATATATATATATATATATATATATATATATATATATATATATATATATATATATATATATATAGACTAAGGGACATAACCTGACTTTTTATCAACGCACTGTTCTGTAGAAGCAGTCAACTTGATTTTCAAACTGACATTTTAATTAAAATGTCTTTATTCCTTTGGTGTTTACCGTAAATAGTTGGGCACGACTCGTTCAGATATGGTATAAAATCTCGAGGGTAATAAAGACCTGCCAGCAACGTATTGAACAAGTATCAAGCAGTTTATGCCAAGAACCCTGCATTTGACAACCTGTAACCAAAATGATGCAAGCATCAGTTTCTCTTGAGAGGGGGATTCAAGTCCCCTTATGTTCTCAATAAGTAAATGAATTGCGGATGTGCAAGAAAGCTCAGATCATGCACATGTTAACTTATTACATACAACGTTCCCATGCGGGACGTAATTACTTTTAGTGATCATTTCTAAGGATGACTAGACGAGACGTCAAATAAACGTGCGGAGTTTGTTCACTGAGTTGCACACCATCAAGACCCATGACACCTGCGCAGCGAGCCCAGATCACCTAGTTTTCTATCAACCTTTTGCAGTCCATGAGATACCCAAATCTACTCCAGGAACCGACAAAGATGACTACCGTAGATTGGGACCTGACAGCCAGCTTCTTTAGTATCAAGAAGCATCACCCATCTACAGTTATTGTGACCGTGTCTGGCCCAGGAGCCGCCTCTAAAGCTTCACTTTCCTGGCTGACCATTGCCTTGACAGGCCCCGGCGGAGTGCCGCCCGGCGCTATCGTCGAACTCTGCAGATGGGAGACACCTACTTCACGTTCTATTTAAAACCCTCACAAAAGTTGCTAAAGACAGAGTTTACCACCATACCACCAGCTTCATGAGTTGAGTTAAGAATTGACACCACAGCACTCGGGGCATTCCCAAGAGTGCTCCGTCTTCTTCTTCAGCAGCCAGCGCAGAGTTCCAGTACTGATGGTACCAGTCATAATCTGGTTATATTCCGTCTTACCTTTCATCTGAGTGTAGTGAGCCGGCCAGACCCTTTGGTTACACCCAGGTGCCTCATTCTCTCCAGGTCATAATAATCTTGTTTCTCTACTGATTCCATTGCTTGTTCCTAAAGGACGTTGACCACATCTGCCTTGGCATGTATCAATTCACCACCCAGTGGTGCAGATTCAGCCAATCTGTCTGCCTGTTCATTACCAACTACGACGGCATAGCCTAGAGAAAAGATCCGCACTTTACTGTAGAAGGCGTGGATATCGTTCTCCAGCACGCCGAGACAAAAACAGTCACGATCAACAGAGTGCCAGTTGCGGCAACCGAGGACTAATAATTTCTGTACCCATGATGATGATGACGTTCAACCCTACCAGGACATCACACTAAGCGATACAACTTAAGGTGACACAAAGTACCACTATTCGGATGAGATCACCCGGGGACAGGTCCCAAAAACCCCGTGCAACCCACAGGGTGGGTTACATTAGGGCCCCCGGCAACAGCCATGGCGGGGCATTAAAACAACAACAAACTGAGTCTGACATTGGGACAATCGCTTTTGATTGATCTGTTCCCTCGGTTTCAAATCCAACTCGCTGCAGCCCACCGCCGGTGTTTGAAACCAGGCGGTTCTCCCAGCCTCTAGGAAATGGGTACCAGAGTTAACACTCTGGGGTAGATGTAGGAACGTCGCTGTAGCTACGGAGTTTCGTGCGGACGGCAACACATAGCACTTATTGTCTATAACCGTGCACAATAGACGCTGGTTCGCATCTCCCGACTTTTACCCCTTACCCTTAAAAAAAGCCCTAGTGACAGGAATGGATTGTTTTGAAAAACCCAGCTAAGCTAAACAAAAACCCAAGCAATACATTAACAAAGAACCGAAAAAACCCAGATTCTTAATATATATATATATATATATATATATATATATATATATATACACACACACAAATCTATATATGTATCCTCAATCGTCATCAGTTCTCTTATGTGTGTCCGTGTATATATATATATATATATATATATATATATATATATATATATATATATATATATATATATATATATATATATATATATATATATATACTGTTAAAAAACGGCGCGTTTTTATCAGTTTATTAGTTTGTAAATAAAATCCAGGTACATAAAAAGCAGACTCAAATGTTGTAAATAAAGTATCGTACTCTGGTATGTGAAAAGCAGTCTCAAATGTTGTTGACCATGTCTAGTGGACCGGGGGCATGAATCGCTTGGGTTTTTGTAATCGTTACAACGCAGTGGTCAGTTGTGTTTGAGACCATATTTATGAGTACAGCTCATGAAGCATGCACGAGAAAGCAACTCTATTCACTGCCTGCGCAACTGAAACCTTTTAAAAGGATAACACTACACCAAAACACTCAGTTCATGGGCACCTCTATCTATAAATCTAAGGAATATTTCTATTGGCTGATTGCAAACAGGAGAAAGTAAAAGTCAGGTTGCCAGATATCTAAACGTCCATCAGAGTACCAGCAGTCGATTTTGGCAGCGGTTCCAAGCCACTGGTTCGGTGGAAAACTGACACGGCAGTGTCACCTCAGAGACAGGTTTACAACAGCTTTCTCAACTGCGCAGGCATTGCCTCCAGGACGTCATGTATCTGCTCAAACTGTTTGGAACAGTCTACATGATGTTGGACGGCCACGACGACCACACCGAGGACCTGTCCTTACACGTCGCTCCACCAAAATCAATGTTTTTGGGCCAAGCAGTGTCGTCCCCGGGGAGGTGACAATCAACGCAGACCTGTCTGGTTTAGTGACGAATCCTTCTTTTTGTTGCAGCGTCATGATAGGCGGGGTAGGGTCTACCGTAGGCGAAATGAAGGTTTAGCCCAAAATTGTGTCGATGAAGTTTTACTACATTGTGATGGCGTTGTAATGGTGTGGGAATTATGTTCGCATCCATCCCCACCAGATGCCAGTCACTGATCCACGCAAGAGGAGGCCACACACCGTACTAACGAAAAAGGCCTAAAATTATCGTGACCCAGATGCAAAAAACATATCAATTGATTGGTGGAACCCTAAGGTATTCTGTGTGAAACTTGAGTAATTTCACTTATTTCCTTACAAAGACGCATAATTTCAAAACTGTGAGTATGTATGTTCCTTTCAGTAGCAACGCGTTTCTTTGTTAATTTTTTTTTTTTTATCGGGTTAATTAAATTGCAGAGTTTGTGATTATAGTAAAGATAATTTCTGAAATGGTTGGGACATTTTGAGAGAATGTCAGATGACAGAGAAGTAAAAACTGTATACACCAGGGACATGAATGGTCGTAGACCACGAGGCAGATAAAGAAGATGATGGAGAGAAAATATCAAAACAGACCTGCAAACACTTGGTGTTACCAACTGGAAAGAGAAAGCCAACCAGAGAGATGAGTAGAGGCAGGTGATATCTGCAGCAGTGAACCCCAAGGGCTCGGAACTCTGAAGAAGGCCAGTCAGAGAGATGAGTGGAGGCAGGTGATATCTGCAGCAGTGAACCTCAAGGGCTCGGAACTCTGAAGAAGGCCAGTCAGAGAGATGAGTAGAGGCAGGTGATATCTGCAGCAGTGAACCCCAAGGGCTCGGAACTCTGAAGAAGTAGAAGAATCCATGAGTGATAAATTATCGTAGGAGTATATTGTCTTATGTCTTGACATATGTTAGGTTATGGCCTGGGAAGTGGTGTGACCAACCGTCTTTGACGCGATTTCAATTGCCAGTTTCCAAAAGGCTCCAAATTATCGAGTCGTGTAGCCATTTCGCAATGTTGGGTCGAGACCTGAGTCTACCATTCTGCGAAAACTGCTATATGGTGCTGGTGAAAAGTTGACTTGAGCATGTGTTAATCCTTTCTTTCTTCCTGGATCTTTTGGAAATGTTTATGTCCCACTCCCCCCCCCCCCCCCATCTGTGTGTGTGTGTTTGTATGTGTGAATGCCCGGGTGCGCGTCTCTGTCTGCCGCTATGTTTCTCTCTCTCTCTTTCTGTGTGCGTGTTTGTGCGTGTTTCTGTCTTTGCCTCTCTCTCTCTCTCTCTATATATATATATATATATATATATATATATATATATATATATATATATATATATATATATATGCAAACATATAAGCACCACCTTTTCCAGTTATAGAGAAGTAAATAGAGAAGGCCGTGATATACAGTATCTGGGTGTATATCTGTCTGTCTCTTTGTTTCTCTCGCCCCACCCCCCAACAACCCATCTCTGTATCTATGTGTGTGTGTGTGCGCGCGCGCGCTCGCGCGTGTATGTATAAAACGTGCTTGAATGTGCAATGTTGTGTCGCTCGACTTATGTCAAATAAAACGTCATGCCCTGTTCAAACTACTGCGATATCGTTGAAATACATACAACCTATTCATCATTTTAGACAGTGCTTTGTCTGTCCTGTTGTCTTATTATCCCCAATGAAAGTCACACCAACGCGTGTTTAGACTCCATGTCTTTCAGTTTGACATGTCAACACTGCATTGGACACACTGACGCTCAATGACGTACATAGTTGTTGTCCCTCCTCTGTTAATTGGAATGAAGTCATGTTTAGTTTCGTACATACGTAGTATCTATTGTGTCCTTTACTTAAACTTCCTTTTTGTCAAATACCTCATTATTGGATGCTTTGTTTCGTTACTAACGATGCACGAACTGTGACATTTCTATTATCTCATTATGTACCAAGCTGCTATTGCTTCTTCTTCTTCTTCTTCTTCTTCTTCTTCTTCTTCTTCTTATTATTATTATTATTATTATTATTATTATTATTATTATTGTTATTGTTATTATTATTATTATTATTATTATTATTATTATTATTATTATTATTATTATTATTATTATTATTATTATTTCTCGGCATTTTGCTCCCTTTAAGTTCTCCCTTTCTCTCTAACTCTCTTACTCTCTCTCTCGCTCTCTCTCTCTCTCTCTCTCTCTCTCTCTCTCTCTCTCTCTCTCTGTCTCTCTAACTGTCTGTAATTTGTTTGTCATATATAAAAATAAACACTACGATGACAGAGACCATGGTGATAAAAAGACATAAAGACAATTTAGAAATAAAATTAAAAAACAACACCCTAAGGCAAACAGAGGAATTTAAGTATTTGGGAGCAATTTTCACATCCGACGGAAAACTGGACAAAGAAATTAATTCGCTCGAGATGTGCCAAAGCTAATCAAGTAATTGGGCAACTATCTCACCTGTTGACACACAAGCAGATATCCCAGAGTACTAAAGTGAATCTTATTGTGATACGCATTGATAAAGCAACAACAGTCTTTAATAACCTTAACAAAATATGGAGCTTCGCGTTATACAGCTTTAATTAAGACCAAATTGGGAATCTTTAATTCTAGCTTTATATCATTTCTAACATGCCAGAAAAAGTTAGAAAACCACCAAAGATATGGAACGAAAGTTAAATGCATTTGAAAATAAATATCTCAGAAAAAAATCATGAACATGAAATGTGATGAATTCAAAACAGAGTGACGAGATTAGAGAAATATCTGGACAAATACCTGCAATAAAGCAAAGAAGGTGGAGATATATTGGGCACACTTTGAGACGATATGAGCAGAAAATTACAAAACAGGCACTGGAAGTAGAAACGAACGGTATGAGAGAGAGAAAAAGTGGACGCCCAAGGGAAACATTAAGAAGAACATTATTAAGAGAGACAAAAATGCTGGGTTGAACGCCTTGTCAGAAATCGTTCTTATAAGGAGTAGAAAATTAAAGGGAAGAGAAAAAGTTGGTAAGAAACAACAATTAGTTTATGTTAGCTTTACAAAATCGAAATCGTGAAATTTGCATGCAAAAGAGTGGATTGGAAGAATTAGTAGTAGTAGTAGTAGTAGTAGTAGTAGTAGTAGTAGTAGTAGTAGTAGTAGTAGTAGTAGTAGTAGTAGTAGTAGTAGTAGTAGTAGTAGTAGATTTTTACCCCACTAGGACATCACACAAGCGATAAACACCCGATGACACAATGTGATACCATGTGGATGAAGATAACCGTGGAGAGGTCCCAGAAACCGCGTTCAGCCATTAGACCATATTTATGGTCGGGCTATATTGCGGCCCCTGGCAAGAGCCAGGGTGGGGCTTCAAATAACGAAATATTGCATCTCACAAGCAGATGAGTGGATTAATTTTGGAAGAATCGAATGCGAAGAAGAAGAAGAAATGTAGTTTCACAACTTTTTATCATGACTAAAAAGTATGGGCGCAGAAAATAAAAACCCTTTGAAATCGCTATACATGCAGAGGCATTTTCGCTCACATCTTACACCACCCGCCAAGATACTGCTTACACGCTTGTCGCTTAACCCTTTGTCTTTCTCGTCTTTTCAGTGCAAGTGTTTGTCTGACTACAGAATAATGAACTTCCAATCAATTTTATTGTATCCGTGTTTTATACTAATCTTTACAAGCCTGTTCATTTAATCTCTGCGAAATCGCAACGTAGATTTTTTAAATTTAGTCATCTTTCACCGGTGATTCGTGGGACTGTGCTAATATGACGCGATGTCGTCTTTTTTTTATTTTTTTTATTTTTAATGCTTTCTTTTTCATAACAAATTTCCTATTTTTATTGGGGGGAAAAAACAGCAAAACCGATCCTGTTGATTCTTTTGTTATTTGCCGAAACCGGTTTTCAGAATTTACCGTTGAATCTTCATAAATATTACGACAGTAGAAAGTAAACAGGTAAGCGTGTTTGTTATCGGCATTTTAAATATTAGTTTGCAAAGATTGGTCTATATCCATACAGCGCTAGTAATTTAATCACATATATCGTATTCAACCCTTCTGGTGTATAGCTGAGACTTACAGAGATTTTGTCTTTGCGAATTTATGCTCACCCAATACTTTTAGCTATTTAATACTGTAGTTTTTATTAGATAATTTAATTGTTGATACTTGTTTTTAGCATACGTTAAAGTTACGTAAACTGTATGCATTTCTTGTCTTCATATCAATGCGTCGCCTCTGTTTTGGCTACAGGTGTGTTATTCCTAGGATTGTCCCAATATAATTAGCTTGAAACGTTCGTGTTATGTATTGACTTTGAACGTAGACCTTCTTTACGTAGTCTATTTCAAGTTTTACAATTGTAAATCTAGCAACTATTACAAATTTCTACTATATTTCCGGTTGGTATTATTGAAAGTGACTCCTTGTTTGGTTATGGTTCCCAGATTTTGTAACCGAAAGTTAAATATTGAAGTCGGTAGGATCTAATTCATTGCAACGGGATTTTGTGAACGAGAAACGCGGACATTTTTATAGATTGTGTAACAGAAAAACAAAATCACCTCTAGATTTGGTAACATAGAAGCAAAATCACCCCTGCATTTTGTAACTGACAGTAAAGTAGCCTGTCGTTTTCGAAGTGAGAGAAACTGCTGTTCTGAAATATCCGCTAGCAACAGTAGTAATAGTAGTAGCCGCAGGAGCACCAGCAACAGTACTAGTAGTAGCAGCAGCAACAGTAGTAGTAGTAGTAGTAGCAGCAGCAGCAGCAGTAGTAGTAGTAGTAGTAGTAGTAGTAGTAGTAGTAGTAGTAGTAGTAATAGTAGTGGCAGCAGCAGTAGCAGAGGCAGTAGTATAAGTAGTAGCCGCTAAACTAGTACGAGCAGCAATAGCAGCAACAGTAGTAGTAGTAGCAGCAGCAACAACAGTAGTAGTAGTAGTTGTTGTTGTAGTAGTAGTAGATGTAGTGGCCGCAGCAACAGTAGTGGCATCAGCAGTAGCGAGGCAGTAGTATTAGTAGTAGCAGCTAAACTAGTACGAGCAGCAACAACAGCAATAATAATAGTAGCAGAAGTAGTAGCAGCTGCAGTAGTAGCAGCAGCAAAACTAGTAGTTGTAATAGTAATAATAATAGTAGTAGCAGCAGTAGCAGAGGCAGTTGTATTAGTAGTGGCAGCTAAACTAGTACGAGCAGCAACAGCAGCAATATTAATAGTAGCAGTAGTAGTAGCAGCAACAGCAACAGTAGTAGTAGCAGCAACATTAGTATCAGTAGTAGTAATAATTGCAGCAGCAACAGCAACAACAGTAATAACAGTGGCAGAGTGGTAGAAATACTATTAGTTGTAGTACTAGCAGCAGCAAGAGTTTTGGTGATAGTAGTAGTAGCAGCAGCAGCAGCACCAGTATTAGTAGTAGTCGTAGTACTACTACTACTACTACTACTAGTAGTAGTAGTAGTAGTAGTAGTAGTAGTAGTAGTAGTAGTAGTAGTAGTAGTAGTAGTAGTAGTATAGTAGTAGTAGTAGTAGTAGTAGTAGTAGTAGTAGTAGTAGTAGTAGTAGTAGTAGTAGCAGCAGCAGCAGCACCCTATCGTAATTAAAATGAAGCTGTCATTTTTTAAAAATATGATACATAGGTAAAGTGTTGAAAATCGCTGGCAAGCACCTTACTGTATAAACTATAATGAAATATGCGCAAGTATGAGGAAATTGTTTGTTTTGGCAATGTAAACACTTTATAGCAACACAACAGCAAAGGAACCATTCACTAAGAACTGTACTGAGGAGTTTATCGACCATTTGTGCTACGATTGGCTCAAAAAAAAAGGCACTTGATGATGATTATGAGTGAGTGCCAAGGTACTTTACTTCGAAACTCCGACTGTCTATTTTTACAGCGAGGAACCCCCAACGTAACCTCACTATACAACCGCCAATGGAGAGCCAATCATAACCTGCAGAGCTTTCTAGAGAAATTCGTGAGAAATTCCGATCTTTGCCGAGCGGAAACAAACCCGGAAACGTAGTTACCTTATAAGGGTATTATATTTCCCGTTCCGCCTGACGTCATTAGTCGAACAAGTTTTTCCGGCTCTCGGTTCTCTGTCGTATGACATGCTACAGACTCTTGTGCCAAGTATGGAAGTTTTCGTGAACAACATAACAGCCGTAGTCTTACATTCGAATTCATCTAATCATTTGCTTAAAAGCGGGTAAATTAAATGTAGTATAATTTGTAGTGCGATGTATGATATTTGTACTGTAGCAGCATGTTTTTTTTAATGTTCAACGTTTAAGAATGCGTGTACACATGTTTGAACAATTTTAACGAGAACGTGACCCAGTTACCGCGTCCTGACTTAGCATGACGAGTGCGTACGTTTCAGATTGACGTCAATAGTTTCGCTTCGCTCATTGGCCAGGCATACTAATCGTGTTCCCTACATGGGCATTGCTCCGCTGGCGAATTCATTCATAAATCGGAGTATATAACGCCAACGTTTCATTCATAAGTTTGTACTCGGACAGTTGTGCGGTTGTAGTAAACGTGAAAATTTTTTGCTTCTAAAGGTTTACTAACAAATGTTTACTTTTGTCAATCAATTATTTGTTTACCTTTATATCGTAACTAGTAGTATTATTTCACAATGCTGATGGATACTTTAGATGCGGTTGCTCAAAGTACTGAGCTAGGACTAAGTTTGTGCTACGATGTTCCCTCGCAATCTCACATTAGACATATTTCCGAAGCTCTGGACGAAGGATTAAACACGCCTGTTACTAAATACTCAGACTCCACTTTCTTTGGACCAGACACACTGGAACCACCACCCATTACAGCCACAGGTATGTTGTAAACTTATAGTCAATTTCAGTTTTGACATTTTATCAATTTCAAGAACTTAGATTAGGCTGCTTTAAAACAGAACCGACAATACAACCGTGGACAGCTGTTGCTACTCAAGTATCTGCAGTCAAATGACGTCAGAGTAAAGATGATTTGAATTCAGAACCTGAATTTATTTTTTTATTTAAATGTTTAAATATAGGATAAGCTGTTATTTCAGTATTGTAAGTTGTCAAAGATGAAAGATGTCTAGAAAGTCACAGCTGTAAAGATATGTTCAAGTAAAGTAGAACAATTACGTAAGCCGTCTGCTAGTAGTGTGTAGCCTCGCTATCGATTTGCTCTAACTACGGGCAGGAGGGAAATAGATTTTCGGGTTTTCATGGCATGGGGTCGTTAAACTTATCCTAGTGCATAAAGGGTAATTGGATTCTCTATATAATTACATAAATAAACATATTTAAAGCGAAATTTGCCAGCTTATAATAAAATTGATGCTTTTTGTGTGTATATTTACTGCAATCAGGCATAACATTTCACGTTACTTCTCTTTTGGGGGTAATTAATTAGCTGTGCATTGACTATTGCACTGGGGCAGTACTGATTTCGACGGTACTTTTTAAATTATAATAATTATTATATTAACTATTAATTCATATATGGTAATTTACAATGTCTACACCGAGAGCTGATGGCGCCGTTGACTTAACACGCATGTCTGATGTTCATAGGTTTGAATTCTTATCAAAGAGATCTTTCAGATTGATTTGGGCACCTAGTTCGACAGTCTCTACAAATGCTATACTATTAACATACTGTGTAAGGGGAAGTAAATGCGACCGGCATCCAACGTCACTTACCCAGTGTCGATTGGTCAAAAGAAAATGCAGTTAGCATCATATGTCCATAATATCTCATTGTGAGGAAATGGTCCTTTGCCTTCACTACTTGCATATGTACAGATAGTTAGGAAACAAAAATTGTATTTTTACTTCACATTGAAGACATGATAGATAATATTTGTTATTGTCTTTTTGCAGCGAATATCTTTGCTTCTATCATAACTGACAAGCCAAACGATGGAATACCACGGATATATCCAACACAAAGTTGCACTGGCAGTACTGCTCCCACGTTTGCTTACACTGGAACTGTCACAACTGCAGTCACCCCCAGCACATCACAACCTGACCTCAGCCACCAGAACTTGGCATCTTTGTGGAGGTCACCGCTCTTCACATTCTTATCCCAGGCAACAAGCCAGCAATCCACTTCCAGCTATGGCTCTCATCAATTTGAGCCCCAGTTTGAGGCCTCACTTACAGGATCTGAGTGTGATTTCAACCTGGGCATACTTTCAGCTTCAGTTCAGCAAGCAGGATTCATTAACCAGTGTTCTTCCCCAGTGTCTGTACAATCCCCACAATCTGAAGGACAATTTACTTCATCAGACTCAGCCTGTGCACAGGATATATCAGATCATTATTCATCAGACTTCACTTCTCCAGTCAGTTCAGCACATTCTACTCCAGAGCCAAAGCTATCAATCATCACAGAAAGCCAAGAAGAAAACATGAACTACATTTTACCCCCTCCTCCTTATTCCCAATCATTCAGTTCATCTATGGCAATGGAGCTTGAGCTTGCTAACTCCATAAGTAAACAGCCTCCGACATACACAAGAAGCTGTTCACATTCCATGCAACAGCAGCAGGAAATACCACCAAACTTTCTACATTTCAATTCTTCTATTCAAGACAGTATTTTTCAGAGTATTTCTGATTTAACTAAAAAAAATCAGGAACCACAAACTGATTTAAAGTGGGTTGCAAGTTTCAACCAAGACTGTCTTCCAGATTTTACTGCTCTCCAAATGTATCAGAATACTTCTGGATTGCCATCTCAGTTTCAGTTGCCAAGTATCAAGACTGAGCCAGTGGACGAAAACTTGTTTATGCATTCTGACACCATGGACTTTGTAAATGCTTCACCGAACACCTCTGTTAGTTCAGGGCTGCCTTTAGTTCTCAACCAGCCCTACCAGGCTCCATTGCCCGTGAAAGCACGGCCAAACCGTCCAAGTAAGACTCTGCCCCATGAGCGCCCATACCCTTGCCCTGTGGATACTTGTGACCGCAGATTTTCCAGAAGTGATGAGCTCACACGACATTTTCGAATACACACTGGACAAAAGCCTTTTCCTTGCCCAATCTGTAGGCGGTCTTTCAGCCGCAGTGATCACCTGACCACGCATAAAAGAACACACACCGGCGAGAAGCCATTCTCGTGTGACATTTGTGGCCGAAAATTTGCTCGCAGCGATGAGAAAAAGCGCCATGCAAAGGTTCACCTCAAACAGCGCACAAAAGAAGCCAAACATACATCATCACAATCATCAGCAGAAACATTTAGTTCAGTGAATCAGATGGACAGTATTGCAAGTACAGAATCTCTGGTTGTGAACTCATCTTCTTATCCACCTTCTTCCATACCATCATTTTAACTGACTGTATCTTAGTTGGTGGTGTTTTGGTGCTAGTCCAGTATCTACCTATGAATTCTATCTTCGCACAGCTGTACATCATGAAAAATTATTTCTCATATATATGTACAGGTAATGTTGAGAAATAAGTCTACTTTAGAATCAGTAAGAAATGTTAAAAGGACTACTTTAGTATCAGTTTTTTTTTAAAGTGTCAAAATTTCAGTACTTCAGTGAAATAAAGTAAGATTTTAATAATATCTTTGATGGTAATCTAGCTAAGTATTACTGTAAGTCTCTGGATTACAGGTTAGTGAATGTGTTTCACAATCTTCAAAGTCCCAGAGTTGAATTTTTATGGGGGGGGGGGGGGGGGGTTAGTGTTAGAGAGGGGAAAATAAACAATCTCATAGATATTGGACATTGGTACAACAGTTGCGGCATGAAATAGATTGAATGTCACCACCTGATATTTCCAGACAGCTGTGGATACAGATATCCTGCTGCAGCAACCTCCATTTTGGAGACAGCACCAAAATTATTTTTGTTAACTGCCCACAAATATTCACTTGCAGATTTGAAGGTTTTGGGTTTAGGCCCTGATGGAGCCAGGCTTTTAAAAAAAAAAATGCCATTGACTCGAAGGTCAACCCAGCCTTAAATGGGTACCAGATGGAGTCCTGGGAAGTAAACATGGCAGGCGTAATGCTGATCACATCACTCGTTTAGTAATGATTAGTCTGAAAAAATATAGGTCTAGCCCTATATAACGCCTGAAGATGTGACGAAAGATTCTTCACTTTTCCCCACAAATATTCAATTATTAAAAATATAGGCTCCAGGACCGTTCTTGTTGTCTTGTTGATTTTCTACTGAAGCAAGTATCTGTGATGGTTATTTTCTAAACAATTTGTCTTTGAATCAAATTTTTTTCTGATATTCTTTCACTTTTATTTATTTCATAAAACTGTGCCATTAATTATTTTATGCAGTGTTTGATCTTTCACTGCTGTTTTATAACTGTTCCCTCATTCTGTTTTACCTGACTGGTGACAGTAATTGTCATGCCTTTGTTAACTACACATTCGCTTAACTAATTGTTAGTATGTACATAATTTATTTATGCAAGGCAGCATTAATCATTGAATCTGCTATTGTTTTTATTTTGTTTTTCTCAATTTTAATATTCTTACATGTTTTGGTGAAGTGTTTTTCCATATAATTTATTTGCAGTTTAATTTCAGCATTTGCATACAATTTGGTAACTAGTAATTTTATTTTTTCTCATACAAGAATTTTTTTTTTTAAATGTATTTTTGTCAATCTGTTCTTCTGGCCAAGAGACTGTAGAGTTCAGTAGTAAATCTCTGATAGACAATTTTTTTTAAAGTTCCGCTGGTTGGTTCTTTTAATTTCTTTTCTTTGTGCGTTTATTGTAGTATTTAAGTTTATCTACATGTTTGTAATGAAGTTTCTTTGTTGATTGCATTTAACATTTAAATATGATGCTCTGAGTGCCGCTTTTGGTATATAAAAAATGTAATTATGTATGTTTTTCCTCAAAGCATGTTTATTAAAGAATATCTCCGGTGCTTATGTATGTACTTGCTAACACAACTATGTCTAAAAGTATATTGTTTTTAGACTTATTAATTCCTAGGATAGCTGAATGTGTATCAGTTTGGCTTTATCCATTATAATCAGCTGTCCGTAACCATTGTCATGTTCTGGCATGAATTGTCATTTGTAAACCTGGTTAGGTCTGTATAAGTGAAAGTTTGAAAATTTTGCCCCTCCCTGTTTCTGTCCCAAATATCTATTGTTTCTTCTAAAAATAGCTACTGTCTAACCCAAAATATCTACTATTTAGACCAAAATGCCTATTGTTTAGCCCAAAATATATATTGTCTAGTAGTAGTAGTAACTGGCAATAAAATCTCATGAGTGGCCCAGTTTATTTATTGTTTATCCTAGAATATCTATTGCTCAGCCCAAATATCTGCTGTCTATTGCCAGAATATCTATTGTCTAGTAGTAAATGGTCAAAAATATATATGGTCTAGTAGTAGTAAGTGGTCAAAAATATATATGGTCTAGTAGTAGTAAGTGGTCAAAAATATATATTGTCTAGTATTAACTGCCCCAGATTATCTCCTGAGCTCGACAGGATAGTAACTGATTGAACTTCATTCTCACAAGCTGTCCACAGTATGACATTTATTGTCTCTCTTTTAGTCTCATGTGTATATATTCTGTTGCTAACATCATAGTTTCCAGCCCTGTTTTTTCTAGTAAAAATGGTTGAATTTCTCAAGCATTTCACCTTTCACCTTGTGTTTGCTTCCTCTGTTTGCTTAGACAGATCAGTGTTTGGAACTGACTGTAGACCGTTGAATGTGTTTAGCAGTTGTATTGCGCAGTTAGATCTCCAAAAACATTTATCATTTGTTCTATCTGATATATCTATGGTAAATCTCATATAAATATAAACTTTATCATAAATGCATTCACAGTCATCATATTGCAAATCATATAGAGAAGATGAGAACTAGGTGTTTCTGTGACAATATTTGGTGTGTAGCTTCAATGCTGAATGCAATCGAACTTAAATGCATTGTCTTATTCCTTATTCTACAGAAGAGAAGTAAATATAGCCTGCTATATGATAAGATTTAGTACATATTTAAACTGTTGAAATCAGAATATGGAGGTAGAGTTCTCAGCCTGGTATTGATTGATCATGTGTCAGATTAATCAGGAGCGTACCTTAAATGTATTAGCTTAAACCAAAAGGGTATTTGTCTAATATAAATGATGTTAAAATAAAATTGCTTGTACAAAGTGGTGACTGCTTCAAGCCTTTTTCCTCAGCCGTAATAAGGCAGACATTTTTAAAAAAACTGACCTGGGCTTTTAGGTTGACGTAGCCTAAAATTAGTACCAGTAATTGTAGCAGATGTGAACTTGAATCATTGAGCACTGATTGGTCAGTTAAAATATAGAGCTAATGCCAAATGTCCAATGCTCACTCGAGGAAAAAGATTTTTTATGTTTTTTATTTTAATATTTTACACTTCTGCAGAAAACACACATGGTAAAATGTTTTGAGCTATGTTAAAGTAGATTAAAAACCTGGGAGCCATGATTGTGTAGTGGCTAAGTGCACTCACTCACCATCTCAGTGGTAATAAGTTTGAGTCCACATTAAGGAGCATTTTTAATGTCCAGAGCTTCTATGTCTACCCAGCTTAAGATAGTACACAGAAAGTGTTCTAAGAAAAAATTGTGGCCTAATAACTTAGACTGCATCATCCAAAGTACTGGATAGAGACACAAATGGATCATTATAGTTTGAGGATTTCCCTGGGGATCTAGCCAATGCTTAACACTAAGGGGAAAGGGGAGACAGATATGCAATCAGTTACTGGTGCCATCAGATTTGGAACACTTCACTAGCTGCTGAAATTGGGGATGAAGCAAATAATGGGATTGTGTCCAGAGTGCTGTGATGTCAATGTTTAATTCAAACAATCAACGTATCAATAGTACTGAATTGTTCATACAATTCTGATCGTGCACCATACACCCAGAACACCTCAAAGCACACAAGCGGATTCCTCACATCTTGAAATATTAGAAAGCAACTATACAAAATATTTTTATTCCCAAGTATTGTTTCATACGTGATGATATATGATGATGAAAATACTGTTGACAGACTGTAAAATGGAAGAGAAAAAAATACCATTCTGTAGATGAATTGCTCAACATATATGTTGCTGTAATTACAACACTGTATTTATATATGTCCAGTAGTTGCCATATTATGTTTAGTTTTGTTTCTTTACACAAGTTATTTTTGTGAATCTGTTTCCTTTGTTGAAATTTCAAAACCCTCTTTGTTCTTGCTGGTTGAGAAAAAGACTGTAACTGACAAGAGTATGGCATACTGCCAAGCCTCATTTTATATACAAATATGAACAAATACATATTTAATTACATTTATTTCTTGGTTGCTTGTTTTATTTTGTTGTTCTTGTTCATGGTGTTTTCCTGCTGGCCTGAAAGTCTTAGTGCAAACCCGCAAAGGCTGGAATTTTATTCTTTAAATTTTTGCAAAGATTCCCAGATAGCTTGACCTACCTAAACTTGATACCACCAAATGTCTCAAACCACATAAATTGGTTAGGTTTCATATCTAAAGTTTGGTTTCACACAATTAATTAGGTCTTATATTTAAATCCTGGTCTCACAGACAATTAATTTGGTTCCATACCTAAAGGTTGGTTTCACACACAATTAGTCAAGTTCCATACCTAAAGGTTGGTTTCACACACAATTAGTTAAGTTCCATACCTAAAGGTTGGTTTCACACACAATTAGTTAAGTTCCATACCTAAAGGTTGGTTTCACACACAATTAGTTAAGTTCCATACTTAAAGGTTGGTTTCACACACAATTAGTTAGGTTCCATACCTAAAGGTTGGTTTCACACACAATTAGTCAGGTTCCATACCTAAACTTTGGTTTCACACACAGTTAGTTAGGTTCCATACATAAAGCTTGGTTTCACACACAATTAGTTAGGTTCCATACCTAAAGCTTGGTTTCACACACAGTTAGTTAGGTTCCATACCTAAAGCTTGGTTTCACACACAATTAGTTAGGTTCCATACCTAAAGCTTGGTTTCACACACAGTTAGTTAGGTTCCATACCTAAAGCTTGGTTTCACACACAATTAGTTAGGTTCCATACCTAAAGCTTGGTTTCACACACAGTTAGTTATGTCCCATGCCTAAAGCTTGGTTTCACAGACAATTAGTCAGGTCCCATATCTAAAGCTTTGTCTCACAAACAAATTAGTCAGGTCCCATATCTAAAGCTTGGTCTCATCCACAATTAATTATATCACATACCCAAACTTTGGTCTCCCACACAGTTTGATAGATTTTGTACATAAAATTTGGTTTCACATACAGTTAATTAAATCACACACCTAAAGGCTTGGTCACGCACAAATAGTCAAGACATGTATCTAAATCAGCCCCGGGACTGCTTGGCAGGAGAAAACATTCCAGCACCCATAATCAGTGCAATACAGAGTTTCTGCAAAAGAAATATAAGAACGGCAGACCAAAAATCAAAAGAATTTAAGACCACCAGTGGTGTTAGACAAGGTGATGTTCTCTCACCTTAGCTCTTTATTCTGATGATGTCATCAACACCTAAAAAGAGAAGACAAAAAAAGTACTCAGTAGGGTGCTGGAAGATGAGACCAATCTGTATATCAGAGCTGGCATTTGCAGATGATGTGGCCCTGATAGCTAAATCAGCGGCACATTTTCAATCCAACTTACTTTTTAGGAAGGAAGAGTTTGAGAAAAATTGGATGGTCAAAACGAAAACCATGGTGATCTCAAGTGGAGAGAACAAATACGAGATCACAATGGGACAATATGCATTGGAGCAGGTTAGCCAGTTCAAATGCATGAAGTTGTAATAGATCAAAATGGAGACATTAAGACAGAGCTAGCTACTCGAAAAGCAGCTGCTGTGAAACTTTTCCAGGTCATAAACTGATGGTTTCTTAGCAAAAGAGACATTGGCAAGAGGACAAAAATGACTTGTTAAACGCTCTGCCTATATGCCAGTCCTGAAATACGGGTGTGAGTCATCGGCAATGACAACTGCACACACTCATGTCTACGAAATAAGATTAATGAGACAGGTTGACCAAGTGACAAGAATAGACCAAGTTCACAATCAGACAATACGTTAAGATTTTGAAACCAGCCTTACAGACTCGAGTGGATCAGTCAGTTACGATGGTTTGGACATGTATGCAGGATGGGAGAAAATCTGCCACCATGGCAGGCTAAGAACTAGTGAGCCTGACCTCCAGGGTTAACTGGGAAGACAACATCCGACAGTCCGTGACTCATAGAAAATTGAAACAAAGCCAAAAAGAAAACTGCTGATAGAGAAGTCTAACGATCTTTCTGGCAAAACCTCTACACCCCAAGGTAGAAGAGGAGCGACTAAGTAAGTAAGTTATATCTAAACCTGGGTCTCACAGTTTTTTAAGTCTCACAATTTCTGCTTTCTCTCAAACCCAATGTTGGATTAGGAATCGACATCACAGCACTCAGGACACCTATATAAGCCCTTCGTCCTCATCTCCAGCAGCAAGCAAAGAGTTAAAATTCCGATGGTACCAGTAACTGTCTGATTGTATATCCGCCTCGCCTTCCCCCTGGGGGTCGAGTATCGGCCAGATCCCCTTTTAACTCCTTGCATTACCATTCTCCTTAGACTGTAATAATCTATATGTGCCTCGGCAATGTTCACTTGCTCCCAAAGGGCCCTCACAACATCCATCTTGTCATACATTAGTTTACCACCAAGTGGTGCAGAACCAGCCAGTCTGTTTGCCTGCTCATTTCCCAACACACCGGCATGACCTGGAGAAAATATCCAAAAGATGCTAACTACCAAGGATCTTTGAAGTGATGCTTGCCACTCTGCACGGAGCATACCTGTCTCTACCTTTCTCAACATACTCAGTTAGTCAGTTACAATGCCGGCTTGTGTGTACAGCTGATTCCCAAGGCAGCAGTGACTGTCTCCACTTCCATTCTCAAACTAGACGTTGTGATATCATTTGCCCGGCTTTGCTGCATCAAGCGACGTCCATTTGCCTACGCTATGAACACCCATGCACATCGTCTGCCCCTCAACACAAAGCCATCTGTACAGACAATCACATCACCTGGGCGGGAATTGTCATGAATCATTTGTTTATCATGGGTCCCAAATTTAAAACTTGGTCTCATACAGACAGGTGCCCTAACTACTGATCGACTTTACACAGTTAGTTAGGTCTGGTACCTACTTTCTGCTCAGTCTCAGGCACAGATTAATTAGGTCCCACAACTACAGCGTGCTGTGCGCACAATTAATTAGAAGATGAAAAAGGCAGTTGCTTAGTTACAACGAACCTAAAGGGGTCAGATTTCAATAGAATTATCTAACACTGGATGAAATGCAATAACGATAATAAATTTAATCGGAACGAACAGTGTGGCGAGTCACGGTGGCGTAGCGGCTAGACGCTTGCCTGCGGATCGCAAGATCGTGGGTTCGCTCCCTGGCTGAGCCGGACTATTTTCAAAAATGACTTTGGCTCCCAGCCCTGAGTGGGTACCAGGTGCGGTCCCGGGAAGTAGAGGCGGCCGGCGTGATGCTGACAACATCGCCCATCTTCTGCCGATTGGTCTATAAAAATAAAGCGATTTATAACTAGTAATATACAAGAATGTTAACAGCTACTCCAGGTTATCTCTACTGATTGCTCCTATGAGAAGTTGGTTATACTGTCTCCTGTCTTGGCCTCCAAGATGGTATAGATGTGCTTCACCATGTTTACTTCCAGGTGATGCAATCCGGTTAGTGTCAGAGGTTCGTAATCGTCCACCAACAATGTAACAACAGTTATATGCGTGAACTCTGTAACGACAGCTGAAATGCAAATCACTGCAACGCCTGGTAATTTATACGAACATTTAAGAACCTATCTACACTTTTACCCCACCAGGACATCATACAACAAGCGATAAACAACCGATGACACAAAGTGCCACCATGTGGACGAGGATCACCCGTGGAGAGGTCCCAGAAACCGTGTTCAGCCATGAGACCATATTTATGGCTGGGCTATATTGAGGCCCCTGGCAAGAGCCAGAGTAGGGCTTCAGATAACGAAAAATTGCATCCCAGAAAGGGATAGCTAGTTTATAGTATTGAAGAACATGGTGACAGAAAAGAACACTGTAAAAACTACTACAATTTAGTAATAGACAAGAACACAAAAAGCGTAATGGAAAAGAATAAGATAATAACTGGTAATAGATAAGAACACTGTGATACCTGGTAATAGGAAAGAGCACTTTTACATTGACCAGAAACAAGCACTAGGTAAAAAAAAAAAAAAGGGGGGGGGGGGGTTCTAGATGAGAATATGAACAACTGGTAATAGATATGAACAGTGTAACAGATAAAACGGCCATAAATGATAATTTAAAAAAAAAGTGGGGGGGGGGGGGGGAGAGTAATGTAGCATCTTCTAATAGACAAGAACTCCTATAATCATTACCATCAAGTGCATTGCCGACCGGCATGGACGATCATGCCTTTCCACAACCTGATACCTCCAACAGCATGTATGGGTTCGTGTATTGGCACCCCTCCCCCCCCCACCCTCAGACTCACTTTGTCTTCCTCTATCAGCTGCTCTCCCGCCCCCGCCCCCTGCCCCACACTCGCAAATCTTTCCAGCTGTCACAACGTGCTGTTCCAGTTTCCATTTTCTAATGACATACCGCCACTCTCGCAAAAAAAAAAAAAACAGCGTTGACTGTAGAGAACTCTGCTATGATTAGTAAAAGTCAATATTTCAGAAACAATTCCAAATAGACAAGCTTGAGAATGGAGTCACTGCAGCTTTCCGCTGGTTAGAGAACACGACGCGCGCGCGCACACTCACACACACACACACACACACAGTGGGAAGTGACGAGAGGATCTGAGCGACACTAGACGCTCAGAGGAAAGGCAAGACGTATGTACAATTAGAATGTTGTTAGCATCATTGGTAACTCTGCGCTGGCTGCTAATGATGGGGACGGAGCGCTTATGGTAATGCCCCGAGTGATGTGATGTCGGGTCTTAAATCAACTCAATTCATCAAAATAGACAAGAACAATGTAACATCTGCTATGTACCAACATGGACAAAACAAAACAGCATACTTAGTACTGCATAGCAAATCGATAAGCAAATGAATACACGTCGCTGAGATGATAAATGACCTTATCTGAATATCACAAACGTATTGTGGAAAGTACGAATGTAAAACAAGGAATCCACTATCTAGAATGGGCCCGGAGGAAAAGAATAGAACATTGATCCCTAAAAAGCAAGTTGCAAAAGCGAGTAATTAGGGGCGTTTTCTTCAAGTGGGAGTGCATCTGCCTGAGAGGCGAGGAACTAACAGTCTGCATAAAAATAAGCCAAAGCTGTATAACGAATGTGCACGCAAAACTAAGGTTCTCAAACTAAAGTGGATGAATAACCATAACTTGTCCGCCGGAGTTTACAGCCGGTAATCGAGAAAAAGAAAAAGAAGGAGAAGAAGAAGAAGAAGAAGAAGAAGAAGAAGAAGAAGAAGAAGAAGAAGAAGAAGAAGAAGAAGAAGAAGAAGAAGAAGAAGAAGAAGAAGAAGAAAAAGAAGGAGGAGGAGAAGCCTATTCTAACTGAAACACAGAAAAAAGGCTACTTGTGTTGTTTTTATGCTAAAGCGTATGAGACATTGCAGATAGGTATCTCAGTTTTAATTTAGATATAGCAACGTGTATGTCACTAAGAGGAAAAATGGAGGACCAAGTTTACGATAATATAATCTACTTCCAAGGACATTCTCTGGTACGCACTTTAGGCTAGTGTGACTTGACAGCTAAGATGATTTATTTTAAATAAATCTTCCGCGTTAGAATTCTACTCTTAAGACCTTCCGGTGGAGGGTCTGCATCTAGCCACTGTAATGCCGCGACTCTCTTTATGTCTTCTTCTTCGATTTAGGATTCCGTCCTTCCGTTCGCGAATGGATTTGTTATTGGCCGCGGCTCTTTAGCGACCAAAGAGTTTTCCGACCACTGGGCTATAGCAACGTTTCGGTTAACACTGTGATCATTAGGTACCAACTGCTCGGTACTTTTTCAGACCGCCTGAGATCACGACTATCGCCTTTCACACCCCCCTTCCCCACCTGGATAAATTAAAAAGCCCAAGTCAATTTAAAAAATACCCCTTTTTTGTGTGTGTAAACATGAACACATTTTCTCCAAGCCAACAGGCAAGCCTGATTGCCCTTGCTCTACCACAACACCAGAACGCAATACTAAAAGGGCCCTTTCCCACGACTTTTGGCTTAAGGCATATAAGGCTAGACCTATATTTTTATCAACATATCGGCACTCGGTGAGTGGTGTGGTCAACATCACGCCGGTCGCATTTACCCCGACCTCGGAGCCAAGCTAGATTTGAAAAAGAAGCATAACAAATAACCATTCTTGCTTCTGTTCGTTTGCATAGCAACACTGACGTTATCCGTGTTACCCGTTTGGTCTCCAACTGCGATCTATTTATGGCACATCCGCAAAACGCGTTATAAATAGCTAGCTAAAAAAAAAAAAAAGTCGCATTTTGAAGATAACATTTCTCAGTTTTATCAGTTTTAATAATCGCACCCCGATCAAGTGCAGACTGAATCATCAAACGTCTGCAGTAAATCTACAGCTTTCTTACGCTTGTTATGGTAGTGGCCTGGACGAAACTAAAATATTTTAGACTTTCTGCTCTGTCTTTTGAGCCTTTTAGGAGCCCCCCCCCCCCCCCCCCCCCCCCCCCCCCCCCCCTTGTGCTCATTTTTGTGAACATTTTTATTTTGTATTTTTGTCTTAATCTAGCGGCTGCCTGGTCTTGAGGCATGATGTCCGCCTCGAGTGCTAGAGGGTTCAATCCCCGGTAAGTACAGGGATTTTTTCACGTGGACTTGGACTTCTAGTAATTCCCCCCCCCCCTCCCCCTTTTTTCCCCCGGTCTGTATTTAGTGAGATCGGAGGCCCGTGTGGGGGAAAAAAATTGAAATCTAAAAGAGCAACCTAACGGCGCTGCCCGGGCAAAATTTGGAGTTTAAAATCTACCCAAAGTATTTCAGAGCCTGTGCACTGTGCTGAGCTTCTTCGGACTCAGACTTGAGTTAGAAGAAGAACGGATCACTTATGGGTTACTACCCGTGTGTCATGACGTTCATGCGTTGTTTAAACTTCTTTTCACTCGGTCATTTCATGTCTTTGGGCTGGGATACACTTTCCTTTAAGTTTTTATTTTTCTTGGCAGCAACGGATCACCAACACGCTCTATTTCTTGTCATGGTTGTACACTCTCTCACTCTGCTGCCTGTCAATCTCTTGATGTTGTCTTCCCATTTGTATCGTTGCCCACATGTTGCCCACATTTGACCTTTCCCTCAAGTAGGGTTTTTACAAGTGAGTTATGCTTTTAATGTGGTCAAAGTATTTCAATTGTCTCTCTTTTTCCCCCAGCCATATTACGTGCTGCGAGGATTCCCCAACACTTAGTTAATATTCTGCTCCCCTAGAATACCCCAGGTACACTGTTATGACGTCACGAAATCTGAGATCAATATTCATGCACGTCACTGCATTCAGTGCACTCTGTTTAGGATGTGGGAGGATACTGATTGTCTACTCTTATTACTATGCACGATTGCACACAGGTATATTTGTTACGCATTAGGAATTTATATTTTCCAACTCCGCAAAACCGGCTGACCACGTCCTGGTGATCCCGCACTGGCGATGCAATGTACTCACACAAACACATTCGCCAACGAACACAAACTTACACATTCGCAAAAATGCTCACACATACATAGACACATGCACAGACACACACACCCCTCCCCAAGTTTTAGAAGCAGAAGGATGCTCAACCTCTTACACATTTATAGGGAACGTCAATGGACCTCAGTCTTGTTTAAATGCAAAATAATAATATACTGAGTGACCAGTAAGTACAATTATGTGTGTGTGTGTCTGAAATCATGACTAAGATTTTGCTGAGAATAATTATGAGAAGAATAAGAAACTAAATTAAACCAGAAATCAGCGATGAACAATGTGGATTTGTAGAAGGAAAAGGTACAAACAATGCCATATACATCCTAAGGACATTGTCATAAAGAGCTATAGAAGTAAAGACTGATTTGTACTTGTGCTTCATAGACTATACAGAAGCATTTGACTGTGTGAAGCATGAAGAAGTAATCAAACTGTTAGAAAAATTAAACATTGATGGGAAAGATTTACGAATAATAAAGAATGGGTATTGGCAGCAAACAGCAGCTATAAGAATTAACAACTGTTTAGGCACATTTCAAAGCATAAAGAGCGGCGTACGACAAGGATGTGTACTGTCACCTGATTTGTTTTCAATATACAGTGAATATATAATGAGATCTTTAATTGATATGCCCGGAATTGTGGTTGGTGGGCACAATATAAACAGTTTACGTTATGCTGATGACACAGTCTTGATAGCAACAAGTCAGAAAGAACTACAGAAAATGATAGACATTGTGGTGTTAGAAAGTGGAAGAATGGGCCTCAGTTTGAATAATGGGAAGACAGAAGTAATGGTGGTATTAAAGAAACGAATTATTCCTAAATGTGTAATAAAAGTCTTTGGTGTTATTTTAGGACAAGTACAGAAATGTAAGTATCTAGGCACATGGATAACATCAGATGGAAGATGCATAACTGAGATAAGAAACAGAATGGGACAGGCAAAAACTGCATTTTATAAAATGAAAAACATCTTATGCAATATATCCTTGTCATTGAGAGTTTTAAAAAAAAGGATTCTTGCTTGCTACATACATCCAGTTTTAACATATGGCTGTGAATCCTGGACAATCGGTAGGCAGGCCAAACAATTTCTTGAGGCCTCAGAGATGTGGTTTTACAGAAGAATGCTTAGAATTCCCTGAACAGCCAAAAAAAAAAAAAAAAAAGCAACCAAGAGGTTTTGGAAAGAGGCGGGAGTCCGAAGACAACTTATCACATACATCAGAAGGAGACAGTCATCATTTTTTGGCCATGTTATGAGAAGAGGGAAAATAGAACATGTTGTGACCACTGGAAAGATCTGTGGAAGGAGGGATAGAGGAAAACAACGAGAGAAGATGCTTGACAGTCTTGTTGAATGGCATGGAGGTGTGTCGGTACATGAACTGATATATGCTGCAGTCAGCAAGGCACCTGATGATGATGATTATGTGTGTGTGTGTGAAATAATATGCAGTGTACATACGAATACATTAACACACACAAAAATATGTATGCTTAGTCGGGGCGCTGAATCCCTTACATATTGTCTGGGGTGAGGTGGGGTGGGGGGGGGGGGGACTCATAGCTCCAGTACCCCTGCTGTGAAGAAGGTAACTGCGTACTGATGGGGTGATCACTAAGAGCGTGTGTACTGGGTTAGATTGCACATGATCCAAGTAGCGATACTATGAGGAAAAGTATCTACAAATAAATATTGTACTGGAAAGTAAAGGAGACTGGCGGGATGTTAACCACATCACCAACCGATGATGATTGGCCTGTATAATATAGGTCAAGACTAGTGGTTCTCAACCTTCCTAATGCCCCCACCGTTTAAACAGTTCGTCGTGTTGTGGCGACCCCCCAAATATACAATTATTTTTGTTGCTACTTCATAACTTCAATGAATATGTGTTTTTTTATGGTTTTTTGGCGACCCCTGCAAAAAAGGTCGTTCGACCCACAAAAGGGTCGCGACCCACAGATTAAGAACAGCTGGTCTAGACCTTTGTGGCCGTTATACCTGAAGGAAAAGGGTCCTTAACTTTACTGACTTTTTAAATGTAATATGTAAGGGATCCTTTTCACACCGAGATCAATATGTGCTTTGCTGGGAAAAGGCGGCCGGGGAGGGGGGGGGGGGTAAAAATCGCTAAGTTAAGCTAGCATCCCCGAAGAGTGGGCTTTTGGTTATGATTGTGACCGGGTTATTTGCGCCATATAAAATGGCTAAGCATTGCACGCCAAGAAAGTGTCATGATAAGGACTTTAGAAGTTTTGGTACCATCAAAGGAGACAGACCCAAATACTGTCCCCACCGGCGACGAAGTTGTCTGCCGGCTAGCCAATGTTCGACCTGATTACTGGTGTTTCACGCCGATGAGGTATCATATATAGATATAAAGTATACAGTAAAGGATCATTTTCCACGCCCTTATGTATATTGGGTATACTGTTTAGACCATTCCACACTGGGTGGCTGATGTAGTCAACATCACGCCGTCCGCCTTTATCTCGCTAAACTTTACTTAGTACCCACTGCAGGCTGGGTCGATCTGGGAACTATGCTTATTTCTATAGAAAAAACAAGATCCGGCTTGATGCAGATTTGAACCAACGGCATTCTGGTCCGCAGGCATACAGTCAGTGCGATATAGATGTTGTTGCTGTTAACTACCAAGCGGCGCATAAGCTTTCGCCCTTTGGCCCAATGCCATGTAGTGGAATTTACATGTCTTCACAAGCTGTTCTTTTCCTCTATACAAGGTGTTCCACTTTTCTGGTCTCGGAGGGAGTAGCATTCTTCTAGTCTCGCTAAGTTTCGGGCACTTAAAGAGACGATGGTCAACAGGTTCATAAGTGTAGTTACATAGCTAGCTGGCACTCTGGGGAGTGTTGTGGCTGATTTCTGTTGAGATGCCTATTGAGTGGAATATGTTGTACTCTTGAGTCTGAAGATGGTGGCTGGCCCCTCCTGGTTAAATGATTGATGCTGTCGTTAGGATCAGGGCCAGCTATGTGCCTGTAAACCTCTCTTTCATTAATTTAGATAACATCACCTATCCACCATTAACTCATTACGCCACGTAATGTGAAAATAGATTATTTACCTTCCTAATTAAATCAGCACGGGGCTGAGGCAGCGCAGTGGCTAAACGCAGACTTGCTGAACCGAAGATCTTGAGTTCGAATCCGCATTGAGATGGATATTTGTACTTTATCTAAGGCTTCCACGTAGACCTAGTCCAAACTGGACATCAGAATAATTGCAGGGAAGTCGAGGCGGCCAATACGATATTGCCTACCCCCTCACCCAGTACCAATCAGTCAACGAAAATATGGGTAACGCACCATATGCGTGAAAAGGTCATGAACTTTACTTACTTTATATTGTCTTCTTCTTCTTCTTTATCATTCAGAGCCCTTGAGGTTCATTGCTGCAGATATCACCCGCCTTCACTCATCTCTCTGGTTAGCCTTCTCTTTCTAGTTGATGACAACAATAGTGTCTGCAGGCCTGTCTGGACATCATCTCACCATCGTCTTCTTGGTCTGCCTGGTGGTCTACAACCATTCCGCTCCATGGCGTATACAGTTTTTACCTCCTGTCATTTGACATTCTCTCAATTTGCCCCAGCCATTGTAGTCTATTAGATCTCATGTTGCCAGTGACCAATGGTGATTTAAACTGATTATGCATTTAATTGTTGCTTCGCACTTCCCATTCCACGCTGTTTGCATCATTGATGGGTTCATAACATGCTTTCTGTAGTTTAAAAAAAAAACCGTTAACATGAAAACAAGTCACCGAAAATCGAGTTCGTGATAACAAATTGCCAACTAACTGGCAATTAATAATAATAATTATAATAATAACACACCTTTGCTGTCATCAAATTATGTTTATGTTAACCGAGTGTTCTTCTTAAACTGGTTTCGTTTACTGAGGTTTTACTTTATAAACCCATCTCATAAGTAACAACCATATAAGAATGTCACGCCCTGGAGAAACCAAATACAGCCAACTAAAATAACAATTACTGGAAATACCAACAAGAAAATAAGTAGACAGTAAAGGGGGCGGGGGGGGGGGGGCGGAAATACAACCGGGGATTAAGTCGAAAAAAATGCTTCTACAGTTGAAAACGGTTGGTATGGGTAGAGGCACTGAGGAAAAGAGGGAAAAAAAATTATTAGGGGGGGGGGGTGTAAAAATAAACGTCAACATCTGGGATCTCATAATTTATATGTGACATAATCATCGTTATGTGCGGTGCCGGATTCATTTGACTTTTAAGTAAGAGGGGAAGTCAATAAGAAAGTCAAAAATGGTTGTTTCTTCTTCTGCTGCTTGGCGTTCGGTTTCCTATGCTCAGATCAGACCATCAGGTGGGTTGCCTCTATGAACTAGCATATCAGTAGCAGGTCCTTCATGGTTCCCCGTAGCTTGCTCTGCACACTTTGCTCCTGAGGCCAGGTTTCTTTTCGAAGTCGTAGTGGGAAGGTCTGCAGAATGTGCTCAGGTGCTTGTGGTCCTGTCTGTCTTATTTTATGCATGTGGTAGTTGAGACTGCAGTGTCCTTCCTGTTCGTGACGGAAAATTGTTGTATGTTGCTTTCTGTTGAGTCTGCTGATGAAGTCTTGTGGATGTTTACTGTTAGTTTGTTCTCTCCACAATTCCTTAATTTTCCCCTAAGTTTGGTCATTTGAACACACTGAACTTGCAACTGCAAGGAAGATACAAGACAATCATAGATCAGGTTGAAAAATTAAATGCCTTTAGAGATAAGCTGCCTTTGTAACGGATCTCCAAATAGCCAAACTTCTTCATTTTCCAAACCTGAAGGATTTCATTTCTTTAACATCGGACTTAGCAACCATAACCAATCGAATGATATTACCTAAGGAAATAAGGTCTGTCATACCATCCTTAAAAAAAAAATTAAAAATCTCAACCTGGATGGTAGAATACGAGGCAGTTACCCAGATGCCCTGTTCAACCTTCTAAAAAGAAATAATTAGGGCTCCACTAACGACTTCACCAGCCAAGTGCAACTGACTCTTCTAGGCAGGTAAGGACGAGTTACTAGTAGTTCATTGCGTGCTAAAGGTACGTTAGATACTACAGCACCGTCTTTCATTGTTTTTAATTTAGAAGAAAAATCATTTTCACACAGTTAGTCTCCCCAAATAGAGTAGGTTACTTTTCATTAACAAATTTGTTTGGCTGGTCGACTTTCCTGAAGGTTACGGGTGTGTCCCGCTCTGTTGTTTGGTTTCTGTGATGTCTTGCATTTACGTTTTCATTCCAAGAAAGAACGAACAGTGTATTCTTCCCGTTTAGGTCACGTTTAGGCAGGGTCCACAACTCATAAGCTTCTTCTTCTTCTTCGCGTTCACCGGGCTTTAAACTCCAGAGGAAAGTTCTGGTTGTTCACCCACTTATGGACTCTAGTTATGTTACAGAAATTGGGTGTTGCGTGCATATTCGTTTCACATGTATGAATAATTTGCATGCAGACTGTTGGTTCCTTGCCTCTAAGGCAGAGGTACTCCGATTTCGAAGGAAGCTTCCATTTAGTCGACTCTTACGACATGTTTTTGGGCAGACAGTGGGTCTATTATTTTTTCCCCACTATGGGGACCCAGAACCCACACAGGGAAACCCAAAAGCTTAATCCGAGTTAGACATCATTTCCTTGATGCTGCACATGAAAGCATAACTCGAAAGTCTGTTGCATGCTATTTTTAGAGCACATTGTAGTCATGGCAAAGTAGGTCATGTAGTCGCGAGAAAGATTTGAGCTGGCAACCAGGTCAACCAACTACACTGATGTCTTGCTAAAGTCTATTCCGAAAGTCGTGCACAATTTAAAAAAAAAAAATCAATCTGTAATTCAGGAATTTGTCGGTGTAAGTTGTTGAAATGTGCAATCTCTTAATGATCAAGTTTTATAAGAATTTAAAAGAAAATGTAAACAAATATCTGGTTTTCATTTTCTCCCTATTTGCCGTACATGCAAAAATAGATACCGATTCAAAAGAAACAATCAGCATGCTTACAGTAAATTGAGAAACAGAAACATTTCAAAACATCAAATTACACAGCTTTTCGTAGGCGTTTAATTCTCAGGTGGTCAAGTTCAGTCACCAACATTTTTAGCCTTCTGTGAATTGGATACATGGACACAATTTTTCATTGTATGTGGGATATGCTATCAAAATAATCAGTTCTCATCATCGCTGCGCATGTGAATAGGCTTCCAAGCAATCTACACGCAATTACTGTACATTCTATTTTTATAGACTCCAGAAATTATTTAGTCAAACAAAGATCAGAGATATTCGCCGCTTAAAAAAAGGCAGCACCTATGCAGTTGTAAATTATTAAATTAGAAGAACATGGGAAATGTAAGGCCACGTCTGTGCAAGAGTTTTCGAGATATTTGTTAAAGTGTCAAGGCTCGATTTTTGAAACCCACTATACTTTGTTTTATACTCTAGGCTTCACCCATCAGTTATCAAAATAAGAGTGCGCAAAAGGCACGAGTATCTTGACACAGACAGTGAGATTAAGGTGCAAGACGTAATGAAACTATGTACTCATAGCGCCATATGGCGCTAGACACATACTTGCAATAGGCCAGTCGGTACTTAGTGTGTGATATGGCCAACATCACGCCGGCCGATTTTACTTCAAACGCAGGATTTTTCGTGGTACTCATTTGTAGGTTGGGAGTCGCCGTGGCGGAGCGTCTAGACACTCGCCGCGGATCGGAAGGTCGTTAGTTCGCTCCCTGGCGGAGCCGGACTTTTTCAAAAATGACCTTGGCTCCCAGGTGGACCCAGACTTGAGTGGGTACCGGGTGCAGTCCCGGGAACTAGAGGCGGCCGGCGTGATGCTGACTACATCACCCATCTTGTGCCGATTGGTCTATAAAATATAGGTCTAGCCCTATATGCCCTATACGCATAAAGACATGGAAGAGGGTCCTTAACTTTTTTTTTTTTTTTTTACATTTTAGGCTAGGTCAGCGTGGGAACCTATAAGTGGACAACGAAAAGGACCCTTTAAATGCATTCGGGCGTATTCGGTATACAAGGTTAGTTGCAGAACCAAATTTACATCCAGTAGTTTGCCACTGCTGTCTGGACGGTCAGCTTTCTTGATACCATTGTCGAAACCAACGCAAAGCGCATGGCCCGCAGCTAGGATCGAACCCGGCATCCCGGCATTACGAAGCGTTCGCATCGACTTAGCCACAGAGCCGACCATTCGGTATACAGGGCAAGACATGTATCTTTAGGCCACTCGGTACTGATTGTGTGGTGAGGTCAAAATTATGCCGGCCGATTCTGCTTCACAAGACCTTTCGTGATACTTATTTTAGGCTTGGTCCACAACCGATAGGTAAAGTAAATAGTCATTTTACGCCTTCATGTGTATTGGACACACAAGGCATGACCTATATTGTATCGAACTAATAAGTGAAGAACTCATTCCACGCCTTCAAACGTACTGAACATACAGGGCTAGACATATATTTTATAGACTAACCATAACAGTTTGTCAGTTCTAGTACTTTTTTTTTTCGCCCCAAACAAACCGTGGTTGGCCTTTCATTCATGCTTGGTGACCTTTCAAATGTGTTAGTCTATGTTACACGGGAGTCACGTTGTGTTGTCTTCGATGCTATCACCAACGATATACCGTGTTCTATATTATACGATGTCCCCGCTTTTAACGACCCCACAACATCTATAACTAGTCCTAACGCCAACCCAATAGCCCATAGCCTCAGCCTGTATCCCACGAGAGAGTAAAACCTACGTCTCTTTGTTTCAAAATTCGTAACATTTTACGATCCGCTCTAAAAATCCGTTTTGTTGCAGAAAAGCAACTCTACCCTCCTTGTCGTTCGTCAACGCTCACAGCTGAAGTAAACTCATGTCCTACTTGAAGTCCGACAAAGCTATAATATACACAATCTCGCCAGCCGCTCACAACAACCAGTTTACGACGCACAGTATACAAGACTCAGAGCATTGAACACAACACAACGTGACACCCCTGTAACGCAGACTAGCGAGTGTGAAAAGTCACCAAGCATAAATGACAGGCAATTACGGTTGGTTTGGGACGAAAATCGTTCCTAGTTCCATTTGATCTAGCCCTAAATGCTCAATACGTCTAAAGGCGTGAAAAGGGGGTCCTTTACTTAAAAACAGAACTGATACTTTTGGCTGGGACATTCTACTTTCAAGAAGGAT
Source organism: Candidula unifasciata (assembly GCA_905116865.2). Classification (NCBI taxonomy): domain Eukaryota; kingdom Metazoa; phylum Mollusca; class Gastropoda; order Stylommatophora; family Geomitridae; genus Candidula; species Candidula unifasciata. The sequence goes on along the minus strand of CAJHNH020007778.1, from coordinate 372,735 downwards.
CGCTGAAATGAATCTATGACGGTAACAAATCTCGCAGTCGATGAGATGGAAAAGGAAAGGGGGGGGGGGGGGGGGGGCTGAAGAATACCATGGGAGCTACTTTGTCAATATTCATTGCGCAGCAAGAGATTATATAGTATGGTAGTCTAGTTAGAATGCAGCCACAACAGCTACTAACACAACAGCTACTAACACAACAGCTACTAACACAACAGCTACTAACACAACAGCTACTAACACAACAGCTACTAACACAACAGCTACTAACACAACAGCTACTAACACAACAGCTACTAACACAACAGCTACTAACACAATCGCTACGCCTAAACTAACAGATTTGATGTCAGAGCACAGGAGAAGGAGAAGATGGAATAATGACATTAAAGAGACTGTAAATCCACACGAAATTACATTAAAGACACTGTAAATCTACACGAAATTACATTAAAGACTCTGTAAATCCACACGAAATTACATTAAAGATACTGTATATCTACACGAAATGAAATTGAAGACTGTAAATTCACACGAAATTACATTAAACAGACTATATATCTACACGACAGATATTAAACACACTGTAAATCCACACGAAATGACATTAAACATACTGCATATTCACGCGAAATAACATTAAAAACACTGTAAATCCAAACAAAATGACATTAAACACACTGCATATTCACACGAAATGACATTAAACACACTGTAAATCCACACGAAATGACATTAAAGACACTGTATATCAGTTTAAAATGACATTAAAAATACTGTAAATCCACATGAAATGACATTTAACACACTGTAAATCCACACGAAATGACATTAAACACACTGTATGTCCACACGAAATGACTTTAAACACACTGTATGTCTACAGGAAATGACATTAAAGACACTGTATATCCCCATGAAATTACATTAAACACACTGTATATCCACACGAAATGACGTTAAAGACACTGTTTGTCCACACGAAATGACTTTAAACACACTGTATGTCTACAGGAAATGACATTAAAGACTCTGTATATCCCCATGAAATGACATTAAACACACTGTATATCCACACGAAATGACGTTAAAGACACTGTTTGTCCACACGAAATGACTTTAAACACACTGTATGTCTACAGGAAATGACATTAAAGACACTGTATATCCCCATGAAATGACATTAAACACAGTGTATATCCACACGAAATGACGTTAAAGACACTGTATATCCACACGAAATGACATTAAAGACACTTATATCCCCATGCAATGGCATCAAAGACGCTGTATATCTCCACGAAATGACATTAAAGACACTGTATATCCCCATGAAATGACATTGAAAACACTGTATATCCACACGAAATGACATTGAAGACACTGTATATCCACACCAAATGATATTGAAGACACTGTATATCCACACGAAATGACATTGAAGACACTGTATATCCACACGAAATGACACGGGCAGTGCCACTCCCAACGATCACTGGACGGTGAACTGTTGTTCCCTGCGATGATAGTCGCAGAAGTGGAAGCTGCAAACACTTTATCAATCGCTTCTACGACATGCTTGCTAAGGCAAAAGATACCCCCTCCCACCCCCCCCCCTTTTCCACTATGTTTCAAACATCTACAGCCTACAGTCACTTTCGGCGCATGTGGCTTAGGCGTTGCGAACGTGCTTCATAATTCCGAAGTGTTCTGTTCGATCCGAACTGCGGACGATTTGGCAGCAGATCACCTTGTGTTGGTTTTGACAGTAGAATCGAGAGCCGACCATTGAGTAGACTGTAGCAAACGACTAAACGTAAAATTGCGTAGTGAAATCACAAACAGCCAAAACAACTATTGGGCTTCGTGCTGACGTGTCCTGTAAAGGATATGCAACTAAGTTACTTTAAAAAAAATAATTAAACTTTCTTTAAAAACAATACAGTTAGTAAATACAAAGAAGTGCTTGCCTGTGGGTTTGAAGGTGTTAGGTTAGAATCCACATGATGTATTATCTTTAAAATAAAGGACCTTGTCCACCCAGTCTAAAACGGAAAATATGCTTTTATGCGCAGTAACTTCACCTTTCAAAGACCTTTTTTTTTCATCGCTTTTGAAACAGAAACTTCGTAGTGAGTACGAGCACCTTTTCCAGATACTTTGATGTGAGTATCGACACCCTTTCAGACTCTTTGTAGTGTGTACCATCACCTTTTGTTTTCTAAAGACGGAAAAACGCCCTGTCTAGTACCACATGCTTGATCGCCGGTGGCGGGAAAAGGGTCTCTCTACGTTATGTTCAAAAGTAATTTTTCGATCATCACTAGTAGGTAATTATTTGTAAACGTTATACAGTAAAGTGTAAATCGAGACGACCTAACATGAACGACCTAAACCTGTGCAGCTGTTTCAAGACACCGTACGCGCCAGACGTCTGCCACTGTGTTGGGAGCACGTCGTTCTGGTCACATAGACTTACCAGCTCTAGCATACATCTAAAAATAAACCAGGGCGAAATGTCTACCGGCTAACAAGTGAAATTAAAAGGCCTGTAATTGCTTTCTACAAAAGGAATTTCAAGCCGTGTCTATTAACAGTCCAGTAAGCCGGACACATTTTTTTCCATAAATAGTTGCACAGGTCACGCCCATTTTTAGGTTGGCCTTTACGTCACATTGAGCACCCTTGACCCCCGACACTGCACTTGTGACGTCAAAGCGAACAAGAATTTTGGACCTTGTTCCTCTCCTGAGGTTCTCCTGGGGATGAATCCCTTCCTTTTTTTTTTAAAAGTACATACTATGTTGTGGAAGATAAGAAATACATGTTTAATTCTCCTAACCCTTCCCTACCCTCGCTCCATAGTAAACTGTACTATAGTTAATTGGAATCTCTAAGTGTACTTTGCACTCTGTCTACTGGCCTAGATAATATTTTTGTTAAGAGAGTTTCTCACTTTCCCAGGTCTGGTTAGTACGTTAGGCTTGCACAATCTGTTGTCGACATCAGTACAGCAAACTTGGCGTAATAATTTAGGTTAAGTTGTAATATATGTTTAATAACCTAATAGTAGTACACCAGTCAAGGGGGTGGGGGTAAGAAGGGGGAGACACTTCCCCCTTATAAGCATGTCGTAAAAGATTAATAATTAGGAGTTGTTCAGATCGGATTTGTTGAACTAAAAGGTACAGACATCGCATCTAGCTGTTAACCGTGACACAGCTTGCCAGCCGCCTTTTTAAGGGCGTGTGCAGGAAGAAGAAGAGGAAGAAGAAGAAGAAGAAGAAGAAGAAGAAGAAGAAGAAGAAGAGTAGAAGTAGTAGTATGAGTCGTAGTATTTATAGTAGTAGTAGTAGTAGTAGTAGTAGTAGCTACCTTAGCTCCCAAATCGACCAAGCCTTAATTGGGTACCAGGAAGAATCCTAAGAAACAAAGGCGGCTGGCGTGATGTTGACCACATCACCCAACGAGTACCGGTTTTTTTAAAATTTAGGTCTCTATGTGCCCAATAGTCTAAAGGCTTGGAAAATTTTTGGGGTTTTGCTGAAATAATTTTTTAAAAAATCGTCACGTTTAACTAGTATCCGAAGGGGGAGCTTTAGGTTATAATTATGACTAGGTTATGTGCGCCATATAAAATGGCTCAGCGTTGCGCGCCACCAAGAGCCCTGCAATGGATTCCTTTAGTGTTGATGCGATCAAAGTAGAGAGACCCAAATACCCGGTCATCGATGTGGAAAATGATCCTTTACTTCACATTTTATAGGGAAGACAACCGATTGCATTGCATCAGGTTGTAATCTATATGCAGGAATTTTCATTTCTGAACCGTCCCCACATGTACTCCATACCGACGGACATAATTATTTTTTTCCAGCGCTACTGCAATGCGCACTCTGTGGTGGGTACATGGGCTCTTTTATTTTTAAGACGAGTGTTCTTCAACCGACAGGCCGCGGACAAGTCCAGGTGGACCGCCAACAAGTCCAGGTGGGTCGCCAACAAGTCCAGGTGGGTCGCCAACAATGTTGTCATAATCATGTAACGGGGTGAGGTAGGTAGTTTTTCTCTTCCATGATTGCGGTCTCTAGTAGTAAGAACTGTCACCACACGTCACCATAAATCACCATTTAATTAGTAAGTGTTGAGGCCTGGAGAAGGATTCTTTTTTTTTAACTGTTCACTCTACTCTTCTCCTTAGCGTTCGCGGCTGTAAACTGCGGCAGAGAGTTAGACAGAGCGATTGGTCGATAGCGGCGCACAAAGTATGAAACTCCGTAGCTCCAACGACGAGATCTATGATTTGTTAAACACTTGTGGACTGAAAGATGGAGTCCGAAATTGAACCAGGCGAAATTGAAAATGGCATATATATATATCTTCTCTTCTGCCTTTTTATTCCCCAATGGAGCATAGGCCCTTAACCAACTCACGCCAAGTCGTTCTACCCTTCGCCATTACATGGTGCTCTCCCCATGTCCTGCCCATCTTTCTAACTTCATTCTCCAGCTCTCTTCTCGATGTGTTTTTTGTTTTGTTTTGGCCTTCCTTTATTCCTATGCCCCTGTGGGTTCCAATGCAAAGACATTCTAGTTATGCTGTCCTCCTGTTTTCTCAGTGTCTGTACTATCCAACGTCAGCGTTTTTTTCCTCACCTCTTGGTCCACTGCAGCCTGTTTAGTTCTCTCTCAAAGCTCTACATTAGTTATTCTATGATGCCATTTAATTCCCTCTATTTTACAAAGGCACCAGTAAATGAATGCCTGTAATTTATTAGTAATTGCCTTAGTTGTTCTCGGTGTTTCCGCCTCATACAAAAGCACTGATTTGACATTCAAATAAAAAATTTTTAGTTTAGTATTTCTTTTAATTTCTTTTGACCTCCACAAATTCCCTAGTGCTATGAAAGCTCCTCTTGCCTTTTGTATTCCTTTTTCAATATCTCTATCAGTTTCATCCATATATATATATATATATATATATATATATAATATATATATATATATATAATATATATATATATATATATATATATACTTTTAATAATATGAAATGTATCAACAAATATTTAAGAAGATAATTTTTATTCATTAATAAAGAAGGCAAACACTCCCCCCCCCCCCCCAATACACACAAACACACATATACACGTTTGTGTGCCTAGAAAATGTGTTAGGCGGAAAGACGGGCGGGGGGGGGGGTGGTAGGTGGAGCATTGGAAGGTGCTGCCCTTTCCCCATTATTTTCTTCGCGTCGACGCGCCTGACTGTGATTTCCACCCCATGGGTCGTAGACGTGTAACCGGGCCTGCATTCAAATACAGTGTGATTGTCGTCTGCTTGTACGCTACACGAAAACATATGCCCTACTTGATCACAATACAGGCGCCTCCGCAAGCTGATTATACTTGGCAATGTCCGAGCGCTCCGACGACACTAGAAAGTGAGCAACTGGGTGAGTAATCCGAAGTCAAGCTGACATAATCGTGAATGACAGGAACACACTCGGTCGACAGTCCCTACTGTCGCCTGCTTGATGTGGTAGTGTAAGTGTGAGTGGGTTACAAGTTAGTTGCGTATCTGTTACAGTACGTTGCAGAACCAACCCTAGCATTTTCATTTCTTTTTTTGCTGTTGTGGTTTTTCTAGACAAATTTTACATTCAGTAGTTTGCCACTGTCGGCTCTGTGGCTAAGTCGATGCGAACACTTCGTAATGCCGGGATGCCGGGTTCGATCCCAGCTGCGGGCCATGCGCCTTGCGTTGGTTTCGACAGTGGTATAAAGAAAGCCGACCGTCCAGTAAGCAATGGCAAACTACTGGACGTAGGGGCTGTTGGGGTTGGTTCTGCAACGTCCTGTAAAGGATACGCAACTAACCTGCAGTTTCCCACTGCTTTTTGAACGGTCAGCTCTCGGTACCACTGTCGAAACCAGTGCAAGACAAATCGTCCGCAGCAGTGATCAAAAGTGCGTTCGCAACGCTTAAGCCACAGACCCCGACTTGAGTGGGTGGTGAATCTTACAACTTCTCTCTTTAACTTAGATATTTTATGTAGAATTGATGATTGTGACTTTTTTTAAATCGCAGCCTAGCTATAAACCACAACACCACGCGTCAACTGTCCAACGGGACAAAGAAGAAGAAGAAAAAGAAAAAGAAGAAGACAGAAGAAGAAGAAAAAGGAGAAGAAGAAGCAGAACCGGTAAAAGATCAAGCCACCCATTTCCCCTCCCGTCAATTCTCTATTTTTATATTCCTTACGTCCTTCTTAGGACGTTATTTTTTGTTATTTGAAGCCCCACTCTAGCTTTTGCCAGGGGCCGCAATATAGGCAGGTCATCATTGTGGCCAAGTGTCTGAACGCGGTTTCTGGGACCTCTCCACGGTGATTCTCATCCGCATGGTGGCACTTTGTGTCATCGGGTGTTTGTCGCTTGTGTGATGTCCTGGTGGGGTAGAAAGCCAATCCAATCCAATTCTCTATTTTAAAGAATGTCAAATTATATGTTATGCCTCAATTGCGTGTGCAGAATGTCAGATAATATTTTATGTTTTTACTGAGTGCACAGAATGTCAGATAACATTGTATGTCTGACTGCTTCTGATATACATACTCTACAAACACTGAAATCTGTTTTCACTGTGTGCTCAGCTGACCTCACACAGCGGAATCAAAGCTGCACTACTGGTTTTTAACCGAGCGATGCATAAAACATAAAACACCGCTCTCTAAGACATTCTAGGCAAGTTGAAGGTTCAGTAGAAGGGTGGTTACGTTTTTCCCCCCTCGTAGTTTGTCTTCTAACAAGAAACCCATTTCTGCGACCGTTTTGTTACGTCATAAGTAAACAAAATATGCTACCTGGCAACAAGGGGTAAAAAAAATAATTACGTAACCCATGTTGAACCTCAGCAGATTTAAACGTCAAAAGAGCGACTGGAAGTCTGCCCAGATTATAGCAAAGTCAGTGGTTGAAATGCGGCGCTTGCACGATCTTGCCGTGTCCTAGTGTATAACATTTGTGTGCTGGGGGAGGAGATGTAAACGTACGTTTAGATACAGCATATCAGCAACAACATACAAAGAGAGAACTTCGTCCTGCTGTGAAACCAACAGTTAATATTGCCATACTGCTGTCAGCTTCTGTTAGGTAGAAGTTGTAGGCCTTTTGTTCCGAGCAAGTCACCATTCCGCTCTCTCTCTCTCTCTCTCTCTCTCTCTCTCTCTCTCTCTCTCTCTCTCTCTCTCTCTCTCTCTCTCTCTCTCTCTCTCTCTCTCCCTAAGCTTACACTGACACAGCTAATACTTGAGTCGCGTTAACTTTAATTTCCTGAAATTATAAAGGAATTTCGAAGCAGAGACAATCCTATTATTTATGTAAACGTTATAATCAAAGTCATGTTTTTTTTAGTAGCCAAATGTAAGAATGGGGTTCAAGTGTCTTTTATACTACACTGAAAATCGGCGCTCCTATACGACACGGTTGGCAAATGGGTAATTCGTATGCATGAGCTGATTTAAGAATAAACAGGTGACATGTTTTGTGTCATTGTGGTGATCTCGTACTTGACTGCAGGTTGGTGTAGATATTTGCCTAACCCATTTATAACTTTTTTTCAAAGGTTGAACAGGTCACCTGTGATTTGTCCTGTTTGTTTGCCATCCAGGGTCAGATTCCTGACGTTCTACATTTACATTAGGTATTACCAGCCAGCCCCCCCCCCCCCCCGTCTTTTCCTTTTTCTTTCCACCCACCTTTGAACCCATTTAACTAAAAGGAGCAGGGAAAAAAAACCAAATATCTCAAGCACTATCAACAAAAATTTAGAGAACTTGAAAGAATGGGGGTACGTTTTGGTCAGAATGTGTTCTTAATTTTATTATTAAATGCACATGTTAACTTTTAATTGCCCGGCTCTCTAGCGTAGTTGGCTAAACCGGATTGCGCGGAGACCGGGTGACGAACTCCTTTACAATGGAATCACTGCCGAAAAGTTGCGATATCCATAATACCGAGCCTAAGGGTTAACAACTCATGGCTTCTAGATACTAAAACAAATAAACATCCTTTTAATTGTATTTTTACTTCGGGGTGCACAAAACATAGGCGCTGGAACCTAGTAGGTCAGATCCCTTGAGCCGCCCACCCCTATCCCCCAAAAGAAAATTGTTTAAGAAAAAAGGAGGGGGGGGGGGGGGGGGTTTAAATCAAAGATGTTTTGTAAGGGACCCATTTTAACCAAGCACATAAATTTTCTTTAAAAAGGTATTTCTTCTTCTTTCGTTCGCCTAGACATATTTCCATGGCGTGTATGCGTGGCATCCTGATTGCTGTGGTGCGCCTCTTGGCTGGTTGCCTCCGACTTCAGCACCTTGTTTTGCTAGGGTAGACTGTGATCACACTCGAGGAGAGTAGGCTCATCCATTCGCCTTTCGTCTTTACCTCGTTTGTTATCCCTTCCAGTTTCCCGCTGGGAGTTGAGACCACAACCTTCAACTGGATTGCTCCACCATGTGAAGGTGAGGTAGGCTTGAGCAAGAGAGGCTAATAGACATTAAGAGTCTTGTATTGCGCATCATTACTCCATTAGGACCCCTAAAAATGTATTAATACGTTTCCTTTTATTTAGCACATTTTTTATAATAACAATAAAAAATAATATTAATAATAATAATGTATTAAATGAGAAAATCTCCGTGTGGGTTCCGGGACCGCATTGTGAAAAAGGGGGGGGGGGGTTGAACAAGAGTAGACCCACTGCCTTCCCAACACGCATGTCGTAGGAGTCGACTACCTGGGGACTTCCTTCGAAATCAGAGTGCATCTGCCAGAGGGGCAAGGAACAATCCTGGCTGTCAGTGGGGTACTGCCGACAGCTACAGAACAACCAACTGCAAATAAATAAGCCAGTAAAAAGGATGTACACGCAAAGCTCGGGTCCTGTCACAAAGCCAAAGTCCAGATGGTCGAATAACCAGGACTTTCCACAAGAGCTTACAGACGGTAAACGAAGAAGAAGAAGAAGAAGAAGAAGAAGAAGAAGAAGAAGAAGAAGAAGAAGAAGAAGAAGAAGAAGAAGAAGAAGAAGAAGAAGAAGAAGAAGAAGAAGAAGAAGAAGAAGAAGAAGAAGAAGAAGAAGAAAAGGAAGAAGAAGAAGAAGAAGAAGAAGAAGAAGAAGAAGTAGTAGTAGTAGTAGTAGTAGTAGTAGTAGTAGTAGTAGTAGTAGTAGTAGTAGTAGTAGTAGTAGTAGTAGTAGTAGTAGTAGTAGTAGTAGTAGTAGTAGTAGTAGTAGTAGTAGTAGTAGTAGTAGTAGTAGTAGTAGTAGTAGTAGTAGTAGTAGTAGTAGTAGTAGTAGTAGAAAGAAAAGAAGAAGAAGAAGAAGAAGAAGAAGAAGAAGAAGAAGAAGAAGAAGAAGAAGAAGAAGAAGAAGAAGAAGAAGAAGAAGAAGAAGAAGAAGAAGAAGAAGAAGAAGAAGAAGAAGAAGAAGAAGAAGAAGAAAGAAGAAGAAGAAGAAGAAGAAGAAGAAGAAGAAGAAGAAGAAGAAGAAGAAGAGAAGAAGAAGAAGAAGAAGAAGAAGAAGAAGAAGAAGAAGAAGAAGAAGAAGAAGAAGAAGAAGAAGAAGAAGAAGAAGAAGAAGAAGAAGAAGAAGAAGAATGGCAAATAAATATAAAATTTGAAATAATATGAAAGGTATTAACAAACACTTCAAAAGTCAATTTCTTCTTCTTCTTTTTTCTATTCCTTTAATGCCTCGCGGCGTCAGGGGAGGAGGATATCTCTAGAACGGGATATTTTATTCGATCCGTATATAGTACTTTTCTGCGGTCCTTGTTTTGCGTGGTCGACCTCTGGGTCTGTTACCACTGTATTTGTATAATATTGCTGTCAGTGGTGTCCTATATGCTGCCCAAAAAAAAATCATGTTCAACCAGCATCCCCAAAGGGGGAGATTTAGGTTATAATTGTGACTAGGTTATGAGTGTCATATTAAATGGCTCAGCAAAAGCCCTGAAAATGACTCCTGCACTGGTGATGCGATCTAAGCAGACTTCCCAAATACTATCCTGACCGGCGACGAAGTCGTCTACCGTCGAACCAATGAGCGACCAGGTCGCCGATGATGTGTCCTTCATTTAGTTACAAACATATTTGTCTTAATCATGGCCAGATTTTAAACTTGTTAGGCGCGCAGTAACAGAGAAAACGTGGGAGGCTATGGAAGCCTAGGGACTCACCCCATTCCACGTAATTTTATGGAGCACTCAAACATGTTTAATTGCGCAATAATAATAATAAAATAATAACGATTATTACTATCATTGTAGTACAGTTTAACAGTGCCTGAGCCCTTGAGCTATAAACTTTTTGGGAGGGAGGCTTAAAGAGCTGAAGCCTTGATCAAATGCTCAATTGCTTTTGGTTCTTGTGATTTCACTAGGAGATTTTATATTCAGTAGTTTGCCACTGCTGGTGTAGAAGATCGGCTGTCGGTAACATTGTTGAAATCAACACATGACGGTCTGTTGCCAAATAGCCCGCAGCTTGGTTCGAACCTGGTATGAGGGAAATAAAAGCGCTTTCGGTAGCTTAAGCCACAGACACCGAAAAATAAAATACTTTTATGCAAGTCATAAACTAATTGCTCTATATCTAACTATCCGGGCATTCCGATCTTTTTTTTTTTTACCTATTTATTGTTTGAGTCAGAGTGACATTTGTAGAGCTGTTAAAAGACGATCTGTTGCCACTGTTGGGGATTTGGCTTGTCGGGACTGAAAATACTGGTATTCCCCTTCGGTAAAGAGGCACTAAAGCATTGGCTCTCAACCTGTGGGTCGCGACCCTTTTTTTTTTTTTTAGGTCGATAGACCCCATCACAGGGGTCGCCTAAGACCATCGGAAAACACATATTCGTTGAAGTCATGAAGTAGCAACGAAAATAATTGTATGTTGGGGGTCGCCAGAGCATGAGGAACTGTAATAAAGGGTCGCGGCATTAGGACGGTTGAGAACCACTGCACTACAGGGATGGAATAATTGCCATGTTGCCAGGCGTGGTTGCCAAGTAAGTAAGGCTAGACGCTATTGCCAGGTGGGTAAATGGCGCTGCATTAATTTATAACAGTAAAGCCAATTCAGTATGAAGTCTCTAAACTAAATTAAATCCGACCATTTTTGCTTACATTTTTACCCACTTATTCGAACTGTCCCTGTTCCAAACAGTTAGTGTTTTATTTGAAACCAGTGTTTCTCACTTAACGCGCGCGAGTGTGTGTGTGTGTGAGTGTGTGTGAGAGAGAGAGTAAGACAGACAGACAGACAGACAGACAGACAGACAGACAGACAGACAGACAGACAGACAGACAGACAGACAGACAGACAGACAGACAGACAGACAGACAGACAGACAGACAGACAGACAGACAGACAGACAGACAGACAGACAGAGATACCTTTTTTTAAATTATTATTATGATAGCCACGTAACTACCTATACCCCAGCTAGTATGTCTATATATTTAAAAAGGAGCGGGTTACACATCACGAGAAATAACATGCAGCATAAGGAGCAAAAACACCGAAAATCCACAACACAGGCTCGCTTTAGCCAGAAAAAAAAGAAAGAAAAAAACTCGTGAAGCTGCGGTAGCACAGTCTGGTCTGAAGGTCTTGGGTTCAAATCCACACCCAGGCACTTTTTGTTTCAAAAACGTTTGCATTCTATTCGACGCAACCTAAAAGAAGCAAATAAAAATTGTCCTGGGAAGTATGGGCTACTGGCATAATGTTGACCACACACATCCTCCCGTGACGTTTCCTTGTATTTATAGCTGCTGCTGTCCCAAATACGGGACGCACTTTTTGGTTATTTTAAAGCCCTACTCCGGCTGTTGTCAGCGGCCCTAGTACAGTCCAACGGTTGAACGGGGTTTCTGTGACGTTTCCCGGTGATTCTCCTCCGAATGGTGTCACTTTGTGTCAGCGGGTGTTTTGTCGCTCGTTATGTGGTCCAAATGAAGAGTTTCACCATATAATCATCCATAACATTGACAACTATGAATCTTTTTAAACTACTGTGAAAAGGCAAAAATTATAGTGGTATGGGCATGTAATAAGATCTAACGGCCTCTCAAAGATGGTCATGCAGGCCTAGTAGAGGGAAAGAAGAGAAGAGGCAAACCAAGAAAGATGGATACAGAACCGGACAGCACAGGCCTCAGGCCCGGCTCTCTAGCGTAGTTGGCTAAACAAGATTGCGGGGTGACCTGGTGAAGAACTCCTTGTGGTCCGGGTTCACTCCCGGGAGTAGGCAGAAAAGCCACATTTCTCCCAGATTTACGGTATTTACAATGGAATCAAGGCCGAAAGGTTGCGATATCTATAATACCGAGCCTAAGGGTTAACAACTCATGGCTTCTGGATACTAAAACAAACATGCAACTATAAAGTTCATCGCACCTGTCCGCCAAAGGTGAAGAGCTCCGATTAGACAGTTAACAGAAACTGGTGACCCAACGACACGCAGTGTTACGGGATGATGATGATGATGATGTGTGGTCCTGGTGGAGCTGAACTTCACTTACCTTGTTCCTTTTATTCCCAACCCCAACACCCCAAAAGCATAGACCCGCAACCAATTTATCCAAATCGTTTCAAATTTATTCTTAAGCTTTCTTTACACCATTGCGTTTGTTCTTTTTTTTTAATCTACTGTTATTTCTATGCCCCTCTGAGTTCCAGTTCCATTTCATATTTCTCTGGTTTACTTTTAAATTGTTTTGTGTGTATGTGTGCTCGCGCTCGAGTACGTGTGTGCGTGCGTGTGTGTGTGGATGGGAAGGAGGAGGGAGGGGTGGTCAGCTATTCCTATTCCTGTTACAGGATTAGGTAGCCAACTCTAAACACAAACGAGTTTAGTACCCGATGCGTGAAAGTTCTTTACCTTTTTTGTTGTACTTCCCATTTTCTATGAGAAGTGAAAAACTGTAACAAACTGTAACAGCTAAAGAAATGGGGAGGGGTGGATATATACAAACATAGTAGATAAACTGGAGTGTCGATTTTTGACAGTATTTCCATCGTGACATGAATTGACTCGTTCTTTAGAGATCGTGTAATGTCGAGAGGCCTACCCCAGTTAGTACAGGACTGCTAACTGAATATCGTATAAGAACAGAAAGAAAGAAATAAGTTAGGGTTGTGATTAAAAGTATCCAATAAAAAGAATGCGATACTGTTGGGATTGGTGTCTTTGTTGCGTCTGCTGCGCCGTTTTAGTTCCAACCCATTGTTCCCGAAATTGTTTGCTTTAGAAGGTGCAAGACCGCCTGACACTGATGTGTTTGATTGAATCGTAAACATTGTTTAGAACAATCAAACAATATCTTTACATTAGGGACGTATCAAGCTGTTGTGGTGAAACATAAGTGACGCATTGCATAATACAGTAACGGTCAGCTATAGTGTCCTTGGTTACAACTTTTAAGGGGACTGCGTGAAGTCAAGGCATGGTGTCCGCCTTGAGTGCTAGAAGTTCCGGGTTTAATCCCTGGTAAGGGCTGGGATTTTTTCACGTGGTCTCTGGGTAGTGAGATCGGACGCCCGTGTGCATTGTTGCACACGAACAACATCACTTGGCAGTTGGAAATCGAAAAGAGTAGCCTAACGGCTCAGCATTTGGAGTTTAAAATCTACCTAAAGTATTTTAGGATCCTCGCCTGTGTTACAGAGCCTGTGCATTGTGCTAAGCTTCTTCGGACTCAGACTTGAGTTAGAAGAATAACGGAGCACTTATGGGTTACTACTTGTGTGCCATGATGTTGATCCGTTGTTCAAAAACCTCATCAACAAAACAAACAAAAAATCATAAACTTTTAACAAGACTCTTTCAGTGGCTGAGCATTGTTTCTCGGACAATCAAACAATAATATACTATTGTGACTGGTTTTTATAACAGACTTTGTCAACCCACTGTATCTGACAGATTTCGGGGATAGACCCACTGCCTTCTAACAAGCGTGTCTTAGGAGGCGACTAATGAGGAGTGTTTATTTGACCTTAGGGTGTATCTGCCTGAGAGACCATGAGCGAAAAGAGTGCATACAAATACTCCTGATTTGTAAACCGGGTGTGCACGAAAACATCAAGTTCTTGAACAAGGCTAAAAGAGAATTGACAGCCAATGAGCGTTAAGAAGAGAAGACAACAAGGAAAAAGAATTATAAGAAGCATTTTATTAACAGGTTTAATTGCTGTAGGAAAGCCGTCATGTTCTAGAGGATAGATACTCGGCCGCAGATCGGAAGGTCGATGGTTCAGTTCCTGACAAGGGCCTGGTTTTTTTTGTTGTTGTAAAAATGACCTTGATTCTCAGGTCGACCCAGCCTTGAGTGGGTACCAGGTACAGTATTGGGAAGTAAAGGTGACCGGTGTGATGCTGACCACATCACTCACCAAGTTCCGTTTGCTCTATAAAATATAGGTCTAGCCCTATACCTGACAAGCGTGGAAAAAAAGTCCTTTACTTTTCTTTACTATTTGCTGTAGTCCTGACTGTCTCTAGTCCTGTATCGTTAGTAACTGTAAAGTATTTAGCATGTCTAACATTACCAGTAGCTACGCTACAGTCTACAACAATCTTGTTGTTAATGGAACACACAAACCCCCTTCTATCAAAACAGAAATCAAAACAATAAGCCAGAACGCTGTGTTAAGGTAGACTGACCAGCGTCACAACATGGAATACAAGAAGAAGTAAAAACGTTGGGCCATAATGGCCGATAGCTGGCTTGGAGCTTACGCTCTGGCAAATTATTTGTTTTCCAGCTAGGTTTAACTGATGCAAATTACCATTTCTGGAGCGGGAGTCGGAAGGTTCCGTCGCCCAGCTAATGAGCCGAGTGCTTGATGCAACACTGTGAGCTGTATATTTCCTGTGAAATATGGTTTTTTTTTCGGATTGGCCAGTGGCGTGTTATTTTCTGCACTAAAATGGCGGATGGCGGTTCACGTTAAAAATGGCATGTACTGTTGTGAGTACAATGCCGGCTTTCGTGTTTGACCGTTTGCACAGTGAGCTGCAGTTCTGAAGTGGGATCGTCACATCTGACAACTGCCTTAAGCGTTTTTCTTTTGCGTGCGAAAGTTTAAAGATATTGTTGGGACTGGCGGTTTTTCGGAAGTTTTTAAATTTGACTAAGATTGACATTTTGTACGATTTCCACTGGCAATCGTAGGGCGACCCGTCTGCAGTTATGATGGAACCTGGACTAACGACTAATAAAAAGAAACAAGGACAATGGGCATTTATTTTCTAGTTTTTCAGATATTTGGCAAGGTCAGTGGGCGTTTATTTTATAGTTTTCCCCAGATGTTTGGTTGTTTTCTAGTCAAACACTATTATTAGACACGGTGTTTCCCGTTGAACTTGATGTTCTTGTTTCATAGTTAGCATTCTCGATGTCAAGAAGTTATGCGTCTAGCTAGATTTCAGCTGTTACTGTATTGGTGCAATGGGTTATCTATCACTGACAGCAGGGTAGTTGACACAATGAAAACAGCACTTTTACAAAATTTCTTCGGAAGAGGCAGGCTCAAGGGGTATAAGCCTTGTTTAAGGGATTAATAGCACTCTACTAAATGGCAAGAAAATATAATAATATACTTGGAATAAGAATATATGTGAACGCAAACTTGAAAAGAGAACTCTACGTGGTTGGGGGCCCCGGGGGGGGGGGAGGGGGTGCGTGAGGGGGTAGCCTAGCCATCCTACAAATAGGGTGGAGCAGTGACAACTCAAAGTGTCCAAACACCCAGGTTCCAGTACTCCTGACTGGCCGCTTAATGCTAATTATATACGGTTCTCTATCTGTGGGTTTCAGGGTCATATTGTGGGGGGGGGGGGGCGACAATAATAGACCAACTGTCTCCCTAGCAAGCATGTCACATGAGTCAACAGATTAGGTTTCCTTCAAAGTCGGAATGAATCTATCTGAGAGGAGGGAAACCAACTGACTGTGTGAAAATAAGCCAGATCTGCAAAGCGGATGTGCAAACCAAACTCAAAAACTAGAACAAGACTAAAGTCCAGAGGTGGAGAAACGACCAGAATGTTCCCTGGTGTTAGCAGACGGTGAATGTGAACAGAATAAGAAGAAGATACTGCAGTTTTTACCTGCTGCAACCACTCTAAACCACAGAGTACCATCAAGGTTGTTTTTAAGGCATTAGTAGTAGGTTTTCCCCGGGCATTTCAGTATGTAGTCTAGCTGTATAAATGTCATGACCTACCCTGCTCCTGCAGCAAAGCGATGGCGTCACTTTGGTGTCCTGGGTTAGAATGTGCTTTTTGTTATTGCCTTTCTCACCATATGGGTTCCGGACCCAAGGGTTTAAAAAAAGGGGGTGGGGGGGGGGGGAACTGCGTCCCTTAAAAAAGCATGTCGTAAAAAGCGAATAACTAGGCATGTTTCCTTCTAAGTTGGAGTGCACCTGCCCGAAAGGCAATGAACCAACAGTCTGCACGCAAATAAGCTAAATATGTACAGGGTAAGGGCATGCACAGTTCGAGTTCTGAAATAAGACTAAAGTCGTGAAGTGGACGAACAAATAGAGCATTCCGCATGAGTTTACAGCTGGTTAACACGAAGAAGGAAAACATAAATTATACCTTTTCTGTCTTTGAGTTGCCTAGTGCGATTCTGTCGGCTCTGTGGCTAAGTTGATGGGAAAGCTTCGTAATGCCGGGATGCCGGGTTCGATCCCAGCTGCGGGCCATGCGCCTTGTGTTGGTTTTGACGGTGGTATCAAGAAAGCCGACCGTCCAGAGCAATGGCAAACTACTGGACGTAAATTTGCCTAAAAAAACCACACAACAGCCAGGGGCTGTTGAGGTTAGTTCTGCAACGTCCTGTAAAGGATCCGCAACTAACAAGTGTGTTTCTACAGTATACACTTTATGTGTAATTACGAATGTAGGTTAACTAATAGTGCGCTTCTGAAGACTGGCTTATAAATAGCACCTTGTTTCGTCACTGCGGATTGGACAAAATAATAGCAGAAGGCATAGTACTAGGAAAGAGGGGCAGGGGCCTACTTGCACAAAGATGGGCACAGGATATAAAGGACATCTTGTGTAGGAAAATGCTCCAGACGAAATAGCTGGCGGGAGGTAGTCTTTCTGCCAGACAGACAGTGCTGGGAGTGACGTTTTGCAAAGAATCTGCTACCTGATGACGATGACTGGGCTCCTACGTTTACAGACAGTGCTGGGAGTGACGTTTTGCAAAGAACCTGCTACCTGATGACAAAAACTGGGCTCTTACCTATACATGAAAACATGTTTGATGTAAGGGTAAAGTGCCGAAATATAATTTCTATATGGTTGAACAAAGTGTTTGGGATGTGTTCCTGTTGGATAAATGTATGAAAAGTGGCAATCTGAGTCATTTTTTCTTCTGCTTTTTTAACCCCCAATGGAGCAAAGGCCCTCAACCAACTCAGGTCAAGTCGTTCTGTTCTTCGCTATCGCATGCAGATCTTCCATGTCCTCGCCATCTTTTTAACTTCACTCTCTAGCTTCCTTCTCCATTGGGAAGAAAGGGGGGGGGGGGTCTTCCTTTATTTCTATACCCCTGTGGGTTCCAGTGCAAAGACCTTCTATTTATCTCGTTCTCATGTTTTCTCAACGTGTGTCCTATCCACCGCCAGCGTCTTTTCATCACCTCTTGGTCCACTGGACCTTGCTTAATTCTCTCCCAAAAGCTCTACATTAGTGATTCTGTTTGGTATTATTTTTATTTTATTTTGACATCCACAAATTCCTTAGTGTTTTGTATTCGTATTTTATAACATCTAATTGAGTGACTGGGTGCCGAACAATGTTTCAGTCCTGGGGGAGGGGGGAGAGGGGAATTTGTGGGTGAGGTTGGGGAGGGAGAGATTATTTAATCCAATACATGTGTGTGTATATGTGTGTGTGTGTGAAACCTTATTCCATTGTTAAAAGCTTACGAACGAGCTAACCTTGACTGCAAAGTAAAACGTATGCACCGAACACCTACCAAAGACAGCCGGTCGTAGTGCGTGATTAATTACTGCATGCAAGTAATTAAACGGAAAAGCTTCGTAAAACTAGGACAGCAGACAAATGAACAAATCAGTTCAGTTCACCCCAACCTAACCCATTTTCATCAAACTGGCGCTAATTTTTGTGTAAAACATTGCCTAGGTAACAGTCTGACCTTAGTACCGAAGTCGTAAAGTCACAATGTCGGCTGATGGTGTGAGCCGACTAGCGACTCCGGTCCTTTGATAGTCAACTGTGTGTCTGCTGATAACTGTGGGTGCTGTGTGGGTGCGGGCTGTGCGGGTGGATGCCCTTTGTGGCTTTGCGTTCTTCTGCTTCTTCTTTGTGTTCACCAGTTGTAAACTCTGGGGAAAGGTTCTGGTTGTTCGTCCACTTCTGGACTGCTGTCTTGTTCCAGAACCTGAGTGTTGCGTGTGCATCCGTTAGACAGATCTGACGCATTTCTGTGCAGACTCTTTGTCCCTTGCCTCTCAGGCAGATGCACTCCGACTTCGAAGGAAGCTCCTAATTAGTCGGCTTTTACGACATGCTTTTGGGTAAGCAGTGGGTCTATTCTTGTTTTTCCTATGTTAGGGCCCCAAAACCCACATAGGGGGCTTTGCGTTCTGAATGACTATGCTCTAGCTAACTTTGTTTTATGTGAATGCCAGTCCTTTTGACTGACTGACTTTCTACCCCACCAGGACATCACACAAGCGATAAACACCCTATGACACCATGTGGATGAGTATCACCGTGGAGAGGTCCCAGAAACCGCACGGCCTTTGGGCCATATTTATGGCCAGGATATTTTACGGCCCCTGGCAAAAGCCAGAGTAGGGCTTCAAATAACGAAAAATTTCATTCTAAAAAAGGACGAGAAGAACTTAAAATAATAAGCAGTCCTTTTAGATGTAAATTCAATGTCAAGGGTCTCAGCAGTCCATTATATACAAGGTCGGACAATTAGGTAATGAGAAAAATTAAAATTTAAAATAATCAACAGTTGAAGATATAACCTGTATTTTATTCAAAGTAAGCCTCTTGTGCATTGATACAGCGAGTGGCAAGATCTAATATACACTGGAACAACCACTGTAGTTATTCTATCGTTACGGTCCTTAAAGCCGATGTTACGGTCCTTTGGATGCTGCCAATATTGTCAAAGAAGCATCCTTTCAATGGCAACTTTAATTGTGGGAATAGAAAATAGTCACAGGGAGACAAATCTGAGGAATATGGTTGATGGTTGAGAACACGCATCTGTTTTGGGGCCTGAAATTCCGGTACAACTACCGCCCTTGGAGCTAGTGCACTGTCGTGAAAAAGGAAACAAATTGCCAAATTGAATGCAAACCGACAAGCAACTTTTTTCTTGCTCAAATCTTCCACTAAAAT
>CAJHNH020007778.1:230769-345769 GCA_905116865.2 Candidula unifasciata | reverse complement strand
TGTTCGCGATTTCCGTCAGTACGTCAAGATTGACTCTTTATAGTCCTTAAGAACTTTTCTTTTTTTTTTCCTTTGTTCACCGGTTGTAAGCTCCGGTGGAAAGTCCTGGGTGTTCATTATTTTAGATTTTGGCTCTGTACCATGCATATGTTTCGCGTGTACATCCGTTTAACTGGCTTATTTGTGTGCAGTTGGTTGTTTCTTGCCACTCGGACAGATTCACTCCGACTTCGAGGAAGACCCTAATTGTTCGACCCCTACGACATGCTTGTTGGGGAGGCAGTGGATCTATTCTTGTCCCCCACCCCCCCCCCCCCCCCCCCCCCCCCCCCAACTTTTCACACACACACACACACACACACACACAATAGGGCCATGGAACCCAAACGGAGACTTAAGAACTCTAATGTGATAGATAATCTCATCATCTCATCTCATCTTATCTCAACTTATCTCATCTCATCTTATCCCATCTCATCTTGTACCTTGATGTGTTGACTTGAAGTTTAAACCGCCGCAGACGAGTGTCTGTGAGCTGTGTATGTTCTCGTGGGCTCTGTTATTCCTCTTCAATTACATTTGACCTTACTTTAATTTCAGTTATATAATCAGATTGTTACTGGCACCATGGGAATTAGAACTCTTTGCTGCTGGTGAAGGTGAGGGCAGGGCGCTTGTGGGAATGCTCCCAGAGCTGTGGTATAGTAGAGCAAAGAGTATCCAG
Source organism: Candidula unifasciata (assembly GCA_905116865.2). Taxonomy (NCBI): domain Eukaryota; kingdom Metazoa; phylum Mollusca; class Gastropoda; order Stylommatophora; family Geomitridae; genus Candidula; species Candidula unifasciata. The sequence goes on along the minus strand of CAJHNH020007778.1, from coordinate 345,045 downwards.
ACCATTTGCACTTAAGTCTTTAAATCTTTGCTCGATGTAGTTTACTGTCTGAGATGAAACAAACAACTGTTTTCTAGTCAAGGCGCTGAAATACAAACTTTGAAGACTTTGAAGGAGTTCGGAAAAGAGGGGAGGGGGGGGGGGGGGGGCATCATTCCTCTGAAAAATAAAGCTTTAAAAGGCAAAAGCCTAATTTAATTGCATAATAATAATAATAATAGTGCATAGCCTAATGAATTTGAAAATATACATAATATTTGAAATGCTATGAAATGTAAAAACAAATATTCAAAATAAGAACTTATATACACGATTATGGGGACTTTTTATACACTTAACACATTTTCTGGTGAGCTTAAGTTAGAGGTTTGAACAACGGATCAACATCATGGCACACGGGTAGCAACCAGTAAGTACTCCGTTCTTCGTCTAACTCGTCTGGGTCCAAAGCACAGTGCACAGGCTCTGTAGCACCGGCGAGGATCATGAAATACTTTGAGTAGACTTTTAACTCCAAATTTTGCCCGCGCAGCGCTGTTAACCTACTTTTTTTCGATTTTCAACTGCCAAGGGATTTTTTTTAAAGTGCACAACAATGCACACGGGCTTCTGATCTCACTACTCTGAGACTAGGGGGGATTACTAGAAGTCCAAGTCCACGTGAAAAAAAAACACAGCCCTTGCCGGGGATTGAACCCACAACCTCTACACTCAAGGCGGCCACCACGCATCGAGTTCACGCAGACCCTAGTGTGCCTCAATGCCTGGCCACCACGTTTCGGTGTCCCTTTCTGTGGTATACAAGTCGTTCTGATAATTATTTGTCAGATTGCGTGGGAAATCATGATTAAGTCGTCTAATAAAGCTGGCGTTAAACAGTTGATTGCGGTCATTGTATGCCAGATTTCTTCAAGAAACCAGTTTAATTACTTTTTAGTATGTCGGACTTGAAACACGTCATCCACCACACACCCAAGTCTTGTTAATTATGCAGAAGATCGTGGGCTGTTTAAAACAGTACTTGTCGTAGGTTGTTTAAAACAATAGAGAAAGCACGAAAGTATTACTAACTTACCACAACAGTGACGTAGGTGTAGGTATTACTACTGTATTACTTATTGTGATATGACGCCGACGACTTAGCCGTAATACATTGTTTACAGGCGTCAAGTGTGATTTACAATACGTATAGAATTAAGCCAGAAACAATATTACTATAGTATTTAATTTGTATAGTAAGAAATGCGATGACACAGTTTACATCACACTGAGCAAGGACTTTTGTTATTGTTTACATAACGTCTTGCGCAAGCTAGGTGGCTGCAGACAGTCGCACGTGTACGCAATCTTTGAGTCAGATGTCTACCAGGGCGCTGTAACTTGGGGCGCGGTTCCCAAATTTATAACAGGGCTTAGCGCCCCCACCCCAAGCCAACTTCTTTTTTTTCAGGTTTCGTTTAATAAATTTTATATTTCAAACATAGTAATTTAATACTTGTCGTTTAGCAGAATATTATTGTTGTTATTGTTATTATTATTTGCATCATCATCATCTCCATCTTCTGGGTTCATCCAAAGATGTAATTACTTTGTGCCTGTTTAGAACATGGCTAGGATATTTGCACCTTTCGGCCAACACATCGAGCGTCTGTGGGCATTTGTGGACCCCGTTAGCCTTCCAAGTTGTTTTTTATTATTATTATTATTATTATTATTATTATTATTATTATTATTATAAAGTACACACATGGAAATCAGAACTCCCACCCCCCAAAAAAATGTGTAAGAGAGCTGAGTCCCCCGCCCCTTTTTTCGCACAAATGTTTTATACGTGTCAGCGCTCCTGATAGGGACTAAACATACGGTGTTCGACCCCGAGCTCATTGGCTCCCTCACAAAGAATGACATGTTTTATTTACAAAGCTTCAAAGGAAAGATTTGGAAGGAAAGCTGGAGTCGAGATGATAGTTCAACTTTCATTTGGATAAGTGCCAACTATGAAGCATTTGATTGTTACGCATAATGGGGAGGGGATGAGAAAGGGGAAGTAGGCACGGAAACAGAGAGATGGAGGAGACAGAGACACATACAAACTCACACAGACACCCCTCGCCCCCCCCCCCCCCACACGCACACACATACTCACAAACAGAGTGACATAGAAAGACAGAGACAAGGAGAAACAGCGAGGTACAGAGACGTAGAAAGGAAATGTGTAATAGATAAGCACATAGACATAGACAGACAGAGAGAGGGACACACAGAGAGGCCCAGAGACACAGATGCAGAGACGGCCAGCGAAGGACACACAAACCACTACATTGTAAAAGAGATTGACATACACAGAGAGAGAGAGAGAGAGAGAGAGAGAGAGAGAGAGAGAGAGAGAGAGAGAGGAGAGAGGGAGAGAGAGAGCAACAGACAGAGAAAGAGAGACACTGAGCGACACAGAGAGAGACAGAGACAGAGCGAAATAGAAAGGGAACGACACAGAGAGGGATAGAGAGGGAGAGAGAGAGAGAGAGAGAGGAGGAGGACACAGAGAGGAAGAGAGAAAGAGCTCGCTAGAGAGACACTGCGCGAAGCACTTGAAAACAGTCAGAGAGAGACGGAGAAAGACATGCACAGAGTGAGAGACAGACAGAGAGGAGGCGAGAGAGAGAGAGAGAAAGAAAGAGAGAGAGAGAGAGAGAGAGAGAGAGAGAGAGAGAGAGAGAGAGCTTGTATCGCTGCCACTGACTAACCAGAATCCACACCACCCCACCCATTCCACACACTGTCATACAGAAACATTTCACAAATTCTTCTCAGTCCAGACATCTTTGGCAGCAGATCGCGTATAAAAGTCACTAGTAATTAGTGAGGATAATCATCACAGCACTCTGGACAGATTCATAGACGCTCAGATCTCCTCCTCAGCAGCCTCGAAATCGTAGAGCGACTAAAGACTACAGTTCTGTGTTGATTAATCAAACGTCTTGCATCCTTTGGAGGGCAACCAACATAGTGCGGGAGGAAAGGGTGGGGGGGGGGGGCGAGCTACTCTCACAGACAATACCATATACTGCTGTATATGGGACCTGCCTGTTTCATTTAGAGCCCATTGAATTGTTGGTAATAGTTCCATGCTAGCGTAGATCAAACGGCACTCGGTTGGCCAGGAGGTAAAAAAAAATATTACATGTCAACGGCTCTTCTAGTATTCTAATATATAAAGAAAAGTCATTTTCAACCAGAATTTCAGAAGAAAGAGCTTTAGGTTATAGTTGTGACTAGGTTATGTGTGCCATACAAAATGGCTTATCATTGCAGTCCAAGTAGCCCTAAAAAAAGGATTCCTGCAGTGTTGATTGGGAAAAAGGAGACAGCTACAAACACTGTTGTGACCGGCGTCAAAGTCGTCTGCATCCCTAACAAGCATGTGGTACAAGATGACTAATTAGCGGAGTTGCCTTCAAAGTAAGACTGCTTCTGCCTAAGAGGAGAGGAACCAGAATTCTGCATACAAATAAGCCAAAACTGTAAAACGGATGTGCACGCACCACTCAAGCTCTAGAACAAGACTGAAGTCCAGAAATGGTTAAATAACTAGAAATTGGAGTTTTCAGCCGGTGACACACGATCACCCAAAGAGCCACTTTTCGGATGGGAATCAAACAGAAGCGAATTTCAGAAACCCCGTTCTATCGTATAAAATAGTTATAGTGTAGCGTCAAACGGTTACGAAGTAAGATAATTTTACCCCACCAGGACATCACACAGAACGATAAATACCCAGTGACACAAGGTGCCACCATGCGGATAAGAATCACCCGTGGAGAAGTCACGGAAACCCCGTTCAATCTTTAGGTTATATAAGGGCCCCCGGCAACAACCAGGAGGACGATTGGGGGCTTGAAAATAACGAGAAATAGCATCCCACTAGGGGACGACGTTCATAAAATTAAACGGTTACGAAACAACTTGCCAAGCAACTTGTAGGCCATTGTGGGTGAGTAAGGTGTAAGATAACCTTTCGTCTTTAACATGTCTAAGCTAAAGTATAATTTACAGTAGTATATCACAAATTACACGGTACACACAAATAATAGTCGATCACACACAGTATGTTAATTGGGCCAATATACTTTGTCTCGTGTGCTAATTCTCTCTCCAAAAGTTCTGGTTTTGATGTTGAAGGTCAACCGACTGACTGTTTTTCTGTCTTCGAGGTAAACCTAATGGTTTGTTCGTCCTTCAGACTTCAGAAATCTCATCTTGGATATCCAGTTCAACGCCCAGAAGAAGTTATAGTTGAGGCACCCTTAGCGCCTACCTCAGATTTGTGGAACTTGTTGTCTGGGACTGTTAAGGAAATCAAAGGGATTCATATCTTTCCTGGGGTTGACCAAACTCTTCTTAGATCATTTACCTATTTCAATTACTTTTGGTGCATCCCTCCAATATTTTATTCTATAGGGTTAACAGTTCGTGAATTAAAATCAAACAGGTACATTTATATGTGGGTTCTAAAAAGAAGAAGAAGAAGAAGAAGAAGAAAAAGAAGAAGAAGAAGAAGAAGAAGAAGAAGAAGAAGAAGAAGAAGAAGAAGAATCGCATCTCTATATTTAGTCTAATGTGAATGAGCTTAGGTAGTGTTCAAAGGGATACAACTGTCCACAACAACAACAAAAAAGTAAACACAGTGATCCCCCGCTGATTTTTTACAAAAATATCAGATTATGAAGATCTTTAAAGAAACTTATTTTTTAAAAACCTTTAAATTTATTGTGTCTGTGTGCGTTAGAGTGTGTATTTTCTTTGATAACTGTCACTGCACACAGCGGTATATCTAAGCCAGTACTATCAGTCGTTCCCTTGTGAGATGCAATTTTTCGTTATTTGTAGCACCACCCTGGCTTTTGCCGGGGGCCTTGAATATAGCCGGGGCATAGATATGACATAGCTATAAATATCGCTTAACAGCTGAAAGGAGTTTCTGTGACCTCTCCACGGGTGGTGATCCTCATCTGCATGGTGGCACTTTGTGTCACCGGGTATTTATCGCTTGTGTGATGTCCTGGTGGGGTACAACTGACCTACCATGCCATAACAAGGATAAGACTGAAATAGTGCTAGTCTGTTTGTCTGCTGTTCCACATGCAAGACTGGTCCGTTGAATAAAACATCTGTAGGGACAGGAAGTGGGCAAATCTGTGTATGTATGAAAGAGAAAAAGGGTGCGGGGGATGAGAAACCCAAAACAGTTAAAGAGACTGAGTGAGAAATAACCTCTTGAAATGTAATTTCTGTTATCATTCGCATAATCATTCTTTAAAAAAAAATCTTGGTTTTCCAAACAAGATTCAGTGAAAGAAAACCCAACTTTCATCACCATCAGTATTATTTTTATGATTTTTCTAATTGTTGCATGTATTTCTGCATGTCACAAACACAAACGGCACACAAGATCTCCTCACCATAGCTGTGGCTGGCATGACTGACGTAGATGTCAGGGGCAGATTACCCATATAACCGCCTTCACTGCACAAGAAGCTTCGGGGAAAGTCGAAGAGATAGATGCCAAGTCGGGAGAAGTTTAATCTTGAGAAAAGTCGACTAGTACAGGCGGCACGTCTATGAAACGAAAATCAAACAAGTTGAACTACAGAAGAAGATTCAATAGTCAAACCTGTTAACTACAGGTCACAGATTGTTAAGAGGAAAGAAGAACTCCTCAATGAACTTCTAAAAGATGCCAGAAAGATTGCCGCCCATGTTCCAGTTCAAGACCCTCAGAAGTGCAGGGAAACTGGTGAAATTTGCATTACAGAGACTGGTGCAGCTACTGGAGCCTAGAGTTACCATCTTGGTGATGCAGAGGGATGTTCAGTTTATTCAGAGCTTGATCCCAGAACTGCAGAAGTGCAAGCAGATCACCAAGGGAAGGGAGGTGAAGACATTGATTGATGAGGACAACTATCTGAATCCAGATCCCATTGGAGGCTGTGTGCTGCTATGTCACGGTGACAAGATTACAATTGACAACACACTGGACGAGCGTCTGAAACTCATCTCAAATAAGATGCAACCTAAAATCAGAGAGAGGTTCTTTGGACCCAGCCCCAACGCAAAGTCAAGGATTAAGTCGGCCCAGACCAGCAGCAACAGACGCCGACTCAATGTAACTGTGCTTGATAGTTATGGGAGTGAACAGGGCCCATATGGTGGTGCCCCACCCAAAACAACTGCACTATAAGGTTAAACCAAGTACCTCAAGGAATTGTTTCTAAATTTTGTATTAGTAATTTATTATTATTGTTTGCCATTCAGAACATTATTACTATTACTGCACATCTAAACAAGACATATCCATTGAAGGCACATCCAGAAAATGTGTAGAGGGCTGCGATCACATTTCCCCAATCTTATGTTTTCTTTGTGTCAGCGCTGTTGGACTGCATTTAGTCTTCTAGGGTCAGTTAATTGGGTGCCCTCCCCACAATGAAGGTTGGCTTCATTGGATCTCAGCCCCCCTCCCTTCCCTATTACAACCACCTAGCGCTATCTTCCCACTTATATAGCTGTCTACTCTTGCTCGCCTGCCCTCAATTTCTCTAACCGGTATAGTTTTCTTTAGACTGTTTTTTTTTTTAAATGTCACTGAAGTATTTAACTTTTTTGAACGCCTGTCTATATATATATATAACATAAATCACCATTGATCATTGGCATCAAGAGAGCTAATAGGTTGAAATGGCTGGAGCATATTGAGAGAATGTCAAATGACAGAAGTAAAAACTGTAAAAACTCAAGGGAGATGATTGGTAGTAGACCACGAGGCAGACCAAGAAGACGATGGAGAGATTATATCTAGAGAGACCTGCAATCACTTGGTGTTACTAACTGGAAAAAGAAGGCCAAACCGAGAGATGAGCGGAGGCGAGTAATTTCTGCAGCAATGAACCTCAAGGGCTCAGAATGCTAAAGATCTCCCAAATTGTTAAATACTGGTGTTAGTTTCACAGGGGATGCACTGGGTGTTCTTAGGGGCAATGACGAAAGATACAGCAGCGGTTAATAAAAAGGTGAAGTAGAAGAGGAGATAGTGAATATAGGGTTTTCGTTATATCCATAATTTCCACTAGGCCTACATACAGGGCAGCAGTGGAGACCAAGATATGGTAGAGGATGGGAGAATAAGACTTTCAGTATCCTGGGTCAAGCTGAGCAATTAAATCTGGTCTATACGTGTGTGTCCTTTCTTAAGATAACATAACAACTACAGTCGAGTCTGGATAAGTAGAAGTCGCAGGGACCTAAGAAAATGCTTCCACTTATCAGGATTTCTTCTTATCCAGACAGCACACACAATAGAGAAAATTGCTTTGACTAAGCTGGTCAAGTCGACCTAACCGAAATCCGACTTATCCGAGTTCGACTTAAGTGGACTCGACTGTATTTTCATCTTCATCATTAAGTGATCCCTGACAGCATTTCAGCTAGTCTCTCTCATGAACAGCCAGTGAAGAAAACTGATACATAACAATTTATAATGTTTTATTTCTCATCAATTTCAGATCAACAAGAGACCAAAATATAAAAGCTCAATCAAATGGTACAGATAACATACATTAATGTGTTTTGGGTGGCTAAATACAACTGAAGTTTAGATAAATACCGAACTGACTGAGAAATAACTCAAGTGTCCAGATGACAATTGCAACAAGCAATAATTTTTTTTAAAAACAGAACCTTGATAATTAGTTAGCAGGGTTATCATCACTGCGCCATAGGTACTCAGATTCTTGTCCGTTTGTAGTGTATCCATTCAACCTATCAGCTCATTCATTTCCATCAACATCCATGCCTTGATAGTTGTTGATTAATACTGAACAATGTTTCAAAGAGATTATGCAGTTACACAGACACCTATCTGAACAAATGTTCCTTATAATTGTTGCCCTGTAATTAGCACTTTTACATGATCATTTCTTTGCCACTAGAATCACATGGAGCAACAGACTGCAAGCCCTATGAGACATATGATGGCACAACAGGAGGATTACTCAGTCACTAACATCTCCATCAGCTGCTAGAAAGGAAATATGTAATCTGTTCAACTGTGAATCTTACCAGCAACAGTTTTATGATTTTCTTTGTAAGAAGCAACATAATTCAATCATCATCATGTAGCAGGTACTTTGCAGAATGTTCTTCTTCTCACCACATGCTTGAAATCTACTGAGGCTCTTGCCAACTTTCCCACCTCAAGAACTTGCATTCTTCCCAGGCTGCTCTTGATATCCCGTGTCCACTAGTCACCCCCTGCCTCTTCTTCCAAGAGACGTACCTTCTGTTCCTCCCCCTCCCCCCAAACGCATTAATGGAGTTAAATATGGCCAACTTCTTTGACTCTTTCAGTTCCAGACATGTATTTCTGGAACTCCTCTTTTTCTTAGCAGTAGTTAGTCCAGTAATAAGAGACTGGGTCTGCAATGAATTAAAAAAAAATTTTTAAAAGGAGGGGAAAAAGTATAGACCAAAAAAAAAAAAAAAAAAAAAACCAGAATGAACAGCTGCGATAGAATGGGTTAACGCTACATCTAAGAAGCATATCATGTAGGTAAAGTCCACACACACAAAAACCCATGGTGAGTTGCTCGGTACTAAAAGAGTTAATTCAGTCAGTATTAAACAAGTCACTATGTGCTTACCTGTAATTCTATACCCAATACAGATTTTTCTTCTGCCTAAAGGTTTCAGGTTCGATTCCACATAAATATTTCTTTCTTTCAAAACCGACATTGGTTCCCAGGTAATGTCCTGGTGAGCAAAGGCAGTCAGCCTGATGTTGACCCCATCACCGACCCTGCGTCGATTGGTCGACAAACCATTAAACAGGTAATTACTTCAACTCACTTAGACCCAGTTAACAATTACTGCAGACAGAGCGAGTTAAAAAGTAATAATTATCTGGTAGCGAAAGAGTTAATAATGCAATTGTTACTATACTGAACAACAGGACCCAGGGTAAAGGAAATAGGATCAGCTGTGATTACCGATTTCACAGCTGACATCATGGCATATTGGGCACACCCACAGATGTTCCGTCTCCAGCACAAATGTCTCAGGGCAGGGATACTGAGTGTTCCAGTATCATACAGGTTGTACACACTCTCCCTCTCATACATCCTTTCTTGCCGGATCTACGCTAATTTCCAAATTCATGAAACCTTACATGTTGTTTCATTGTATCCTCTAAACCAGTGTACCCAAACTTTTCTTAGTCGCGGCGCCCTTTTTTAATTACAAATTTTTCCGCGGCGCCCTAACCTTAGTAAAAGTATGACTATTCTTATGTAAGATTTTTTTTTAAACATGTTTTTTTCCCTCCAATATTTAGCGGCACTGTAGAGTCACGGTAGTTTGGGAATCACTGCTCTAAACTGTAAATCAAGAAGTGATAAATTAGTTACCTTTATTTTTTTTTTTTTCAAAGGGGAGACTCACAGTTGTAAGCTGACAGTAGCATGGCAATATAAAACAACTGAAATGGTCAAGATAATGATTAACTACATGAAACACCCATAACATAATGAAAGAATGTGATACAAACTGCAGCTGGCTTGTGAATTATTACATAAATAAGCACATCTTACCAGGAAAATCAAACAAGTCTGAACAAAAAGTATTAACTTGAAGTAAGGACATCGAAAATCAAAAGTTCAACAGCCAGACAATAAAAGGAAAACTTTTACTTTAAAAAAAAAGAGGGGGGGGGGGGGGGGGGGGGGGGGTGTGTGTTAAAAAAGGAACAAAACAGACAAATGTCTTAGCTAATCTTACCTTTTTTTTTTCTTCTAGAATCTTCAATAATAAACAGGCCACTGTTATAATACAATTGCTAAGTTACTGCCTTTTTCCACAACTCTATAGTGTCTTACATTATGAGCTGAGAACCAACATCAAGCATTCAGGGCATTCCCATAAACGCTCTATCCCCATCTTCAGCAGACAATGCAGTTCTAGGACAAAGAGTGTTAGCTGTTGTAATGTTATATGTTTCGTGTGCCTTTTTTTTTAATATGCAGTATCTCCCAGATCGTCTAATCACTCCTATTTGCATTATTCCTTAAAATCAGATTCATTCATTTTCTAAATACCAGCTCATCAAATAAAAAATTATTATGTAATTTCTCAAAAAACTTATCTTTATACCATAAAAGAAGAATATTATTTCACCTAAAACTATTCTTTCTCTCTATCTCTCTCTAAAAGTTATAATTATCATAAAGTTTTGAAACTGGATTGTTTCCTAACAAAGTCAAACAAGTTGTTACAAGTGAGAGGAAAACAAACGTTAAAATGTGAGTGGACAAAAATCTGAGGGCAAAAACAAGATGCATGAAGGCAATCGTTTCCCAGAAAATTCTCCAATACCCATCATAGCTATTAGGTTCCGTCAACTAAGTTAGTGGGGTTTAAAAAACAAATACAAATAATAAAAAAATAAAAAAAACGAATTCCTTTTCTGAGAGCAAGTGGGTGTGTCCTAGGAGCCGCTGACATAATAATTACAAATGCTGGGCTCTCGCGCGAGAGACCCGGGTTCGAATCCTTGGTAAGGTTAGGGATTTAGGTTAGGGCACCACTGTGGTTATAAAGTATCTTTGTCTTCCTCTTGGTCTTTTCCCATCAATCTTGCCAGTTGTCATTCAGTTCTTAAATCTATTCCTCCTCATAACATTTGCAATAAATACGTCTTGAAATCACATACAACTCGATGAAAAATGTTGTCTATATGTAAGATTATAATGTTGCAGCACTGTTCATTACAACAAATTGCCTGACCTGTTTAACACTTAAGAATACTTGAAAACTGTTTTTTGTGTTTGGTGATTACCCAATACACCTTATTTAAGGAAAGAATAAACTATCATGCATATATAAAGGTGACATACTTACTAAACATAAAAACATAGGCAGGTGGATATTTTGGCTAAAAATATAGATAAAACACTAACAAAGTTATCTTATAACACTAGTCAACAACCAAAATGCATCAGAAATAAAAGTAGCTGAACTTAAATAATTTTAGTCTACTGAAACGAAAATGATTTTAAAAATGTTGATTGCTCTAGTTTCCAAAGTATACGCTGCTAGTTTAATTAATTACGGCCAAATTATATATATGATGCAACCGTTGTGGCCGGTTGCATAATTTTTGTCTAATGACCAATAAAACGTTAACCAGAGGTTGATGTTACAGTCCTACCTATGATTATTTGTCTTTATTAATACTATCATAGTTAGAAATGCCTAGGGTGTGTGTGAACAGCGCTGATAACATCTGTTATGTATATCGTGAAGTTATATTTCTCTCACAAAATGGAAATATAACTTAAGTGATTTAAAAAGGCATAGTCTATATTTTGGCTGCAGAATAGGAGATTACGATAAGAGCTGGACGCCACACATATGTTGCAATTCATGCGCAGCAAATCTTAAACTGTGGTTGACTGGCAAACGGCAAGCTATGGCTTTTGCAGTCCCACTGGTCTGGAGAGAACCCACTGTCCATCTCAACAACTGTTACTTTTGCATGGTCCCTCCAATTGGGAAAGGCATATCAAAGAAAGAGAAATGGACTCTGGAGTATTCTAACATCCCTTCTGCAATACGTCCGTTATCACATGGCGATGACCTACCAGTACCCAAAGGGCCAGAATTATTTTCAACTGCTTCCACCGATGAAGAAGAGGACACTGGTGGCCTTGAACCACCAACCTCAAGCAACCCAGATTTTGAGCAAACTAAATACCCTAAACCAGTGGTTCTCAACCTTCCTAATGCTGCGACCCTTTAATACAGTTTTTCATGGTGTGGCGACCCACCCCCACCCAACCATTCAATTATGTTCATTGCTACTTCATAACCTCAATGAATATGTATTTTGTGATGGTCTTTAATAACCCCTTTGAAAGGGTAGTTTGATCCAAAAAGGTGTTGTGACCCACAGGTTGAGAACCACTGCATTAAACAAATTTACCAAAGAACAAATGAGAGCTTTTAGGTTCCAGATTGCAAGAGTGGAATCTTCAGGGCAGAAGATGGTATAATTTCTGTGTAAAAGGAACTAGCAGAAGCCTCTTTTATATACATATATATTTTAAAGAAGGTGACCTTTCTGCATGCCATAACATTCCCGGGCTAATGGCAGCCCTAAAAATCAATTACAAGCCGGAAGAGTGGAGGCTTTTTAATCGCTTCACCCAAGATGAGTCTTAAAGCTGTTCTGTTGAATAATGGTAACGTATTACTGTCGATTCCAGTTGGTCACGCAGTTCACATGAATAAAACTTATGAAAACATTAAGCAGCTTTTGAAGTGTTTAAATTACAATCATCATCATTGATCACTTTGTGGTGATTTAAAAGTGGTCACTCTTTTGCTTGGACTACAAGGTGGATATGCCAAGTACTGCTGCTTTCTCTGTGAATATGATAGCCATGCATGACATGACCATTACATCAGAAGACACTGACCAATCAGGCGGTCATTGCAGCTGCCCAGGACATGACAGAGTAGAATATAAACATAAACAACAAGCCCTACGCCATGATGATGATGAAACAGAGATCAGAATATATGTCCCACCAGGTTCACTACTGCAGCTCATAGTAGTTTTTACAAAAAAGTTTCAACTTGATGTAGCCAGATTCTTTAAGCGTAGGTGAGCATTAGTTTATATAATCTTGTAATCGGAAGCTTATTTTCTTCAAGTCTTAAGTATGTTTGACTGCATCTCAGAAACCTTAGCCATAACTTTGCCAGCAAGCCGGCTCATGAATTACCAGACATTTACCCTGGTGACAAAAAATCAAATATCAATTGTCCACAAAAAATACAAAAGAATATCATAAAAGGTTAGAAAAGCAAAGGGGCTGTCCTCAAGACGTAAACATGGTTAGAACAATTTGACTTAGTACGTTTTTTTTCTGGACAAATCCTTCAGTAGAAGATCTAAGAAAAATATGACAGACTTTGTCCAGGGGTCTTAGATAACTAGAAACCATTAATTTTTAACTATTTCAGCACAAATCAACTTACCTAAAGTGTACCTCCACTCCATGCATATGTTTTTCTTAATCCTGTGTGGTGCCATTCGGGTCTTACAGCAACCTACCCTATCCAAACTGTTACTTTATGGTACACTTTATTTTCAACCTTCTTGCCCCAAAAGCATAGGGTGTGGGGGATTTGGGGGGGGGGGGGGGGGGGGGGGGGGGGGGGGGGGGGGGGGGGGGGGAAGAAGAGGTCATAAACCATGAAATTCTCAACAACAACAAAAAATAAAGCAAACTTAATTCAAGAAAAAAAAAATAAAGTAACCAATAGATGTGAACAACGTGGAGTATTAAATGGGCCTAAAAGCAGTTAACAAAACTTATATGGGACTGGCCAATGCAGCAAACCAGTTAAATAAGGCTTCACTTGGATTTGTAACAGTTGGCAAAGCAGAATTATTGGCATCTCAGAGCAAAAGGGGTTAAACCATGACATAGATTAAAATATAAAAGAGTGTTCTAGGTAGAATGAGGTAAAGTAACACCTGCCTGGGGCTGAAAGAGTTAATGGCTTATAACGGTGAATTAAATTTATTCATGATAATAATCAGTAGTGCTGCATCAGATATGAACAACACCCATCTTTCTCTCTCTCTCTTCATATATATATATATATAGTAAAAGTAAAGATCCCTTTTCACGCTTTGGGCGCATATATATATATATATATATATATATATATATATATATATATATATATATATATATATATATATATATATATATATATATATATATATATATATATATATATATATATATATATATATATATATATATATATATATATATATATATATATATATATATATATATATATATATACTCAGAACGTTCCCTCCGATATTTTTTTTAGTTACAACTCTTTCTATAGACTTCCACAAGGGAAATAAATTACTGATACAGTACTACTTTTAAAAATAATATCCTGAACACAAAAATATTAAACACTGATCTGAACTAATCCTGGCAACTCCCTTGATAAACCATCTTCTTCATACAGCATGGCAATTATTTTTAGAAACCTATTCTCTGCTGATATTAAAAGTGATCTATTATGAAGTAAGTATAAATCATCTGCACTGAACTGTATGATGTCTGGTAGAGTTAATTTCACAGAAAATTCCACACTAAATCAACTAAAACTAGTGATTTACGTGTACTTAATTCAGATTCTTCAAAACTTCAAGGCTACTAATAACATTGGATTTTTTGTTTAAACCATCACACTATTGTCTGTTTTACCAGTTTTTAGGGCAGTTTAGACATGGGACTCTTGAGCCTGAGGATATAGGGCTGTCATCATGGACGTGCAGGTTGGGATGTTTGATTTTGCCCCAGACAGAAAAATTCCCTTACCCTTATCGGGGGTTGAACTTGGGTCTTCTGCATGAGAGCCTGACATTGTAACCGCTCAGCCAGCCATTTCTCTTACCTGGGAGGTATCATTAATTCACCAACAAATCTATTTTGCAAGGTTATGGTAATTTGTCAAACTAGACAAATGTATATTTTTAAAAAAAAAACCTTTGTAATTAGTGTAATTTCCTGTCAGGTGATGAATATCATAAGGATTAAAAACTAAAGCAACCAGAAAATGTCCACATATACATCATTTATTGCCAAGTCTTGTCTACAGTTGGACAATTTTTAAGATACAATGGAATGTCAATCAGGGCACAACATTATCCAAATGGGGTTGCTGCTGCCAGCCTTGTTGACAAACAAGGTGACAATTATCAATACAGGCAAGTGTTCAAGTGAGAAGTGCCAACAAATCAGAAACATGTCAACAGTCATTTTTTTGCCTGTTCCAGTTTTAAAATTACAAATGGAGTCCTCACCAATGAGAAGCATATCTTGCAGATGAATAACTTTGTCTGGATATTATACGGCATTCATCTGTCCAATGCCTGCTTGACCAAGGCCGCTGTGAGACTGCAGGCATCATTTTCTAGCGAAACTGACAAGAGTGTCAGTGCTTGACTTTACTACAATGTGTGTGGGGGTTCTTCAAAGCAAAGAGTTAAGCTACCTGCCCAAAATTGTAAGTTCAATTTCAGATTCCATCCTTCGGTCCACAAGTGGAGATGTTGAGGAAATCCTTTGAAATCAAATTTACAAAGTTTGTAGTTTGTGCAACACACATGTGGGTAACCAGCCACTCTGCAGAAAGAGAGACCAAGCAATATGGGGCTAATGAAGTTGACCCCATCACCTCTAAACAACCATTAAAACTGCAATATCATGCTTGACTTTGTACTGGCGCATGGGCAAAAAATACCATACAACAGTCGCGAAACAGTAGACACAACTTTTTAAAAAAAAAATTAATGTACTGAAAGCTACAAAATGAGAAGTTATCTTTATTTTCAGCAGTTGTGATCAACACAGCTTCTGGCTCACCCATTTTCCTGTTTTCCGTGAAATCACAAAAGATCTGATCAGCTAGGCACACACACACACACAAAACACAAGATAACTAGCAGGGGCTGCAAGTCAACATGTACAATAGATGTGCTTACAGTGTACACAATTAAAAAAAACTGGTAAGTACCATAGTTGGACAATTAATATAAAGTGATAGTCATACCCTAAAAATAAGTTTGTTATAGATTAATTAAATGTTACTAACAATACAGAGGTGTCTAGCGTACATGTGAAACCATGAACAGTGGCTATGAGCTGAGATTTCAGTGAGAAAAACAAACATATACACAAATTAAAAACAGGCAGGTCCATGTTCTAGTCAAGGCAACATATGCTAAGAGCACGACAAGGCAGCAAGTCTAACAGATTTGTCTGAGAAGAAAAAAAAACAATTGTACTCAATCATCATGTATCAGGTACACCCTTAATGACATACATCCCAATTTCACCGGCACAGTCCAATTTTTAGGTGAGTCCCAGCCGTGCCGTTGGCACTTAAAAATAGCATCAATTGTCCATTTTGAGAAACAAATCTAGGAATCAGCTCAAGAACAGAACATACACATATATCAGCACTTATTGGACTTTGATTTTAGACACTTTTAATGTCTGAAATGTATTCATGGGAATTTTTATTTGGCATTTTTTTTTCAGTTAAAAAACATATTTCTTTCTCCTTAACCCTTTGGAGACGATGCAGCTGAAATATCAGCCCAACACAAAGTAGCCAAAAAAACAACTGGGCCGATCCGTTGGCCTTATATAATAATAGAAGCCTTGATATTGGCTGGCAGATTTTCACACCAGCCAATCAGACTGCTTCTTGCATTTCATGCACATGTAGGCTGTTCATTGACGGCTTTCGGGCAAGTTTGATTTATTCTGAAATTATAAAAATTTTTTTCTGTGGTTACCTGTGCTAAAAAAAATTACGAAAAGGACTGTTGTGTCATAGCAACTGAAACATAGCTGGAGGCAGGAAAATGAGTAGAACCATGTGCCAGACGTGTCTGAAAGGCCTCAAAGGGTCTTACTTCCCAAAATACAGGTGTTAGGACTCATTCAAGCTTCATCCATACAAAAATTCACCCAGGTTGTCAGGTTAGTTATGTATGTTCCCAAACTTTAAAAAAAAATTGCTTGCACAAATTATGCAAATCAGAATAAATGTTGAGATTTCAGTTTGATTCATAAACATTCTATTAGTTCATTCAATTTCCTACCCCAATATATATCTTTAGTTTTGAAAATGTTAAATTTTTTGCTTTATTTTTTTTATAATTTTGTGTGTATAAACTAAGAGAATCCCCTCCTGAAAGCTCTGTCTTCTTGGCACCAAAACTCCAAAAGGTTCCATTTGTTAAGTCCGCCATTATCCTTCCCATCTCAGTGATATAAAAAAAAGGGGGGGGGGGGGACGGGGTGGTGGTTTAAAGAGACTTGCTTGGGATGACACGTTTTCATTTCAAGATGCTGGGGGTGTCTCGTTTTAATTTCAAAATATCAGAGGGATATCTCATTTTCGGCTCCAGATAATAAGATCATCCTAAAAATGGGACATGTGCCTCATGAGACTAGATAGAAGCTCACATTTAAAAAAAGTAATGTGGCTTTATGTTAATCAACCCTGTCACCTCTTGTACATTCCTGCAGTGGGGCATTGCCTGGAGGTGTCAGGTTGATTCCTGCAATAGCTAACTACAGATTATGATGTTATTTATGATGGCCAATATGTCCAATCTCTACTTTTTTCTACCACACCTATGAGTGATAATCAGTATTACTATCATCATATGTACACTGCTGATAAGCATAGGCTGCCCTGTTTTGCTATTTCATAAAATTCCCAGAATCAAGGATCAGGTCAGTGTTCTTGTGTTGCCCCCACACATTTGGTTAAACCATTTAGATATATATCTCATTATCTCTTTCCATCACTGTTTATCACACTTTGTCATATTTAAAGTCTTTCCCCAAAGAATTCTTGATGCTTGCAGGGTCAAGCCACTTTTGCCTGTAGAAATTGCCAGCCTCTTAATCAAGCCATGAAAAGGATGATGCAACATCCTAATACAACTTCTACATATAAGAGGAAAAGCAATTATAAAAATATAAAACCTTGACTTTTCTCCACTCAACTATGCAAGAACTCAATTGCTTCAAGGCACACAAAGAGGTCTTTGAAATTCATAATCTCGCAGTGTCAAAAGTGATCAACATTCTGATTTCTGCAAATCTGCAATTAAGTGTTTCACAATCAAAGTGGTGCGAGGTTTACAAATGGCAACAAAGTACAACATTAGGTGACATCAAATACACTTATAATGTTTGTCAATATGACAACTAATGTTGAATGTACCAGACACTAATTTTACTCTGACACGTACTGAAACTTGATACAAAAATAACACTGATGCTTATTAGTGAGTTGAATTTTGACATTTCAGACTAAAAAATCTGAAGTGCAGATTTGCAAACATGTTAAAAACTACACAAGGTTAGAATAACAACTAAACAATCTCTAACTGAGACAGCAACTTGAGAAATGATAGCTTGGATATCTATAGTCAGATTATCTTTTTGAAGCAAAACAGCTGAAGCAACTAAATGTGAGCTTTCCCCCTAAAGTATAAATGTAAATGCATCTCTAACTGGGTTCTCACCTTGCAAAATCAGGATCAGACTTTAAGAATAATGAGAGTTGAAGAATCTACGATTAGGTTGTGCGTAATGAAGACGTGAAAGAAATGAAGTTACAGCAAAAGAAATACGTACGCACATAAAGTGCCAAGTTTACAATTGTTAGGCAGGCTATAATCATAGAGAAAATCTAGTACATCCTAATAACCGGAAAGCTGGAGGGGGGAAGATACACGAGGAGACCATGAGAGGGAATTATCAACAGTTTAGCATTTTGAAAGAACAACCGGATCAGAAATTATTAGCAGTACATGAAACAGAAGGCTTTAGATAGCCACCATGTCCACACACAACAATAAAAAAAAGGGGGGCGAGGAGGGGGAATCAGGTTATTCCCATAAAACAGCAGTGCCAAAGAAAAACAGTTCAATGAAGAAAGAGGTTAAACAATACCAGAAGAACACAGTGGCAGCCAATAAAACCTTGAATAACATGACTTGTTTGATACACCTAAAAAACAAAAACAAAAGAGCAAAAGCTAATAAAACTACTATTACTGAAAATAGGTGGCTGGCACATTTTGTTGTAACTTACAGCTAAGCTGTGATAACTACACCACTGGGTCCAACACATCTGAATTTAACAAAATGCTTAAAGTCGCCTTTTACAACATACTTGTTCAGGGGCAAGTGGGTCAATTATTTTCCCCCCAAAACAGCACCCTGAAATCCACAAGGGTAGTTAACTAAACTAATGCAATTCTATCTAAATGACAAGTAATATAGTAAGGTAATGCTATGAGTTAAAAAAAAAAAAACCAACCCATACTAATACTGATTTTAAAAATTTCTATTTTTATGCATATAAGACAGAATACTGAATTGGAAAAAAATTTATACCACATAAGGTCATGTCACACACCTAAAGAGCTATGGAATTATGAATACCCTTTGACAAAACTGCAACAGACTTATGACAAAGTGAGCGGACAATAAGAATTTGATAGAAAGGTTTCCAGTGACATAATCAACTGTCACAGAATATTTACACAATACACAGTAAGTAGCCCAAGTACTCTTTTTAAAGAACATGAAGTCTGCATTTTCACAAATGAGGCAAACATGTGGTTTCTACAGACTGGCAGCAAACTTTCAAAGGCCGATGGCCACCTTCAAACCTTCACAGGTTGATATAAGTGCAAGTTAGCAGCCTTCACACTTGAGCCATGCAAGAATATACAACTGCTGATATAGAATGTTTACACTATAAGCCAGAATAATAAAACAAACAAAAAAAAAAGCTATTTTTAACCATAAAGAAAACTGCTGTAATAGTGTTAAATATCATTATACATCTGTAAGGCAACTTGCTGTTAATGTTCAAGATGAGACATTCCGCCTGCTTTACCATTTAATACAGGCTTTTTTTTTTTTGCTTCAGAAATGTTTTATAGCATATTAATCCATCATTATTTTTAAAATAGAAATTGAACTATCTATATCTGCTATGGTTTTGTATGTGGTGGCTCAGTAGTTTTACATGGGAAATTAGAAACAAGAGATACATTAAAGAACAATTACTGAGAGAAAACTGAGAACAGATAAAGACACAATTTGATCACAGCCTAGTCAAGTTATCTTACAATCAGTTCTGGGTTTCAAGTGTCCAAGACAAAACAGTCATCTGTACAACAACAGTTTACATATATTTAAAATAAGCAACATGGGGGGAAACACCGACTCGTCAAAGCCATTATCCTTTCCATCAATAACATGCAAATGCTTCTTACAAAACAACAATTTCTCAGGATCTGTCCATGCTGAAAGGACCCCTTTGGAGAAATGGCGCTGGTGTGGAACCAAGCATCCAAAGGATATAGCTTCACAGTGTGTCACGGCTGTGGTTTATCATGCTCCGGGACAAAGCAGGAGTCTGCCATAAGAAACGTGTTCACTTGCAGGTGTGGCAATCAAACAGCCATGCTCACAGTCATGCATCTTTCTGACAGTAGAGTTCTTTTAAAGCTTTCAGTTCCTCAATTAATGTCTTGTTCTGGTTTTCCAAAACTGCTACTCTATTTTCCAAACATTTAACATATTCCTTTTTCTTCCTTCTACATTCCCTGGCTGCCTCTCTGTGGAATAAAACAGTAAAATGATCAGGTTGTGCCGATTTCACACGCTAACATTTTCAACAACAAAATTAGGCATACTTTAAGGTAAATTTCCTGACCAAGTAGTGCAAATTGTTTAATATATTTTTTTTTAATTTTGCAAAACACAAACCAAGGCTGTTTAAAAATGAATTAAAAAAAACTATAGACAAGTCTCCAAACTGTCCGCAATGCACAGAGATTTTTTTAACAGCAGTGAAAAATCTAGATTGTTGGTTGGGGGAGCATAATGACTGGACAGATACTCGCCTTAAGGTCTCAGATTCAGATCTGTGTGGGCGGATTTGGTCATGTGGTGGTGGGAAGTAAAAGCAAATGGTGTGTTCAATACATCATTTACTAAGTGAGCACTAGTCTATACCAAATATGAATCTAGCATCATATGAATCACCGACCACCAAAGTGAAAAGGGTCACTTTTATTCCACACAAATACAAATATTTAAAAAACACTCAGCAGGCAGGCAATATATTGTTCTGGATGTATTTTACATGTCGTAGGGGTTTTTAATGGAAGCCAACGTAGCACAGCAACTAGACAGATGCCTGCTGGTATATAGCTCGAATCTGCATCCAGATAAGTTGTATATAATTGACCTTGGTTTTTATGTCAGCCCAGCCTCAATCTGGTACCAGGAAAATGTCCTGGAAAGTAACGGCGGCCGGCATGTTGTTGACCACATCATTTTTGATTACCAGATGATCTACACAAAATTTGGGTCTAGCATCAAATGACAAATGAGCCTCTGGCATGAAAAAACGTCCTTTAAATGTTTACTTCAAGTGATATACACAAAGGTGCTAAAAAAGGAAAAGGCATTGCAAGTCTCAACTCCTTCGCCTGTGAATGCCAACAAACATGGGCCATAAAACCATGTGAATTAAAAAAAAAAAACTATTTTTCATAGGTAACTAATACATCGTTTTGAAATGAATGTATGTACATTTATAACTGTCTGTTTTGAAATATATACAGATATATAAAGAGAGTAATCAATGAATAAGAACAGAGCCAAGCATTAAATGAAATGCATTATTTGGGGCCTGAAGCAAAGATGTATCTTATGTACTATGACCTGTCACCTCTATTACTGAGGCTCACAGGTAAAAGTAATCAGACTGGATTCAAAAGGAAACCCCTCTAAATGCTAAATTTAGTTAACATATTCACACCCAGATCTCCTGAACACTATGCACTACACCACCCCTCCCCTTTTCCAAAAATACTATGCTTTTCAAGAAAAGATCACTACAGAAAAGGCAATACATCTACATTAACAGGGCTGTATCACGATTAGGAGTACATAGATTTAGTCTTATTGGGGTGATAGAGTTAAAAGAACTGAAAGTTCATCATAATTATGCTGTACATGGCAAGGTGAGACTAGCTGTGTTTTGCAGAATATGAGGAATTCTCTATGTCTTAGTGGTTAAGCTTCACATTCTAAAGGTTGTTGGCTTCGTGTGATTGTTTCATTGGCTTCAACATTTAATTCGCCAGTGCAATTCTTATGGAAATTTCTAGAGGCTCGCTCCGTGGAGAAAGACCATGTCAAATGGGATAAAACTCAATGAAATGTAACAGATCCTCTTGATTTTAAACAATTAAATGCTGAAGTATATTTGTTCCTTTGACCATTTGGATCTGGCAAGTCTGAATCCTTGTGTGGCCACTGTAGCTTTCAAATGCTGTACGTTTTATAAGTGTGTCCTCTTATCTCAATTTCTACAACTATAATTCTTCTTCTCCTTCTGCATTCACCAAGAGGGGCAATTGGCATCTCGTACTGTGGTTTATAGTTAGGCTGCAAGATCTTCACCTTTGAACCAAACACATTCAATTCCAGAAAAACTGTAATAACATGCTCTGTAAGGGGCAAGGGGCCTATCCATTTGTTTAAACCCTAAAATGGGGCCCTAGAGTCTACATGGGTATGACTCAAACAATACCTGTGAATTTACCTCTCAAGTTATACCTAATTAAGTTCTGACAACAGCCATTGATGTTAACACACATAAGGTTTACCTATTTTTTAACAAACGTAATTCCCTTTTCCTAGAACCTTCTTCTGATATGTGCTGCGGACTTGAAATGGGGCTACCAGACGCCATGACAACTCCTTGAGTTAAAGATCCAGGTGCTGCAATCTGATATGCTTGAACATTCGTTCCTCCAACTAAGATAATAAAATAACACATAGCTTAGAATAACTTTAATACATTATACTAAAACTCTGTTGTTCAATCATACATTTTCCTACCGCCAATCTCATGCACGTAGCTATGCTTAAGATGTTTCACATTAATATCCGATTATACTTTAATGTGCCTGGACTCCAATGATAACAGCTTGAAGTTAGATGCAGATCTCAAAAATGAGACATGAACGCATCAGGTGAAGCAAACAGGTTAATAACCAAATAGTATGTGACAATCTTACATCCAAACTCAGCATACCCAAGTGTAACAGAGTCTAGCCATTTGAGCCCAGATTCTTGATGGGCCACTAACAACTATACCCCAAACTTGAAATGAATAATCTAGAGATGGCCAAGCATTGAGCTGTCAACAATAGACATGGAACAAGACACAGAAAATCTAGCTGGCCAAGTTCAGAACTGAGAAGTCAATGAAGGATGCATAACTATAACAAGTAGAGCAAGAGTTTACTAAGCAACAATACACTGTGGCTATTCATTCAGTTTTTGCAGACTCTTAACTTTTAATAAGATATTCATCACCTGAATCTCAAACGTATGTTTACTCATCCCTTTAGTGCATCATATATTTTATTTACTCCAAGCGTTTATGCAAACATCAAAATTCCTAGAAAAAATCTAAATATCTATATCTTATGTACTACAGTCAGTAGCGTATCCTTTACAGGACGTCGCAGAATCTGTGCCTTGGCTCTCATACTTATGTTTGGATGTCTTAATAATGGTGTACACTGGCTCAATGGCATACTGCTTCCATTTCCAGATCTATTCTACTGTCCTACAAGAATACACTTTCTAGATATTTGAGTTCTTTATCTTCCTTCAGACAAGTACCATTCAACCCTGCATGTAGCTGACCACTGACCTGCATGACTTCAGTTTTAGTCGTATTTACTTTGAATCAAATCTAGAAAATATGAGTCTAGCACTATATGATCAATGAACTAAAAAAGGAATCAAAAGGGTGCTTAACATAATCAAATGAGTATCATCTTATTTTTTTTAAATATCCAGAAACCATGAGTTGTTAACCCTTTGGCTCGGTAATATGGATATCGCAACCCTTCGACCTTGATTCCATGATGGATACTGTAAATATGGGAGAAATGTGGCTTTTCTGTCAACCCCCAGGCGTGAACCGGGACCACACAGAGTTCGTCACTGGGTCACGCGAAGTCAGGTTTGACCGACTACGCTAGCGAGTCAGGCTAATTAATCTTCATCTTATAAAGTTCTGTGTTCCTTGCAGTAATATGATATGGCCCCAAAATTCTATATGTAAAAAATGTTATTTCTAATAAACACACATATTTTTTTTTTTTACAAATATACTAGCCATACACACTGCACAGAAAAAAAAAATAACATTCTGCGCTATAAGCAATTCAGAACCATCACTACAATAAATTTAAGTGATCATAAATGGTCACCAGACCAAAGATATATGTACTTTTACAGGCACTACACCCAAAATAAACATTTTGGGAAGGAAGAAAAAAAAAGAAGAAAATACAATGAGATTTATTAAGAAAACCAAAAACATGAAGAAAATTTAAGGTAATGTCGGAGGAAACATTTGGCATGCATTATAAAGCGGATGCTATGGGCTATAAGCTTACATTAAGTCAATGTTTGAGCCACAAAGTTGGATTTGGGTGAAAAAAATGACAATGATGCAAAAAAAATATAGTCCTATAACAATCTGAGAGGAATTCATATTTTATTATGCCGACAATATCTGGAAAACCAAAATACTAATTATAGTTAAAGCGACTGGTTTATCACGAAAATTCAAGTGGACCAAGAGGTGAAGAAAAGAGCTGGTGTTGGATAGGACACACCGTGAAAAAACCTGACAATATAACTAGAACATCTTTGCACTGGAACCCACCAGGGCATAGAAATATAGACAGACCAAAACAAAACACACGGAGAAGGGAGCTAGAGTGAAGTTAAAACTGCATGCGACAGCAAAGGATAGAAAAACCTGGCTTGAGTCGCCTGAGGGTCTTTGCTCCACGGGGGGGGGGGGGGGGGGGGGGGGGGGGGGGGGGGGGGGGGACGCAGAACATGAAGAAGAAAAAGGGAAACAGTTATATCTCTAAATATAACAAATATGTTTCTGGTAACTGGAAAAATGAAAACATAAACAGCATGCAATTATTTGTGGTATCGCTAAATATCCCGATCGCTGCAAAATCATAAATGACAAACACAGCTGTCTACTGTACCTGGACAAGGTATTACCTGGAATATAAAACTGACCATCTGGACCTTGGGCGTACTGTACAATAGTAGTCCCACCTGTAGAATTAGAAGCAGATGTAGGACTCGCATTGGTCATTGTTAGTGTCTGAAGACCCTGTGTGGCTTGTGAAGCATCACTGTGTGCTGTCAGTTGCAGTGTGTTAGCCTGCACATCTAGTGAGGAGATATTAATGCTCTTTTTATTGAAAATATTCAGTTACGAATGTCTTTTTTTGGTTTTGTTATCTACCCACGGGCTGCAGGAATAGACACAAGCATTCTAATGCTTCCAGAACTCTTGTGAAAGTCTGTCCTAAACATAGGACAAAGGTATCTTTAAAAAAGTCCCTTTAGCTGTTAAATCTATAGTCTGCCAGTCTCTAGGGAAAGGAAGCTATAGTCCTCTTGATAAACAACTGAACAAGTGTATGTGAAAATTTTTCTTTCTGGGAATCTCTAAAAAAAAAAAAAACTATCCCATCCAGATGCAAAAATATGTATATGGCATTTGAATTTAAAAGTGTTAATCTAAATAGATCTTTAAGTAATCACACGTCCCTTTGCCACTTCTTGGACAGCAAGATTTCCCAAATCCATATTAGATTTCTTGGTGGAGAAAATGAAAAAATTCCAGTTATGCAGTTTTCTGTCTTCTGCTTGATGAATAAGTGTATGATAACATAGTCCTGTCCATTTCTTGGTGTTGTCACTCCAGGTTCTTCTTTGCCCTTCTCTTCTTCGGCTACCCCCCCCCCCCCCCCCCCCCCCCCCCCCCCCCCCCCCCCCCCCCCCCGTGTTTACTGAAGTATAGTCTTTGCAAGTAAATCACGCCTTACCACGTGCCTAAACCAAGCTAGCTTGGAACGTTTCACTGCTGCCAAGAGAGACTCCTGATGTCACGCAAATTTGTATATTTTGTCTCCGACGTGTTTATTAGTTATGTGTTCTAAATAAATAATTTGTAAAATGTGTCTATAGCATTTACATTCGAAAGCCTGAATTCTCCTTTCCATTTCCACAGTGAGAGTCCAACTCTCACCCCCGTATAAGAAAATAGACAATACCAGTGATTTGTAAATATTGACCTTGACCGCAATGCTGAATTTTGCTTGCGTGGGTGATAAGACTAATAGTTCTACAATTGTTGCAGGTTTGTTTTCCTTCTTAGTGTGCTGGAAACAACACCAGCTTAATACTCTATAAATAAATTTCATATTTAAGTGACAATTACTGACCCAACTGGCAAAGTGAAATTCATCTTCTTTCTTACCTTAAGCAGTTGCTCAGTAACAGTACACACTAACATTACTGCAACTGAGCACACAATGTGCTGACGGCAACTAACGCACAGCATGCTGGATAGCTGGTGTACATGTTCCAGTAACAGTACACACTAACACCACTGCAAGCGAGCACACAGCATGCTGGATAACTGGTGAACATGTTCCAGTAACAGTACACACGAACATCACTGCAACTGAGCACACAATGTGTTGACGGCAACTAACACACCGCACCGAAGTACAAACAGCATGTTGGATAACTGGTATACATGTTCCAGTAACAGTACACACGAACATCACTGCAACTGAGCACACAATGTGTTGACGGCAACTAACACACCGCACCGAAGTACAAACAGCATGCTGGATAACTGGTATACATGTTCAAGTAACAGTACACACGAACATCACTGCAACTGAGCACACAATGTGTTGACAGCAACCAATAAAAAGCACCGAAGTACAAACAGCATGCTGGACAGCTGGTGTACATGTTTCAGTAACAGTACACGCTAACACCACTGCAATTGAACACACAATGTGTTGATAGCAACTAACACAACGCACCGAAGTACACACTGCATGGTGGACAGCTGGTGTATTTGTTCTACCATTTTCAACTTTTAAAAAACTGATTCCTTGTTAAAAGAACACGGGAGAAAACTACATGCTTTAATAACTTACACAAGCAGCCGACCATGAAAACCTTGCAGGCATGTCCCAGCAAGTGCTTAAAGGTACAGCGATGACTACATGACATATGAGCATGTTTTGTATGTATCAACTGTTATTATACTGACAAGCAGAACTATACATTTAGTGAGACTGCAAGTCAATATTAGGTATCTTGATAACAGTGGATGGGACATATTTCTGACACATGAGACAACTTGCTCTCAGAAAGTTTTAATTTATCAGATTAATGAACAGCAATAGCAGAGTTCCCTAATCCACTGCATACAGGGTTAAATGGTACTTGTTTGAAGCAAGTTCAAGAATTTAAATATCCAGGAAGGGAAAATATATCGGGAAATAGAAACATGATGCTAACAAGAACGTGCACTTATACACAAACTGACGCCGTTACTGGTACATTCACACATAAACATGACGGTCAAGACGCAGATTATAAACAGCATATTTAAACCAACACTGTGCTACTAGTGCCAAATTTGTATATTATCAAAGGCTATCCTATGTAAAATAAAATGAGATGCTCGAGGAACACCGCCAACTTAACTAGCAGCCACAAAGTGAGAAATGATATATCTGACAAGACTGGGAACAACACCATGCTCCAAATTAATTTAGACACAAAAGATCAAATGGTTTGGTAGTCTCATTTGAATGCATCCACAACAACTACCAAAACTACACATGAAAAGATCTTATGAGAAAGCAAGAGGTCGCCCTAAGACAGGGCCTTTCAAGTAAGTTTACTCAGGGAACAAATGCTGGAAAATGGGGATCGCCTGATGGAACACCATGGGAAAATAAAAAGTTTAATTAAGATGTCTTAAAAGAAATTAATCCACCAAAAGAACTGACTACCTGCATCAGAAACAATCTACATTCTTTGGTCACACTCTCAGACAGGGAGGCACATCCATGACTGTCAGAATATGGAGGGAAACAGAGGCGGGGAAGACTAAGAGACAAAATGCTGGGCAATATGGAGCCCTGTTTCATACGTGTCAGAAACGATAGTATATGAGACAAAAGGTTGTGAAAAGACTGACATGACTATCAACAACATACTGCATGAACCACAAGAAGAAGACTAAACAGTGATAATTTATTTGACTTACAGGAATCCTGGCCATCTTGGCTCTGACTGCTGTTTGAATCGTCATCCATTTTTGACCCAGGAGATGAGAGATCATTCAAAATTTTTCTGGTGAAATAAAATACAAAGTTCTGGCCATGTTTAGACATTTTCTGTGACACTGAAATTAAATTCTTCTACCAAAAACAACCAACAAAATAAACACAAATGTGGTATTACAAACATTTTTGTCTCTGACTCAGTGGAAGAAAAATTATAAACTACAAAACAAATTCTTCTTCTTCTTCTTAGCATTCACCAGCTGTATAAACTCTGGCTGCAATTTATGGTTGTTTGTCCACCTCTGGACTTTAGTCTTGTTCCAGAACCTGACTGTTGCATGCACATCTATTTTACAGATGTGACTTTTTTTTTTTGTATGCAGAGTGGTTGTTCTTTGCCTCTCGGGCAGATGCACCCCGATTGAGAAGGAAGCACCCTATTAGTCAACTCTTACGACATGCTTTCTGGGGATGCAGTGGGTCTATTCTTGTTTTCCCCATTATGGGGCTCCAGAATCCACACAAGTAGCTCCTAACCTGTATCATTTTCTGCCTTTTATTATTACCTTCCTAATCTGTACCCCTCCATGCAACAATGTGGCCAATTTCCCTTCCTATGATTCCATCTAAATAGCTGAATCATTCATTCCCATTTGCATACAATTTTAAATCGCAGAAGAGGCCAAAGCTGACACATTCTACCCATCTGAATATTATAAAAGACTACTATCCGCCATGTGTGTTGTGGCTATCGAAATCTTAGAAGACTGAGCACTTAGCAAGCAAACCATTGTGATGCCTGCTCTTTCCAATACCTGAGTGTTTGTAATCTTCAGCAGATCTATAACAGTAGTGAGAATAACTAGCAATGCACAAAACAACATCATGTATAAATATTTTTTGAGAGGTAGCATTCAAAGTCTAGCAGCACTGAACAGATTTTTAAAAGTATATAAAGCTGAGGATTAACTTCACTGAATTATGTATTACCCACAGCAAAAGTTTGACTGCACTGCACAAAGCAAACAATTCCGGTAACAACCTCCCACGGATCCAACACTTACAAACTAAAGAAACCACACATAAACCACAATCATCCTAGCACATAGCAAAGGCTACCACTTTATCACAATCCTGGAGACGCAATATTCTCATTAACAGCACACAAAAAAGATTTAACCTAATGACTGCCCATGTCGCAGGTTATACGGGGAGGCGACATTTACTTTTTTCTGCCAGCGTTGCACCCTTTGTGATGTTAGCGTGGAATTTTCGAAGCGATTGGGCTGATAATTTTTTTTCATTTTTTTGCTGCTGCGCTGATTTTCTTGATTCGATTTCCTTTGGAAAGTGAAAGTGAAGATAATATTGAACAGTTTGATGACTCTGGTTTTGATAAATTTATCGAAGTGCCATAAAAAAACATCAACGACATTAAAACATTGGCATGTCGCTTCAAAGTCGAGTCTAAGATTGACCGGTAGGTAAACCTTCTGTAGGAAACACTAGTGCAGTAGTCTGCGATACTGATAGTTATAGTGAAAATATTTATTCAGAGCCTGTAGATTTTGAAAAGTGTCAGCCTGAAAACAATGAAGATGTCCTTGCAATTTGTTCTCCACTTAATTTGGTGTAAAAAAAAAGTGATAAGTGTATGATGAAGGGTTGTGAAGTTATGGCATTTTTTATTAGTCTGTATTGATGTCAGATATAAGATTTTCAGTTGCCTTTTTCACCTTACCTACTGTGACAAAACAAAGGAATATTTCAGTCCGGCAAGAGTTAATTGCAAGTTTTAGTTAAAAGAATTGCGCACGTAAAATAAATATAGTTAAACATAGACGCGAAAAGAATAAAAGGGTACGAAGGCGCACATAATTTATGACGTTTTGTGATGTTACTAGGAGAAACTCTGAGAGCTAGATTCGTCACGCTATTCAACGATTGCCAGCCATACCATCGGCCTAACACCCAGAAACAATAAAAATAATACCATACGATTTCAGGTTCCCGTGTTCCTGCTTGCCTGTTTACCAGAGGACCGTGAACCGTATTCCTGATTGCCGGTTTATCCGTGGACATTCCTCCAAAGGAAACTACATTTCAGCTCATCAAGACTTGCCTAAAGCTGAGTGAAAGATTGTTCATTGAACATTGTGTGGTGTAATGATGATTCAGTAATTTTTCTTTTGTTTGTTAATTTGAAAATCGTTGAATTCCATATCAGTATTTATCAATACAGTTGTTGTTTAGAAACTCCATTTATCGATTTCATCGTATCAAATTTACTTCTTAGGTAGACTAAAGATTGTTCATTGCAATTTATTTGAGTTAAATTTATAAAGTATTGACTTTGCTTGTTTCTGAATTTCTTTAGGAAATTTCCGGGGATTCACCCTATTCATTTAACTTTCTGTATTTTCCTTCCTTTATTTTCCAGAACTCAGGGACCGTTATAATTCCCCTAGACTTAGTTAATTCGAGCCCGGTAAGTTATTTGGAAGGATATAGGGGATCTCCAGGCGACGATAGATTCCGCCAAAAATATTTGATTACACCTACAGCACACGATGATGATATCAAATAAAATAAACCCATTTCTGTTTCTTGCAATATATTCTCCACATAATTTGGTGCAAAAAAACTTTCTAAGTGTATGTAGAATGGTTGTGAAGTTATGGTATTTTTATTTATATTGTCAGATTTGTACCAATCTACAGGCACATGATGATGAGGCGAGATTTTCTTTGACTGTGTTCTCCATTCAATTTGGAGCAAAAATACAAAATATGATAAGTGTATGTTAAATATTTACGATGCTGTGGCTTTTTTTAGTACACACTAAAATGTGTAGCATCTGGGAAAGTGCAAAGGTTAAAAGGCTCAGTAGTCAGTGGATTAAAAAGACCATAAAAGGCTGCCTGTACTTTCCACATTAATTTCAAAAGTAATTACCTGTACGATGGTCGTCTTGCTAGAATCTCCCTTCTTTTATTTGCTTCAGAGTCATCAGATGATAAATCGTCATCAACTGTTGCAACCTGGGCAGGAAAAATTTCAAATATTTACTTCAAGTCAGGTTACATGGTTATCAAATGTAAGTGATGAGGAACTGAGGTACTGTCTATATTTGCCACAGAACACTGCTGTCAAATTTTAATTCTATTATTTTTATTTACTTATCAGTTAGGGCGGTTTATCTTTTTTTTTTTTTTGATAAAAGGCTTTATGCGACAGCTGTAAAAATATCTAAGCTCAAACGGGACTAAAAGTAAATCCCAGAGCTGTATTGATCAGAAAAACCTCTGCCACTTCTAGGGGTTGATCACCAACCGCTGCCTCAGCAGACAAATGCACTAATCCCTACGCCATGAGGACTCACAAAATATTGAATATTTAATTATAAACGTCAGAAAAATCTTTACCCT
This sequence comes from Candidula unifasciata, assembly GCA_905116865.2. Lineage (NCBI taxonomy): Eukaryota > Metazoa > Mollusca > Gastropoda > Stylommatophora > Geomitridae > Candidula > Candidula unifasciata. The sequence continues at coordinate 313,690 of CAJHNH020007778.1, read as the reverse complement.
GACTATCTGTATTGTCTGAAAATTGCCAGCGTTTTGTATTACAGATGGGTGATTAGCCTGAATGACAGGTTGAACCTGTATGGCTGAATTAGGGATGTTCACATGGACCACTGAAACACTCTGGTTGCCACTATCAATGTCAGCTCTTCCACGACCATTGCCTTCTGACATATCTGAGAAATAGAAATGTTTACAAAACATTAGGACACCTTTTTGTTTTTTAAACTCTGTTGACCCTTTTAAAAATTCCACAATTCCTGTAATTTTTGAACAAATTAAAATTATTTATTCTTTTTCAAAAAGAATATTCTATCTCCAAATTTTAGACCAAAAGAAGACTTAATTTCTCAAAAATGTTAGCAAGGCAATGAATCAACTGCAAGGCCATCATGCTTTGGAGCAGAGAACTAATCTCCATTTCTCTGCTAACACAAAAGACTTGAACAAATTCTTTAAAAACAAAATAATTGTAAGGTGCGTTAAATAAAGTATCGGCATTTTACTGATACTCGATTTTTCTTTAAATAAAAAAGGTTTTAAATCAACAAAAACTATTCACAAAACAAAATTAATGTGGTAAAGTCTAACAGCCAAGGTAAAAATAGGTTATAAATATTTATTATATTTATAATATTATAATTCTTTTGTCAATATTTGCATATTCCACTAGTTCATTAGAGAATCGACAGCCGAGCCAGGGCGCGCTCAGTCGCTTGATATGCATTGCTGTTATGCAGTCTCAAGGCGTCAGTGACTCCTTAAATCTATATACTTCTCTGCCTCTTGATGTTTCGATGTTCAGGTTGTACGCTCTGGCTTCTGGCATTGTGAGTTTCAATCTCATTATATGGCCTAACCATTTGATTCTTTGATTCTCAATAAACTTCATGATGGGTGTTGTTCCAACAGTTCTCGTGATCACGTCGTTTCTCATTCAATCTCTTCTGGTTTTATTCATACGCATTCTCAAACATCTCATCTCACAGGTGGTAAGTTTTCTCTCATATACTTCTGTCAATGTTCAAGCCTGACACTGGTAACCTAAAGTCTGTATAAATATTGTATTTATAATTTGTCTTTATGGGATAGAAGGGTGTTTTAAAATTGGAGACGGTACATGACACTGTTGGCTTGTTGTATTTTCGTTTCTATATCTGTCTATTTTACCTCTGTATGTAAAGATGCTTCCCAAGTATTTAAATTCTTGCACTTGTTTCAGACTTTGATCTTTATGTCGATGGTTTGTTTCTCTCTACTTATTCTCGTGACTTCTGTTTTTCAATATTGATCTTCATGTGATGTTTAACAACTATCATGTATTTGGTTTATGTGGTCCTGCAGTTGTTTACGTTCACTATGGAATATGCAATGATCGTCGGCAAAGAGCAGATCCCCTGTTTGTCAACATCTGGTGGGGTTATGGGTAGAGCTGTACCGAATAGTGATTTTCACTATTTGGCCAAATCCGAATAACGAGACCAACCATTTGGCTGAATACGAATAGTGTATTATGTATAAAATATATCTTTTAAAAAAAAACACACACACACGCATTCATAATGTCAAATGTAAGCTGAACTTTTACTTCACATAAAGTAGCGCAGAATAGTCATCTTCTTCTTTAGTGTTCTAAGCCCTCGAGGTTTACTGCTGCTGATATCACTTGTTTCCATTTATCTCTCTGACTGGCCTTCTCTTCACAATTAGTGACACCAGTTGTTTGCAGGTCTGACTGGACATTATCTCTCGATCTTCTTTTTTGTCTTCCTCGTGGTCTACGCCCATTACTCTCTTAGGTGTATACAGTTTTACTTCCCTGTCTTCTGTCATTCTTTCAATTTGCCCCAACCATTTTAGTCTGTTAGCTCTCATGATACCAGTGATCAATGGTGATTTAAACAGATTATGTGTTACGTTGCTGCCTCTCACTCTCCATTCCTTCCTGTTAACATCTTTGATGGGTCCAAAGATTTGTCGTAAGACTGTTTTTGAAAAACTGTAATAAGGCTCATCTCCCTTAGTTGTGCTCCAAGTTTCAGAGCCATATAAAACGACTGGTCTTATCAACGTTTTATATATTTTGAACAGCGAGACAGGCACTTTGACTTTAGCAGATGTTAAAGGGCATAGTATACTTTATTTCTAGATTGTATTCTAGATTGTTATTTTTTCTCTCAGCAGTTGAAGTTTGCACCCAAGTACTTATATGTACTTATATGACAGCTTAGTTCATGCATGAAAGCTTTCAACAAAACCAATCATTCCCTTTTGCGGTAACTACTATTCGTATTCGGCCCAACCACAACTATTCGGCCGAATACCGAATAGTCAATAGGTCCACTATTCGGCCCCGAAGCGAATATTCGGTGCAGCCCTAGTTATGAGTGCAATGTGGTCAATCATCTTGCCTTTAAATACATTTTAAACAAAATATATTGGAGTCCCCCCCCCCCATAGTTACATAATGCATATGGACTCAATGCACTTCCTCAACAAATATATCACTTTAGCCATTAGGGTGTAATCATGGCTTCTGACTTTGGTAGTCCATTAACCATGGTGTACGACTGGGAAGTGTGACCTCAACCTTGTATGAGGATCCATAAAACCAGCATAGCAAGCTGACGTCGGAGGTGAGGTATTATTAACTCCTTATACAAATTACATAAGGCTAAACTTTCCCTCATGCCTGTGACCCAAATCACACAGCCACATTAATTTAGTATTATGATGGTTATTAAATGTGCATACATTTTTTGCAGAATCTGTACATAAACTGGAATAAGGATATTTATCTGCCCAAAGTTTGTCTGCAGTAAAGTTGTAAAACTACAATGAACAATTCAATAAAAACAAACAAGTAGAAAGGGTTAGCTTTACAAAAACACAACATCAATTAAGTCTCCAGGATAAACAGCCCTCATCACCAAACAATGCTTTTTAAAAAAAAAATCCAAAAAAAAAAAAAAAACTAGTACATAAATATTGGTGGTGTCTTTTTCTAGATGTTGCAGCTACCATTTTCTAATTCCTATAGTCCATACCGTGTAGGGTTGGTAGTCATGTCTACATTCTTCTATCTAGTGTACTTTCAATCAGTTCTGACACAGATGATCTTTCATGCCATGATATTTAACCATCCAGCATCTTCTTTCTAGGTCTCCTACTTTCTTACCATTGCAATGCACTCCAGTTTTCTCAAGACATGACCAAAGTAAGTAGATTGTCTCCTTTTGGTGTAGATAGTCAGTTGTCTTTGTGAGACACTTTCTGTCAGGACATCTTCATTATTCTTTTTATCTGTGTTCTCATTTTTCGTCTATAAAACTCAATTTCTGCAGCTCTCAAAAAATGTCTAAAAAAAGTACCATTTTAGATAAGTTTTAACATGACATAGGTTATAAATGTTCAAATGAAAAGGACCCTTTTCCACACCTTGAGATGTATTATTTTCCTATTTTCATAAATTGATCAGCATTTCCATGGATGTTGTGATCAATATCAAGCTACCCATCTTTACTTAACAAAAAACTCCTCCCACACATTTTATTTTAGACTGGGCAACCAGGAAGCTCAATGATGAAACAAGGAAAAGATAAAATATACCCTTCAGTGAAGCAACTAGGGGGGGTTTATCACTGCACTGGTTCCGGTATCTTTATGTGACGAATACCCAACCAACCAGCAACACAGGTATGTAATATCCTAATGAAAATAAACAAAAAACAAACATTTATTACATTTCAGTAAACAACATTACTGACTGAACATAAAACAGTGAAGCTAATAACATCACAACAAACCAGACCAAACAAACACTAATGTTCAACATTTCTTCACTGCACACGCAGCATTTAAAAATATAAAAATATTTTATCTGAAATCAATTAAGGCAGCAAAAGAAGTATACAGTAAATGAATGGATAGCAGGAAGAACTTTAGTTTTTTTTTTAAACTATAAAATATTTTTTTTTTCACCTTGAAAAATCAATCCTTTATTTAGTTCATGTAATTAATTAAATGCAGACTTGTATAATCAATTTTCAGTCAAGGGCATTAAAGGACAAAAAGATTGCCTTTACTGTGTGGGTCTCTTTCTGCAGAAGGTCACTCATGAAAGTAACAAACAAAGCACAAACTCCATAGCTCAAGCAATCACGCCCGGTGATCTAAAGAAAATCTGCACTCATAAGGATGGAGCACTTAATCGAACCCCCAACCTTCAGATCATGAGGCAAATAGTTTAAGTACTTCACCTGATTAGCCTATAATAAAGTCAGATATATTAGAAGTGAACATCTTAATCTTGTTATCTATTTTGGTTCTTTTGTCTATGTAAATCTAGTAGGATTCTCATTTGACTGACACTTAAACTTAAGTTATTGTCTAGTATAAACAATCAATCAACAATATGTCAGGTTAATAGAGCATACCGATGGACATCCTTTTTCCTAGATTTTTTTATGTGGACTGACCAGTGCCAGAGGCCTTTCCGCTTTGTAGTTTCTGGTCACTTAATTTCTGGGGTCACCAGCTTGTTTAAAACCTATTCCAGCCGCTTATCTTTGGCAACAGTATTTGACAGGATCATAAAAAAGATTTGGCTCTCCTTTTAACTACGGTCGGTAGACAACAGTAGACAACCAGTTAGTCGGAGTTCTGTCCCCTTGCTGTAGTGCAATTACGGACTGGAAAGGAGGGAACGAAACAAATGACATAATATATGTGTGTTGGCGATAGACAGCGTGCACTGCACTCATACGGTTACGGTTAGTGTCGCCGCATCTCGTCTTCGCACAAACTCACAGTAGCAACCCAAACCCTAACTGTATGATGACAGTAGGGCACTGCACGCTGTCTATCGCCAACACACAGTAATTATGTCACTTGTTTTGTTCCCTCTATTTCCACTCCGTAATGCGTAGCAAGAAGCGATAATTGGAACACGGTCGCTAATTTGAGTCGCAGCGCGGGGTCTGCCAGGCATGTCGACCTCACTGTGTTTTCTGATTCGTGCCTTCTCCAGTCCGTAATTGCACTGCAGCCAGGGGACAGAACTCCAACTAACCGACCGTCTGCTGTTGTCTACCGGCCGTAGTTGAAAGGAGAGCCAAAGATTTTATGTAAAACCAGTTTACAGCCTGTCTGAAGTGTAAAGAGTATCCTATCCTATTACATGCAGCATAACAGCCTGAACTCTTCACAGTACTAGCTCATTTCTTACTTGTATATGTGCCTTTTTCATGCATTACTATCATTCATTAACACACAAAAACATGTTTAAAGTCATCAAAAAATATCAAATAAAGGTGAATGTCTGCACTCTTTTAACTCAAATGTTTACCAGATACCAAAGAAAAGATAATGCCTAAATGGTTACATTGATATTCATTTTTAATATCTGCCAAAAAAAAAGTAAACTAAAGAAACCAATATTAAACAATAAAAGCAAGTGAGCTCTCAAAACAAATTTCACAGATGTCCAAGTGGAGACCAAAAAAAAAAAAAAAAAAAAAACAGCTAATATAAAAGAGCAAAACTGGAGAAAGAAGAAGAAGAAAGACCTAAAAGAAAAGCAAAGAAAAGTAACACTATTACCAATATCAGAAGAGATAACCAAGGAAGGTTGCCATGAGACTGGCTATGTCATTCTGTAGAAAGTTCTGGCTGAAACTCCAAATAATATCACCATGAATAAGGAAAGAATGCTTAGCAGTGATTTAAGTGACAGCCTATGCAAGGCAAAAAATATATATAGTGTACATCATTGCTGCAAAAGCCAGTTTTCTTAAATATACTGTGACCAAATCTTAAAAAAAACAAAAAAAACATTAAGAGTATATGAACCATGTTTGGGATAAAAGAGGTTGTTAATCATACATTTACATATGTTATATCATTGGGCTATCCTCCAAATAATGGCCACATCTTATGGCGGCCAAAAACAGGGCCTCAGTCACATGTAAATTGCGGACTTCCTGCGACTATGCCGAGAGTATCTCCCACGCTGCTATGCGCGGCGTGGAGCTAAACTAGATGGCTGGGACTCAATAACAAAGCTGCAGGAAATGCGGAAGCTGCTGCTCGTTGAGTCCCAGCTTTCTAGTTTAGCCCCAATACTCTCGGTAGTGGCAGTAGTCACCAGAAATGCGCAATTTAAGTTGCCGGCAGTCCGCAATTTACATGTGACTGGGGCCCTGTTAGGGTGTTTTGTGGCCACGATAATATGTGGCCGTTATTAGGAGGACAGCCTATCATTGCTTGGGACTGAGTTAAGATGGGCTACTAGTCTTTTAGAGAAATAAAGACTATCAATTTGTTCTGATTAAAGTGTGCATGTAAATTCCATTATAAAATACTGGTCTCATAGAGAAATTAACCTTAGTGCCTTTATTCTGTGTAATAGGGTTATGTAATCTTCTCTTTCAAAAACATCTCATTCTTATTCTGTATTCAGCACTGGTGACATTTTTTTCGGGTCTCCTCCGAACTTCTACCCCCGCAGTATTGCGGCTTGAAATAACCATTCGGGGCGCAGTCCAATTAAAAATATGCTGGCTCCATAAAACGAAACAAATGCTCTAACAGGGTCTCAGCGATATGTTACTTGCGGACCTGTTTCTTATTGTTTCTGATTACCTGACAATTCTAAGAGACGCAACACTGCAGGTGATAGTAGCATACGTCGATAATAGCGACCGTTGACACTTTCCATTGTCGAACTGTCTGCCGACAAACAAATCGCAGCAAATCTAGGATCGGCTCGGAAAAACGAAACAAATGCTCTAACAGGCTCTCAGCGATATGTTACTTGCAGACCTGTTTCTGTGACTATGCCTCACCGTCTCCCCTGCAAAAAACTAGATGGCTGGGACTCACGAGCAGCAGATACTGCATCTTCTGCAACTTCCATCAATTACTTTGCTCGTGAGCTCCAGGCACCTAGTTTAGCCCATCACCCAAGCCGGGTGTAGCGGCGTGGGGGATACACTCGGCAATAAGTTTAATCGCGTGTTGCGCATGCCGACAAGTCTGACATCTACCGCTGCTAAATCCTTAATTGGAAGAACAGTATTGCTAATCTGCGTGAGAGCGTGTGGTCTACCCGCCATATTGCTTTCATCGTCTGTAATGTCTCAAAATTCTCAACAGTCGCTTTTATCGTCTGCAGAAAACGCTCAACATTGTCGCCGGTCGCTTTTATCATCTGCAATGTTGCTTCTCGTGACATTGTAAAGTACTTCTAGTTTTGCTGCAATTTGTTCCTCGGCGGGAACTCCGACAAGTCCATATTTTTAATTGGACTGCGCCCCAAACGGATATTTCAGGCCGCAATACTGCGGGGGTAGAAGTTCGGAGGAGAGCCTATTTTTGCACTAAAGCTACAGCATAACACACTTTTATTATCAAGTGACTTGCCGAAAAACATGGGCAATCAAGACCCTCCAAATAATAACCTGCGATCTCCAACATCACATATTAGTTATGATCTTTAACACTTAACAGTGTGCTGACAATCCTCCATGCCGCAACATAAAACAGAGCACTAACAGTACAAATGTTAAGTTGCTGACCTCAAAATAAAATTGTGTTTTCAGGCTGGATTTTTATTTATCTACTAACTGTACACACCAAAAATAAAACAATATAGTAGTTTACTAAACTTATAACTTACTTTAAGTTGAAGTTTAACTTTTAAGAATAAACTGTGTCCTGTAACATGTCTATCAGACAAGTCAAGATATATATCATATTATACAGTATATCTATTATTATAGTTAGCTATAAGTGATTTGTTACTGTCACAGTCATTATCAGTTAATAAAAATGAGCAACTATTTCGGAATTTTTAAAAGTTATACTACATAAATAAATAGTACACAGCCCTGGCTAGATCGTTTCAATACTACTATCTATCAAATCTATTCTTGCCCAAAGTGCATAGTTTACTGAAAGTATTGGGTATTATTAACTATTACAAAGAGGAGAGAATCGGAAACCTGTGGAAGTATAGTTAAGAGTTAAGTAATAGTAGTTATTTTTAAATAATTTCAGCTGGACCGTACTCATTACTATCATTTAGCCATGTTATATGTAGAATGTAAAGCAAGGACAAACCCCAACCGTTTCACTTCGTTGAATTTTCAGGTTTAAAACATGGATAAAATATTACCATCTATAAATTTTCACATTATTTAGTGCTAAAATTAAGTATCGTTTCCGTGCTCATGTTGGTCTTTTAAAAACACAAAACAAATTCCCTTTCGGCCCGCATTTAGGACAACGCCTCATGATGAAGACAAACCTCGGCCAGTAGCAGCTCCCATTCCTAACGATCATCGTGATTTGGGAAAGCCTGATCACACGTTATGTCCTTATTTTTGCTATCAATTTTTAAGTCAACACATGTAATCCAGTACCATCACCATGCTTGATTGTTGTGATTCGTCAATGAGTTCTTACCAATTACGTACTTTTCGTCACCAACTTTGCTGCGATAGGAGTGGATAAATTTGTAGAATACGTAGTGGCCACGTCAAAATACACCATCAGCGTCACAAGGTAAAACAACAAGGCCGTTCGGCTTACAAATACTTGGATATTCATGCGCAGCTTACGCGCGATTGGCTAGTCTTGGACGAATGACGTCAATAACCTCTGTGCTGACGCTTGTGGGCTATTTATAGACCCCTAATTGGTCAGTAATTATACTTACATCTCAACTTGTAATTTAAAAATATTATTTTTGACATTAAAAACCAAGTTCTGAAACTTGTTGAAGGGATATAGATACTAACATTATCTTTTAGTTTAAATAAACTGTTCAAATTATAAATCTATTTGAGGTTGCGGTATTATTTCGTTTAGTGTGTACTTCGGCAATATAGCGGTCATTCCTTTTCACTCGTCTCAATGCTAATATTTTAAAATTAGTAATTTAACTGTAATAACCAGTTTAATTTTTACTCGAAATTAATTATTTTCTACATTACAGCAACAGTCAACGTTGTTTATTAAACAACGAAGCAGTTGTATCCTTCTGGTTAGAGCTGAAATGAAAGCGCCGAGTCTACCTCAGCAAAATACATACATGTGCATGAAGCGATTTTAAATGTTCGTTTCAAAGACTGTAAGAAAAAAATAGTATGTTGGTTAATGCTATTGTGAATTATTTAAGGTTAAACGCTGTCTGGACACGCGAAAAAACTTACAGTCAACAGAAACTAGTGACCCAACGACACGTAGTGTTACAGGATAATGAAGATAAGGAAGGCAAGATCATTTTTGGGAAAAAGTCCGGCTCCGCCAGGGAGCGAGCCTACAACCTTCCGATCCGCAGGCAAGCGTCTAGCCGCTACGCCACGGCGACTCCCATTCAGACTAAAAGGAACAATTAATTCCTAGGTATTGATGGGCACCAACAGAAGTAAGAGAAATACGTAATTATTACTTGGTCGTGAACTGAACTGCAGCGAAATGTTTTAGGTTGTTTGCTTTCTGAAGATTATTGCACGTTTCGGAGATGTTGTTTTGTGGGTGGTAGATTGGGGCGGGGGGCGTCGTTGGCGCTACAGAGTTTCTGACTGTGTGCAGTTCTCCTCTCTGCCATTCTGCATTGACAGCCTAGGCCATTTGAGATTTAAAAATAAAATAGCTTTGTTGTTGTTTGCGTTCACCGGCTGTAAATCCCGGCGGGAAGACCTGGTTGTTCGTCCATTTCTGGACTTTGGCTTTGTTGCAGGACCTGAGTTTTGCGTGTGCATCCGTTTTACAGATTTTGCTTATTTATAAGCGGACTGGTGGTTCCTTGCCTAGACAGACGCACTCCGACTTTGAAGGAAGCCCTTAATTAGTCGACTCTTACTTGGCAGTGGATCAATTTTTGTTTTCCCCACAATGGGACCCCAAAACACACAGGGAGAGAATAATTTTTTTTCTAGTATAAATATTCTAAAGCTAGTTATCATAGAAGTTGACAACTATATCTTTATATCATGCATACTACTGTACTAGTGGACTACACTATGAGATTGGGGGGGGGGGGGAGGTGGGGGGGGAAGGGGGGGGGGGGGGGTATTCTCTCCTTTATCGCTTCTGTTGTCTTATGAGGTCATGTCGACTCCAGAGTATACAGTCGACAAAAGAAATCCCTCTTCAAGTGAAGATTTGAAAAAGGTGCAGAGAATGACACACCTGTGCACTATCCAAGCTTTACCCCCCACCCCTTTCCAATCCCATAGTGTAGTCCACTAGTACAGTAGCATGCATGAAATGAAGATATAGTTCCCAACTTCTAGGATATTTAGCTTTAAAGTTAAATATACTAGAAACATTCTATTTTCAATAAAACTGTGTCTGTTCAGTTTTTCGAGGTTCTTCTTGCTTGAGTCTTGACTTTATTATTTAAGTGATGGTCTGCACTGCACGTAGTCAGACATTTAAAAAGACACCATACAAGTTGACATAAGTGTTTTTAAGTAGCTACGGTTATAAAGATTTAATCAAGTAGCTAAGCATAACAATCTAGACATGGCCACTTGACCTAAAACAAAACCTATGTAAATTCATTGTTTTATAGTGCATTTCAGAACTCACGCCGTCACACTTTAACGAATGTCTCGGAAACTTCTTTAAAGATTTTCCATTGGCTTTCGCTACAAACCTCCTTGCACTTCTCTTTCCTCTCACAACGGAACCATCTGTATAGATAATCAGATCATCTAAGCGAACAGTGAATAACCCCATTCCATAATCAATCGCTGAGATGAATAAGTAAGTGCTGGTAAAGTGTGAACAGCATTCTCTGCTGGATGTCCATTGCTGCCATAATCTTTAGTGCATTAAAATTTTTCTGAGCCTGTGTTACAACCCCATCTATGTGATCCTTGAAAGACAAACTTCTGTCAAAGATGATTCCCGGGTACGGCAGTCTGCTGTCTCCTTTAACGTCCCTGTCATTTATTTTGAGTCTGGGAACATCAGCTCTACCAATCCTGTTGTCCAAAGAACACCACAAGACGGTTGCCTTTTCTGGGTTGATTACAGCACTCATCTCTGTACACCAGTCGATCACCTTATCTACCGTCACTCCCGATCTCTCTCCTTCCTGTATAAGAGAACATCTTCTGCAGATGTCAATATTCTGCCAACTTCAGGTGTTTCCGTGTATGCAATCTTTCTCGTAAAAACATTACACAGCACAAGTGAGATTGCAGATCCCCGTGCTATTTTCTCCAGATGATCTTAAAGCAACTGAGTGTTGAATGAACCTTGCCAGGCTTAGGAAGTGGAATCAGGTAGCTGTGCATCAACTATTCTTGGACTGAAGCTGTCCTAATACTCTGGTTGAAACAAGCAGTCATCTCTACCCGGTCTTCATCTCTCGTCTCTTTCATCTGGGAATATCTAGCCCCGTCAGGCCCAGGTGCCGTGTCTTTCGTCCTTTTCAGAACATGTTTTACATCTGCCACCTGTATAATGTCTTCATAATGTTTGTTCTTTAGGTTAGCTGCCAGGTATTCTCTAACTATATCTCTGTTTTCTCCATCAATGTGGTTCTGTCTGTGAAATGAACCTCTTCAGGAAAGCCTTCCCCTTCTCTTTGTCTGTGGTTAATAGCATCACGTCATCTCTACGAAATGTTCTTACTAGGATAGGGCGATGTTTCTTGAGCATCTGCTTGTGAAGCTTCCTAAACTTTCCCAATGTCTTATCGCCCCCCAATCTCATCAATAAAATGCTCCTATTTTGCTGTTTTGGCTTCTGTCGCACAGCGCTTGAAAAACTATCATATTTTTCTTATCTCTTTCCGCACACTCCAGTTCCTTCTGTGAGCTTAGGCTGTCTGACGCACTTTCTTTAAACGCTTTACTGCAGCTATCTTTAACTTCCATACCTGTTTCACCTCTGATGTCCATCATGGAAGCTGCAAAAAAGTAGATCTGCCGATCCTCCTACATGCCTTCTGTCGGAGGCGTCCAGGAAGGGTGTTTGTTCGCTCATACTTGAAAGACATGTGAGCTCTTGAAGCCTTGACTTTCTTGGATTTGGAAGAGGGTCACTTCCATGATCGCCCAGGACCGTCCAATTGGTATCCATTACTGCTGACTGGGTAACCAACGCGAGGTCATTAGCAGTGTCTACATCACCGGGCCTCATTGCCATTCTAGTTGGCCTCCAATCATTTAAGCAGACAAAGTCTGAATCGACCATGGCGTCAGTAGGACATCTCCCTGTCGGGTTTCCCCAGTACTGCCCCATTTATTCTTGAGTGCATTGAAATCCCCACAAAAAAGAACCCTGTTACCAGAACTTACTTAAAAATTATTAGTGTATTGCAATATTTCTTTCTGTAGAGCTTTTACGTCATTTTCTGTTGTTGAAAAATTTGTGACCATCTGTATACTTATTTGCCAAGTTGTGAGGTTCTTTGCGTATGCCTTGGTTATATAACACGATAGCTTTATGTTATTTACCCGGGATTAAACCTAGACAGCTGTCACTGGCAGACAAGCGTACTAAATAAATGGTACGCCACAGCGGCTCCTGCCTTGTCATTACTGTTTAAAGAGACAATTCTTACCACTACAGTGATTTGTGCACAGATATACATACTATGTCATGGAAATCTACTGTACTATTGATGTTGATGCAAAATTCGCTGTAATGAGAGAATCGACCTGTTGGATTAGATGGCGCCAATTATGATGACACCGGGGATGGAGAAAGAACTGATAATATAGGTCATGTATGTCTGCTAGTGCTGCTTGCTCAAATGTGGATTGATTAATCCGCGCGTCTCAAAATGTTGGAACTTGTCCATGTTATTGACAGCAGTACTCAGTATCTAATGTATACAACAAGAATATTACCAACGAGCGCCTTGCCGATTGGCGTGGGCGCACTTGCTTCTCCACATGTCATGAGCTCCAACAACATGTTTCATTTCTAACGTAACACATTAATCATTACTAAACATTATCTAAGAATGCTTTTTTTTTTTTTCTAATTTTTCTATATATCTTTAATATAAATCACAAACAATTTCTGCATTTCGTGTGTTCATTTTTAATGAACTGCGAACACCCCCTAGCCCGTGACCAATACACGAGTTAAACTTTCAGTTGCCATTATGACTACAAAGTTTAATTTAACAGTTACATTAGCGGTCAGGTTATGTGCATTTCTTTTACTTATTGCGAAAATCAGTACAAGTAAACATTTGCTGGAGTTAGATCCCTTTGAATATTTTTTCTGCTTAAAACCCCTACATTTTTTTAAAATTACATGTTGCTATTATCTGCCTTGAAACGTAGAGTGTGAGACAGGAGCGTAAGTGGAAGTTGTTGCTTTTTTGGTCAGACTTGGGGGCTGCCAATAAGTCGAAATTTAACCTGGAGTCACGCCCCCAGTCACTTCCACATCACTCCAAAGCGGCGCTAAGATAGCGGTAGCGTTAACTATGGGGAGAATTGATCTAGGACGCTCCTACCACTCCATCTCGTCTCGTGATGTAGGGGCCAGCTCTCCTCCATGCAAAAATGTATTTCCTACCAAAAAGTCAGAGAATCCCCAGACATGCACTGAAATGGAACATTGACAGATTTAGGAAACTACGGTGTCCAAGAGAAACCTAAAGACGAAAGGCTCATATTGTACTTTCTCCTCAGTCGAGATTCAAATACATCAGCGGTGGAGACCAAGATATTAATAAAATTTACTTTCACTGTCTTGAACGAAGCCACGCAATGGAATCTAGTCTTTCCATAAATCTTTCCACTTGTCACATGTATTTATAGTGGGTGAGATTCAACCCCACCAGGACATCTACCAAGCGATAATTACCCGCTGAAACAAAGTGCCACCATGTGGATAAGGATCACCCGGGGAGAGGTCCCAGAAACCCCGTTAACCATGAGGTTATATTAGGGCCCCGGGATGAGGCTTTACGAAAAACTGTGTCCCTTATCGAGAAGACAGATGATGATTGCATTTATAGTAATGTTTTCTGTACGTGTATTGTGACTCAGCATGTCGATAGCAAAATCCAGCCGCTGTGAAGGCGGAGGTTTAAGCTTTTATTGTTGTGAATTCTTGTGAAAAAATGCTACCACAGTACATATAGATCTGTCGTTGGGCGCGTGAAAACCCTAAAGGGAGAACAGTGAGGGGAGATTCTGGTGCATTGCCTTGACTACAAATGGTTTAACTATGGAGCTCACGGCAGAAACTTACCTAGCTGGAGACACAGACCTTCATTCGGACATGCTTTCTCATTGACTCACTGCGTCTGCTCAAAAAGACAGGTGTTGGTGATCGTCTTGCAAGTGTGGCTAACATGGAGGGTGGACGAGCAGCAGACTAGGCTGATATAATGAATGATTTACGAGAAATAAGATACTTTCATGAATCAAATAATAACCGTTGAATCTGCAACCGTAAACAGACGGCAAGAACAGCGGATGAAAACTGATGAAGCCAGACAAGAGCGCTGCGAATGAAACAAAAGAAGAACCACCACAGAAATGTTGTTGTTTGCAGTTAAACGACGCGGGATTTACTGAGCGTTCAGTGTGCCGTTATGATGACTGTGAAGCTATGATACAATATACTTAAGGGATTAGGCCGCAAAGCCCCCCCCCCCTAAAAATAGTGTGGGGGAGGGGAGGGGGGGGGTGGGTGGTCGCTGAGGTCCTAGAAAATTTGTAAGGGAGGTTACGTGGTCCTGTTAGTCATAAAAAGACTTTCTTTATCTTAAAAAATAGGATTTGTACATGTTATTGTTTCAAATATATTATTATATTTACTTGCTATTCTGCACATTGTAATTACTGTTATTATTTCTAACTTATGTAGGCCTCTTGATAACCCAACCACCATCATCATCATCAGATGCCTTGCCGACTGGCGTGGGCGATCATGCCTCTCCATAATCTGCAATCTCCTGCAGCAGGTAGATAACCCAACCACCCAGACAAAATGTAAATGGACGGATGCCCCTCCACCCGTATGAGCTACCCCAATGTTTTCATTGTGTCCTCATCCTGGTAACTGTGCATGCCGGCTTCCTTTTATAGGTGACGGAAATAAATGTCTGTTGGACATCAGCGACCGAGTCGCAACAGTAGACGGCCTCGTCGTCTGTCGGGACAGTATTTGGGTCTGTCTCCTACAATCGCATCAACACTGTAACAGTCATTGTCATGGTTTCTTTGTAGCCAGCAATGTTAAGTCATTTTATATGGCGCACGTAACCTAGTCACAATTATAATCAAAAGCTCCCCGTTGGATGATGCTGGTTGAACGTGACGTTTTTATTTTTATTTTTTTATTTTTGCTGAAAATCGGATCGGATCGGAATGTCTGTAAGACTTGTAAAATAGCAAACATATTCACTACAGATACCATGGAGACTCATCATCATGTAGCTGGCCCTTTGTAGAGCGTCGCTCTCATCACGGTCTGCCTGAAAGAAACTTGATCTCTCGCCAGCTCTCCCGCCTCATGAACTTTCATACTCAAGGAGTCGCTTATATCCTGCGCTCATCTTCGTGTTGATCAGCCCCTGCCCCTCCTTACTGGTATCATGCCTTCTGCCATTATTTTTCCAATCGGTCGTGGCGCTTTATATGACAAAAATATTTCAGCTTCCGAGACAGGATGCTGTTTATTTGCCAATCTTCCTCAATGTTCAGATCTTTTAAGATATCAGTAATTTTTCTCTTCTTTGTCCAAGATATTCTGAGAATCTTTCTCTAGCATGTCAGCTCAAAAGCTCCTATTTTCTTTCTTAAGGACTGGGAGATAGTCCACGACTCACAGCCATAGGTTGCCACAAGGAAGATGCATGCTCTTAAAATTATAATTTTCTTGCTGGTGCTTAACTAAAGACTTTTTAATGTATTTTAATCTTTGCATTGCTATATCCATCCTCATTTTAATTTCTGTCAGTCATTATTGATATTTATTATAGAGCCTAGATATTCCCAGTTTTTGACATTTTCAATTTCTTCATCACTTATTATTATTTTTGTATGACAGACAGTTTTATCTGTGGACATTACTTTTGTTTTCTTTCAATTCAAGAATAGATTTTGATCTTCACTGTGCTTTTGGACACACAATATCAAATTGTCTATTCCCTTTACACTGTTCGAAATAAGGACTGTGTCGTCTGCGTTGCGAAGCTCCGGAATAGGGTTGCCACCAATTTTGAGCAGATCATAACTGTCACGTCTGGTCATTTTTGACGTTTCTCATTATTTTTTTTTCTTCTTCTTCTGCGTTCGACATCAGTCATGCAAAACATCGAGTCCCGTCTAAATCACAAATAGGTTTGTGCGTTTAAAGTCGCCACCGGTCCCCCATAGCTTCTCTTGCAATCTGGCTCCCTTGGGCCAGATCCACAGTCTTTGCTGGAGAGGTAACGGCAGTACTGCAGTATGTGCTCAGGGGTCTGTCTTTCTGCTCCACAATCACAGGCTGCAGATTCTTTTACACCTATCCTGTACAGGTGTGCTCGAAGACCACAGTGTGCAGTCCGAAGTCTAAAAATTGATGTTTGTTCTTTCCTGTTGAGTTTGTTTATGCTGTCACTCTCTGGTCTGTAATCTCCATTCTGCCTTTTCCACTCCCGCTTGAAAGACTGCTTTAGAGCTGTTTTTTTTTTCTGCGTATAAATTGAACAGGTATGGTGAGTGAGAGCATGCAACCCTACCTCACTTCTTTTTTAACCTCGAACCAATCCGATGTTTCACCAGCTGCCCTGATAGGCGCTTGTTGTTCAAAGATAAAGATTTTCAATTAAATGCACCAAATGCGCTTCAAACCATATGGTTCTCATATTAGTCCACAGTTTTTGATGCTGGACACGATCAAATGCCTTGCTATAATCAATGAAACAAGCATGAAGATCTACGTTGTATTCTCTACATTTTTCCACACAAAAAAATTCTTATATTAAAGATGTGATCCCTTTAGTGCATTTAATTGAAAATCTCTATCATGAACAACAAGCAGCCACCAGAGCAGCTGGTGAAACATCTGATTGGTTGGAGGTGCAAAAGGGGGTGAGGCAGGGGTGCATTCTCTCACCATACCTATTCAATATATACGCAGAAAATATAATGAGAAATGTCAAAAATGACCAGACTTGTGACAGTTATGATTCGCTCAAAATTGGTGGCAACCCTATTCCGGAACTCCGCTACGCAGATGACACAGTCCTCCTTTCGAACAGTCTAAAGGGAATAGAAGATTTAATATTGTCCGTCCAAAAGCACAGTGACGATCATCATCTTTTCTTGAATTTAAAGAAAACGAAAATAATGTCCACAGATAAAATTGGCTGTCACCCAAAAATAATAATAAATGATGAAGAAATTGAAAATGTCACAAACTTTGAATATCTAGGCTCTATAATAAACAAAAATTGGAGACTGTTCGTTAGAAATTAAAAGGAGGATGGCCATAGCAATGCAAATATTGAACAGCCTTAAAAGTCTATGGTAAAGCACCAGCAAGGAGATAAACATTAGAATTTTGAGAGCATGCATCTTTCCTGTGGCTACATACGGATGTGAGTCGTGGAGTATCTCTTAGTCCTTAAGAAAGAGAACAGGGGCTTTTGAGCTGAAAGATTCTCAGAATGTCTTGAACAAAGAAGATGAGAAATATTGACATCTTAAAAGATCTGAACATCAAGGAAGATTGGCTAATAAACAGCATCCTTTCTCGAAAGCTGAAATATTTTGGTCATATCAAGCGCCACGACGGATTGGAAAAAAATATAGCAGAAGGCATGGTACCAGGAAGGAGGGGCAGAGGCCGACCGAAACGAAGATGGGCACAGGATATAAGTGACTCCTTGAGTGTAAAAGTTCATGAGGCGGGAGAACTGGCAACAGACCGAGTTTATTACAGGCAGACTGTGATGAGAGCGACGTTCTGCTAAGGAACTGCTACATGATGATGATCCCTAGTTCGTCTACCCTGTCTGAAACCCGCGTGTGCTTCATGTAGCTCATATTGTAATTTCCGTTCAATCCTTTTCATGATAATTCGTAAGCATGACTTATTAACGCGATTGTATGGTAGTTGGAGCATAGTTTCAGATTTCCTTTCTTTGGGAGAGGGATATAGATTGTTCTTTTTCATGCTTTTGGCCAAATGCCACTGTTTTAAATCTTCGTGCACAGTACATGGTAGATTCGGAAGCTGGCCTCTCCTTCTGCTTGAATTAGTTCTGCTGGTATTTCGTCGCAACCTGGCGACTTTCTTTTCTTCATGCTGTACATTTCTGATCGTACCTTATCCAATTAGGGCTCTGGTTCTTTTTCATAACTTTCATGAGTTGTTTTTGCATTACTTGTCAGATCCTCATACATTTTTCAACAGCATTATTTCCATCGTTTTAATATGTTTTTGGTTTCCGTTAATGTGTTACCGTTTTTATAACTTATTGCATGAAAAGAAGGCCTGAATTCGCCTTTCACTGTTTAAATTTCTTTAAACATGTCTCTGTCTCTTACTTGCATCTGGAATTCAATTACAGGTATTCATTAACTGTTTTTAAACAAATCTTCCCTGATAGCTCTTCTGCTTTCCTTCATTTAGTTCCTATATACATGGCTTTTTGTTTCTGTTCCTTACTTGCTTTAAATTTCTTCTTTCTTCTATCAGCTTGAAGGTTTTGTCTGTAATGTAAATCTGTTCCTTGTGTCGTTTTTTAGAATGAAGACAAAGCTGTATGGTACACGAGAGGATTTGGACTGCACGATAACTTTCATAAAGGCTACCGGCCTCTTGATATTTGTTTTCTGACCGAAGAATCGAAGAAGAAGATGTTCTAAGCTGTTGTAATGATGACGTTTCTTGCTTCATCGGCAAACTCATCAGGTGTCATATGTTCCTGCACTGCCATGAATGCCTTAAATTTGTTTTTGTTTTTTTAACCTCAGTGCTGTTACTACTTAAATCAAAACGTATTGGCTTAGCACCTTCTAAGACTTTTTCAGTTTTATTTTTATTTCTGCAACAAGAAGTTTGTGATCAGTGTCACAGTCAGCTCCAGGGAGTGTCTTTGCAGATGTTATACATGTCCTCCATTTTTGTTGTATTAAAATATAATCAATTTGGTTCCCCCCATTTCCATTCGGTGAAGTCCATGTGTAGAACCTTCTTGGGTGTTGTTTAAATAGTGTGTTGGTAATTTTCTATACAGAATTTGATCAGTCTCTCCCCACTCTCGTTTATGTCTCCAATGCAGAATGGACATCTGCTAAAATTATAACTCTTAGGTTTGACTGTGATATTATTATATGTGAAACTGTTACAAATTACTTCTGCAACTGACGCCCGGTTATGAAAAATAAAAAAAAAAATTTAATCTTTGGCAGCCCAAAACATTTTCAGCATTCTTTTGTCAAAAAAAAAAAAAAAAAAAAAAAATATGCAGTTTCGAATATTTCATACAATTATTGATTTATTTAAAAAAATATTAATAATTAAGGTAATAGCAAGAAAGAAAGTTCCTAGGAATTCGGAATTTTTTTGCGTATCATCACATTACGTAGGCGTGCGCATGTAGATAAATTCAGGATCAATTACCGTTCCTAGTATACATTTCTTGCAAATGAGCTGAAGCTGACTAAACTAAAAAAAAAAACATGTCCAAGCCGTCTGCACAAGACACACACACAGAATGAGAGAGAGAGAGAGAGAGAGAGAGAGAGAGAGAGAGAGAGAGAGAGAGAGAGAGAGAGAGAGAGAGAAAGAGAGAGATGAGTTAATTGAAACAAATTTAAAGATTTTTGTGTGAGTGTGTTTGTAATCGTGTGTGAGTGTGTGCGTGTGTGTGTGAGAGAGAGAGGAGAGAGAGAGAGAGAGAGAGAGAGAGAGAGAGAGCGAGCGAGAGAGAGAGAGAGAGAGAGAGAGAGAGAGAGAGAGAGAGAGAGAGAGAGAAAGCCCTAAGAAGAACGCCATATAATTTAAGAGTATCAGGGAGATAACAGTAATGTTTACCAAACAACGTGGGAGGGTTGATACACTCATCAACGCAAGGAAAATAGGTGTTGTCATAACATAGATTAGAGGTGATTTCGAAAGCGACCTACACTGTCAGGGAGCGATGTTGGGTTCGCAGTAAACTTTTTGGGTGTAAAAGCTCTTGTGTTAGTCAGTAATGAATACTAGTAAACTCCTGTTAAAATTACAAGTGAGTGCACTTTGCGATGGGAAAATATGAGACAGTTAAGACATTAGCTGAAATTATTTTGATTTTTCAAACAAAGGATTCTAAATAATGAGGAGAATTAACTACGACGGGTCATATGATGTTTTGTATCTAGGCTAATATTACTATTCAAATGTGCTCCTTCTCTGCACTATAGACACACATCACTTAACTGGATTAAGTATAAATTTGTACAATTTAAGAAAGATAATATAGCATAGGGGAGTGTAGATTAGGCGAAGATGCAGCTTTTGTCAAAGAATCGGTGATTACCTCTGATTACCATAGAATATTAAAAGAAAGGGCTAAGTTAAAGCAATGCTTATCAGCTGGGAGTCCGACAGCTATCATGAAGGTAAACCAGGTCTAGTGTCAACACTACAGACCCGCCTAATTCGCTCCAAATTGTTTGTTGTCTCATATTTTGTTTTTAGTTTAGTTTTATATTATATACTCTGGGAATCTAGCACATAAGTTAAAATCATTGTTCTAACAATGGTCATCTCTCAGCTGGGTTTCCACCGATAGTTTAAGAAACCCAATCTCCTAAGCATTTATTACCCAAAAAATATGAAGCTTGCTGACTTTGCTGATTGTGCAAACACATTTGCTGACTAAAAGATTACCTTTTACATGTCATGTTCCTTGAGTCTTTATGAAATGTTTCTTTATTCTACAGTAAATCAAAATTCATTCTTCTTCGGGAAAAATACTGCTACTATTTGAGCTGCTTTTCATGTTATCACATTGAGTATTTTAAGCACTATTCCTCGCTTTTAAAATACGTAGCAATAGTTAACTATTATCAGTGTCGTGGGTAATAAACAGGAATATGTATGCTAATATTACAGTTTGATTAAAGATACATAAGATATACAAATGATAAAATGGATAGTGCCAGCCATGCTCTGAGATTTTCAGCATTTGCAATTGAAGCTTACTTATCAGGTTGGCGTCCGACATCTACGTCGCCTGTAAACACTAGAGGCCACCCCAGGTCTGTGTATCTGTTTATTTTCTTATAGTGCTCAGAGATACATCCAGCCCAACCCTTCCCAGACAGCAACCCCTGAGCCATGTATGTGTTAAGGGAGGACACTCGCGCGACCCTAAGCTTTTCAAGTCTAACAGGCCATTGTCATATTCTGCGAGCACCTTGACCACATAAAAGGACGATGTGACCGGCGAGATCACGTAGTCTCCACATATCCGGGTTTTTCCTAGAGGGTAGAGCGATGAATGACTGACTGACTGACTTTCTACCCCACCAGGACATCACACAAGCGATAAACACCCGATGACACAAAGTGCCACCATGCGGATGAGGATCGCCGTGGAGAGGTCCCAGAAACCGCGTTCAGACATTTAGCCATATGTATGGCCTATATTGCGACCCCTGGCAAAAGCCAGAGTAGGGCTTCAAAGGACAAAAAATTTCGTCCTAAATAGGGCGAAATTGGATACATGAAGAACGATGAATGTTTTAACAAAATTTCATTATAAGTCGAAGTTAGAACGCTGAGTAATTTCTCCATGGTTTAATATTTCCGAATGCTTGAAATAAAATATTCTATGAACTTTTGCTACAACAAAGTTTTTTATATATACATATAAACACATTTTATAGAATATATTTCTATATAAATCCTCTTTTTATCTTTTTCAAAGATTCACGTTTTCCTGCAATAAATAAAGAATATCACATTTCTCACACCCCCGTGTGGGTTCCGGGGCCCCATTGTGGGGGAAAACAAGAATAGACCCACTGCCTCCCCAAAAGCATGTCGTAAGAGTCGACTAATTGGGAAGCTTCCTTTGAAATCGGAGTGCATCTGCCGGAGAGGCAAGGAACCAACAGTCTGTATTCAAGAGAATGAGATCTGTAAAACTGATGCACACGCAACACTCAGGTTCTGAAGCAGGACTGCAGTTCAGTAGTGGACGAGCAACCAGAACCTTCCGCCAGAGTTTACAGCTGGTGAACGCGAAGAAGAAGAAGACATTTCTCACATTATTATCGAACTTGAAATTAACAAATTTGTACGCGGTTATGTACCTTATTAAATCATGGTTTGATTAAACGGTTAGATTACTGCAAAGTAAATTGTTTCTGACTAATGGATTTAATCGTGACAAAATATAAAATATTTTATTGAAACTTGTATATTGTAAGCATGTAAATCAAGAACTGTTTTCATTGTCGGATATATTTTTATAATGGTCTCATTTACATGCTCATGTTGTGGAATTTTACGTTAATTGAAGAAAACTGTTAAAATTCAATTTTTACTTCATCATCGAACTTAATTTTTTTAACAGAGTCAATGAAGTTGTAACATTTCCAAACTTATAACCGTCGGTGATAACGTGTTTGACTTGGTTGGTAAACAACCATCGTAAAGCAAGTCATTGCTTTATTTGGCCTGGTCTAGGCCATTACTGGCAAACCCACAATCGACTTCCGGTGAGAAGGAAGAGCAAAACAACAATGTCGGAAGGCAGTTCAGACGATACTGGCGCTCATGACACATGGGTTCCTTTCAAAGATAGACCCGAATGGAAAGACGTTAAGCCTGTTCCTCAGGATGATGGCCCGAATCCGGTTGTGCAGATAGCCTATACAGATCAATGTAAAGTTGATACTGCATAAAGTTTGGTTGTTGCTAATTAACATTTTTGAAAAATTTTTTCATAACACGAAATTTAATTACGAAACTTGAAAAACTAACCAACGCAGTTAAGTAAGCTGACTTAATGAGCTAAAACTAAAAAAGTTGAGCAGGTTCATTAATGATTTTTGTATAATTTAATATAGGAAATGAATGACATGTATGCCTGTATATTAGGAATCAATATCATAGCACTGACTGTGGTTACTCCCATACATAAGCGCGCCATCCGCATCTTCAGCAGCAAGCAAAGAGTTCCACTTTCAGTGGCGCCTTTCCCTTGTATGTCGAGCGTCGGCCAGTTTCCCTGGTAACTCCCTAAAGTGCCATTCTCCTCAGACTGTAATGATCTATTTGTGCCTCTGTAGTGTTTACTCGCTCTCAAAGGGAGCAACATCTAGCTTGTCATACATCACTAAGTGGTGCAGAACCGGCCAGTTTAACACACCAGAATGACCTAGAGAAAATATCTTATGGACACTATCTGCCCGGGACCTCTGAAGTGACGCCTGCCACTCTGAACAGAGCATACCTGTCTCCAACTTTCTCAACATACTCTATGAGTGTGTATATATGTATATTAATATATATATGTTTATTTAAAATTAGGTGGTAATCACATAGTAGGAAACAGGGTAGCATATATTTTGTATTATGCACCAAATTGAATGGCAAACTAATTGCACGAAAAAATTGATTTATTCTGTTAGACATCATCATCATGTTTCTGTAGATATGGTGCCAAAAAAAAGGCAACTGAAAAATCTTTTATCTGTCAACAATATAGACTAAATTTCCTGACATATAAATTATGAATTTATATTGTTTTATGAATTTAGAAAATGGTGTGCAGCAATTCAGTATCAAATGCAACAAAAATAGAAATGTATAAAACTTGCATTTATCTAAAAAAAAAAGTACATCGTTCAGTACAAATGGGCACCTGTCATTCCCTACACTAATAACGTGTCGTGGTCCGTTTGTTGCCCATTTTATTCTTAGGATTTTAACATTTATCTTTTTTGTTCACACACTATGCACTTTCTTTTTTGAATGGGGGTACTTCAGAAAAGCTTTGCAAATCACAGTGCCAGTCATCAACCATTGGGGTGTGTGGCAGATCTTTCCCAGACTTGTTGGATGATTATGAGGCTTCAGCATCAAAAGAAGCAATGATAATCTTCATCATGTGCACGCTCAGACACACTATCTTTAAAATCTACAGGCTGTGAATGAATATTTTTACTAGAACTATCAGTATCAGAAACTGCCGCACTAGTGTTTGCTGCCTACTATAACTGCCAGTCCAGTCTTAGTCTTTGAAGTGACAAGCGGTTGTTTCACTGTCGATGATGTCTTTGATGGCACTTCATTAGATTTATCAAAGTCGCCAGACTGTTCTATCTTCACCTTCATTTTCCAAAGAAAAATCAAATAAAGAAAATCATGCACAACAACAGAAAAAAGGATAAATATGACCGCCAGGATCCCTTCGAGAATTTGACGGCATGACAAAATTTTCGTCATTGTACCAGCGACATGGGAGCTCACAATGAAAATTCATCCAAAATTTACTATAAGCACTATGGGGTTATTGCACTTAAAAGAACTATGGAGAAATGAATGGGCTAAAGGGCTGCAACCAAATTCATCACACAAATTACGATTTTAACATGAAGGCGAGCATCTAAAGTTACGATCACAAGGGGTGTGATCGTGATAGACAGGTGTAAATGTTCCCTGATCGCACAGCGCACGATCATGGTAGTCAGTGGGTTAAAGGGAATTGGGTCTGTTTTCAAAGATAACATTGATCCCATCTATGTTGGCAGGGTTGCTGGTTGGGAACCTGTCCCTAGGATGACTAGGGAGTGGTGTAGAAAGGTCTTGACCAGTATGAAACCTGGTCCTGGTGTATTACCACGAGTGCTTTAGCTCCTCTGCTTCCTAGTTGGCACTCAGTAAGTGATGGTTTTAATAAGTTGCTGAGCATTGATTGCGGGGCCTTTTTATTATATATAGCTAGTTTATTTTTGTATGCCTGTAATGTGTGTTTCATAATCATCAGGACCTAATTTATGGCTTCTCCACAGTTCGCGATGTGTATGATTACTTTCGTGCTGTAGTGGCTGCAGAAGAGAAGTCGGAAAGAGCACTTGATCTTACAAAAGAAGCAGCGGAACTGAACCCAGCCAACTATTCTGTGTGGTATGTACTATTGTATGCATTTTCTTTCTCTAAAGCAAATTATGGGTAGAAACCTGTCAGAAAGCCTTGAAGATGGTCAGTTTATTTAGTTGAGGGTTTCTTGTTAAAGTGATAAAGTCATTTGCCTCACACTCTAAAGGTTGTAGGTTCACTTGTGAACTCCATCATTCAGCTTGCTCGTATATTTCTAAGATCCCTGGGGCTTATCGATGGAGCTATAAAGTTTATGCTGTGTAGTCAAGCACCCACTCTGCGGACAGAGTAAACTTTTTAGGATTAAATCCAGTGTAGTTACCCCACTGACCCATTATGCTTAGCTTGTTGAACTGTTTGTCTCTTGAATATTTTGTACAGTCTGAATGTTACTTTTTAAAGATACATTTTTTATTACTGTTAAGTTGATCATGTGCAGAAGAATATGCTTCCCACTTGTTTCTGAATATATGTCTTATAAAACAGTTTAGTTGTATGACTGTTTTGGTGGCATACAATCGGAGGAGGTGCAGTGGCCAAGAAAAGACAGTGCTGTATGTCTTTATAATTAGAGCAACCCTTATTATTGTTCATCCATCACAAGTGATGACTCCAGTCCTTTTCTTTGCTGAGTGGGATTTATTGTTATGTAGGTGACTGATAAGGCCAGTTTGGAGGAAATTTAGACTGCATCATGAGGGGGGGGGGGGGGGTTTAGTTCAGTCTTATCTGGTCTATCTCTGTTGAACTGTAGGTCTGACTGCAAGTTTAAAAAATGTGTGGCCAAACAAGCGCACTATGCAGGAAGTCAAAGAAGAATAAGAAACCAAACCAGAACTGGGATCACCAGTCACTACACGCTGCATGATGTGAATGGATCTGAGCACTTATGAACTGAATAGTTTTGTGTGCAGTGAGGATCATTTGTCGACTGACTGAGGTCTGGCTGCCCATCTGATACCGCTCCACACTGAAGAGTTGAAGATCAGATTCTTTCCAAGAACACTGCTCTCATAAGCATAAAATATTTTTTTTTAAAGTAAAGGTCTCCTTTTCACGCCTTTAGGCGTATAGGGCATATAGGGCTAGACTTATATTTCTAAAGACCAATCGGCACAACATGGGTGATGTTGTCGGCATCAAGCTGGCTGCCTTTACTTCCCGGGACTGCACCCTGTACCCACTCAAGGCTGGGTCAACCGGGGAGTCAAGGTCATTTTTGAAAAAAGTCCTGCTCCGCCAGGGAGCAAACCCATGAACTAGCATAAAATATACTTATTCAAAATATGTATAGCCTTAAAAACACAGATGGAATAATTATTAAAATGTATATACAGTGTAACAACTGTGATACTGGGTTATGTATATTTTATCATTCTTTTATGCAGGAACTACCGAAGAAATATTTTGCAAGACCTAAATAAAGATTTGAGGGAGGAGTTGAAATACATATCTCAAGTAATTGAAGACAATCCCAAAAACTATCAAGTTTGGTATGTATATAAAGACTTGTAAGATTGTTTAATGTTTAACACAAATCCCGAGGGATTGAAGAATCAGATGTTAACAAATCTTCTGCAAACCAGAGACTGATATACTTCCATGCAGAGTGCACAGTTTTTTCAGGTTAACTTAGTATTTGTCTTAAACAGGTTTGTGTTAACATTATATGCACCAACTTACCAGTTGATTGCCCATTAGTGCATACAAATTGTAAAAATAACACCATATCCGCAGAATTTATGAAAATATAAAGTCCTAATTGCCAGTATGGGGTCCAGCGCCCCATCTTTGGAAAAAAAGATATCGGGGGTGTGTGTAATAATAGACCCACCGCCCCCTGACAAGACTGTCATAAAATTATACTGATTATAGATGTTTCCTTCAAAATGTGAGTGCATCTTGAGCAACAAGGAGCTAAAAGTCTGCATACAGACAAGCCAGATCTATAAAATGGATGTGCTTGCAAAGCTAAAGTTCTGGAACAATACTAAAGCCCATAAGTGGAGAAGGAACCAAGAATTTCTGCCAGAGTTTACAGCAGATGAATACTAAGAAGAAAGGGTCTGTATTTTTTAAAACAGCCTTGTAGTGTTTGTGAATTATTGATCATGTAATCTCTGTGTGTGTGTATTTTCCTGTTACTTATACAATGCAAGTCGGCTCTGTGGCTAAGTCGATGCGAACGCTTTAAAATGCCCGGATGCTGGGTTCGATCCCAGCTGCGGGCCATGCGCCTTGCGTTGGTTTCGACAGTGGTATCAGAGAGCCGACCGTTCAGTAAGCAATGGCATACTGGATGTAAATTTGCCTTGAGAAACCACACAACAGCCAGGGGCTGTTGGGGTTGGTTCTGCAACGTCCTGTAAAGGATACGCAACTAACCTCAACATATACAATGCAAATATGACTTGTAAATATTGGTTCACTAGTTGCTATGTCTGTCTTATACTTCTCTTTAGGCATCACAGACGGGTGATAGTCGAGTGGTTGGAAGACTCTTCTCAAGAGCTTGGATTCACAGAGAAAATTTTGAAGGATGATGCAAAGAACTACCATGCTTGGCAACATAGGTAAAATTTGGTGAAATCTCCGGCGGCTGATAAATGTTGAAACATTTTATTTGTGTTTATGAATCAGGTTGTTTTTTTTTTTAACGTGACCTACAGGTAAAGCCTGGTATCTTCTATTTGAGGTCAAGATAGGAGTAATTATAAGTATATCCAGCTTCATGCAGGAGTAGGCTGAAGAGGTACACTGAGGTGGCTGCTGCATTTGAGGATCGAGCACACACTGGAATGCCTGATGTACTATGATGGCAATCTTAATAACATAACCTAAATCTTGTGTTGAAAATTTTGTTTTTTATTTGTTTTTGAGGTGTAAATTAAATTTTGCATGGTATTACAGATATTTTCAGACTTTTAAAAATTAGTAACTGAGATAGCATATTATGGGCATAAGAAATATTATGAAGAGAATGGTACATTTTTTTTTGACAGGATGAAATAAGTGCTACTTCACAAGCCTGTTTAAAAATGTTAATAATACTGATGATTTATATCTATGAATACAAATTTAATAATTTTTATGAAAGCCAATCTAAAAAAAGCCAGTCTGAAAGCTTGTAAGAGTTTTTTTTTAAAAACTCTTCACCACAAATCTAACTGTGACTGTTCATATACTTATTCTCAGGAAATGAATGCAGTGGTTTCCTTACTATTGATTATATTGAACGGGTAAATGATTTCCTCGAACATCTGATAATCAGATGGTTTTGTCATCTGGTCGGAATGGAACAAAATCAGCCAATGACTGAGGTATTGCATGAGAACAGCAGGCTACAAGGCAAGGCCAGCCAAAAGATGTGTGGAGGGAGTAAAAGAGACACTACAGAAATGCATTATGACAAGAATGACACCGTTCAGACACACAAGCTGCATGACTAGCAAACGACAGAAAACTACATCTTACGCTTCTGTGCAGTGCTTTACGGCGTAAACAAAAGGACATAAGGAGAAGATTGAAAAATCAATAAGCAATATTACATTATAGTTTCAATTAAATAAAATGTTTTTTTCTTTATATGCTTGTACGTTTTCCAGTTCACCTGTACGTTTATGTCGTCATTATTAAGCCACGTGCATGGTTTGCCAAGAATATCAGTTATTGGGCATATTGTAAACAAATACTGATGCATGGAAGAGCTAGACAGATTTTTGAAGATAAATCTAGTTGTGCTCTTTTTGTATTCTTAGACAGTGGTGCATCCAGCATTTTTCCCTGTGGGACAAGGAGTTGGAATACGTAGACTCACTTCTGAAAGAAGATCTGCGCAATAACTCAGCGTGGAATCAGAGGCATTTTGTCATTAAGAATACCACTGGCTTCACAGATGATGTTGTGACAAGAGAACTCAAGTAAGAGAACATAGAATATTTGTGTACACAAAATTTTCTGACTTCTATTAAGAATATTTGCACACATATGTTCCATAATAATCCATTTCATAGTATTATTAAATGGTTTTAAAAAAAAACGTTAGAGATGTAAAATTTTAGACCTACACATGATAAAGTAGGTAGCCACTTCTTCCCTTGCTGCCTTTCCTTCCCAGCTCCCAGATAATTTTGAACATGATCTGGTACAAATACTTATAAAGCTGAAACTACCCCTGACACACGGTGTTCAGAAAAAAAAAATTCCTGCATCTGTAGGAGACTGAATACAGACCAGTGTCTTGGCAGACAGTTGACTCACCACTTTGTCACTGGAACTATTAGACGGTGAGGTGTTTTCTTCTTTTGCTTCTTTTTAAAAGGTCGGTTGGCAGATCAGGATTTACAGTTAGGCTGTGATATCTGCACTATTTTAATAAGCCTGTGTTTTTATGACATGCCTGTTAAGGCACAGTATGTTTTCTGCTGCCCCCCCCCCCCCCCACCCCTTCTACCAGGCCTCGCACCGGGAATTAAAATATCTGATAGCCTACTGAAATATTTGGGGGCTGTGTGGCAAGTGTACTTACCTTCCATCCTGGTGGATCTGTGTTCAGATCTGTCTTTCTTGAAGCAGGATTTGTTTATGTTAGGTGGAAAAAATACATTCAGTTTTCGTGTACTGCTTTTCTACCTAATGACACCCCTGGAATTCTTAATATTACGGGAAATTTTTCAAGGATATGATGCTGAACTCATAGTTTTTGCAGACCAATCAGCAATTGATGTGCAATGTGGTCAGTATCATGACAACTGCCTTTACTTCCCAGAATTTTGCCTAGTACACATAGGAGGTTGGTTCAAGCTGGGAGTTCAGATCACTTAAAAAATTCAGACTTGATGTTGATTTGAATTTTTAGGTCTCTCTCTACCTCCCCCCACCCCCCCCTCTCTTTCTCTCTCTCTCTCTATAAAAATAAAGTTCGTTCGTTCGTTCTCTCTCTCACATACACACACACACTGCTATCTTTATTCTGTACTGTAAGTAACTTTATGTACAGTTTATTACTTTAAAACAAAACTTTAAAAATGGACACAAACAGTATATTGCACATTTTATTGCCAGGCATATTTTGCTGTATCTCATTAGATGTGTTACTACAGAGTTACATCAGCATAAAATGAAGTCAACCAAAAAAAACCTATAAATCCAATTGAAAAGCAAGTGTTTTTTTTTTTCCGATGCATCATGTTTCGCCCGAAGTTCACTGTAGTCACATGACTTACCAGGGTAACTTCAAAGTCAGTTTATCACTGACTATGAGAATGAAGGATTCCCATAATTTTTTAATGACAGTTAATTAGAATTTTTTCAGATCGACACCAAATATACCATTTCTGGCAAGTTTCGGGTTCCAAATTGTTTTCATTTTTATCGTCTGGGGCGAAGGTTTAAATAGAAGTATAACAAAGACTGCTAATATTTTTATTTCTTCTAGTGTAAATAATTTGTTATATTCTATGTTATTGTGTACAAAAGAGCTGACTTCTTTGGATAATACAGAATGTACTTTTTTTGCCCTTTCCAGGTATGCTCAGGACTATATCCGCAAAGCCCCGAACAATGAGAGTGCTTGGAACTACATGAAAGGGTTAGTACTTGTTAAGTTGGAACAGAATTAACTGTGGCTATTCCCACCATTTTTTTTTTTAAATTATCTCTGTCATATTTTACAAACAGTGTTTTCCTGTTGTGAATTTGAGAAATGAAAACAAAACAGAAATTGGCACAGTTTACTGTTCATGTGCCACCCACCCAACCCTCAGAGGAGCGTGAAGATCACTGGTCATATGTGGAAAGATGTGTGAGTCATGGACAATGACAACAGCTCACAGAAGCCAACTTCAGGCCTCAGAAATGAGATATCTGAGAAAGGTGGTCCAAGTGACAAGAAGGGATAAAGTCCGCAGTCAGACAATACGTCAGGATCTTGATACCCAGTCCTTACAAACCCGAGTGGATCAGTCACAGTTACGATGATTTGGACATGTATGCAGAATGGGAGAAAATTGGCCACTATGGCAGGCATGGGAGGCTAAGAACCAGGGAACCAGACCTCCAGGAAAACCCAGGGTGTGCTGGGAAGACAACATCCGACAGTCCCTAACTGGCAGAGGATTGGAATGGAACAAAGCCAGAAAAAAAACTGCTGATAGAGATGTCTGCCGATCTCTCTGGCAAACCTCTACACCCCAAGGTAGAAAAGGAGCGACTAAGTAGTAAAGTGAAGTATGTGGAAAGATTCCTCCATTTAAAAAAAAGGGGGAAATCTAGGATGACAGTAGAACATCGCTCCTTCTGTAAACCAGTCTTAACTTAAATCCAGGAGGATTTTAGTCACAGACATAAGGAAAAGTTTATACCGTTGTAATGTGTTATTAAGGATTTTTTAAAAAGATTTTTGTACAGTGAAAAAATATATAGATCCATACAAGGTATGCCAGGAATATCGGTTGGTGGGCATATTGTTAACAACCTGCGATATGCTGACCATATAGCTTTGACCCCTAGGAAAGTGAAACACAACTGCAAGAAATGATAGACATTATTGTAGCAGAAAGTCAAAACAAGGCTCTTAGTTTGAACAAAGAAGAAAAAACAGAAATAATGGTAGTTACAAATAAAATGGACCTTTTGAAAAGGTGTGGGTCATATCTGTAGAATGAGATAAAACCAGCAGCCAGATTAAACACGGTAGACTAAAAAAGATCAACGATTTTACTGTTCTAGTCACCAAAATTTAATGAAAGTGACCACTGTGAATAACTTTAGAAATATACACTTAAAGCAAACGGGTACACCACAGTTGTGGCATAGCTGTCAGGATAACGCTTTATACAGTCTATATGCCCAAGGGTAGGAGAGAAATGACAGAGTAATGAGGCAAGTACTGTAATTAAAATACAGTTCTCAGAAATATGTTCGCACATTTAAGTCACATAATGATTTGACTGCATATCAGTCTTTGTTTTACCAAGATTTACATTACTTTAAATCTGTTTTATAGTGATGATTGGAATATTACTCAATACATGGCTCACAACAAACACACAACGCTGCTACCTGTTCTAAACCTGGACATAATCAAAGTCTTGCCAAGATAAAAATGAAGACTTTGAGATGAGATACCAGAGGAAATCTGCCAACTTAACCATCTGAGACCAAGTGAGAAATGTTGCTATCAGACAAACCTGAGAACAGCACCTTGCACCAGATTAATTGAGAAAATCAAACAGTTCAGTCATCTCATTAGAATGCCGTCACAACTACCAATACAGACGCTACACCTGATGCGAAAGTAAGAGGTCGCCCCAAGGAGAAGATGGATTGGTGACGTTATAGACATTCTGCATCGACATGGAATGACTAGCCAGTGCTACCAATCGAGCAATGGATGACAAGAGGTTTTCCCCCACATCACTTGACAGCAAAAGTGGAAATTAATGATGATGATGATACAATTATAAGAGCAGTCAGCTAGAAATAGCAGGAGCTTTAGTCCTCTAAATATTCACCCCCACATGGCAGTGTATTTCTTCCACCTCTCATTTACTTTGGGGAAGAGGAATGTTTTGACCATCATAAGACATGAAGGTCATTTATTATTTAGCGATATTGAATGATGTGATCATGGTCACAAAGGTGACTGATGCCAATAAAAGCGTGGAGTTTTCTTGTATCAGTGTGAGATCTTGTGCTGCCTTGCTGTACCATGATCAAGAAGTAAATGTCATCTAGATCTATCTTCTTCTTCTTTTGTCAAAATCTGCTTGTGCCGCTAGGCGTCGCAGTCTATCAGATGATCGGCAACCGAGCCAGGGCGCGCTCAGTCGCTTCATATGCCGTGATGTTATGAAGTCTCAAGTTGTCCGTGACTCCTTCAATCCATCTTCTTCTTGGTCTTCCCCTGCCTCTTGTTGTTTCGATTTTCATGTTGTATGCTCTTGATGCTGGCATCGTTGGTTCCATTCTCATTAGGTGACCAAACCATTTCATTCTTTGCTTCTCAATAAATTTAACGATGGGTATGGTTCCAATAGTTCTTGTAATCACATCGTTTCTCACTCGATCTCTTCTGGTTTTATTCGCAGCCATTCTCAAACATCTCATTTCACAGGTGGTTAGTCTTCTCTCATGTTCTTTTGTTAATGTCCAAGTCTGACATTGATAACCTAATGTCGGTATAAAGATTGTATTTATAATTTGTCTTTTTATCTCAGCTGGGACAGCAGGGTGTTTTAAAATTGATCTATCCTTAATAATAACTTCCCATGTATCTCTGTTGATGCCGAAAGATTTTAAAGTTATCTTAAGTGCGTTGTTGAAACATTTATTTTTAATCATGTTCACATTTTCATTGTGGGAG
Organism: Candidula unifasciata; assembly: GCA_905116865.2. Taxonomy (NCBI): domain Eukaryota; kingdom Metazoa; phylum Mollusca; class Gastropoda; order Stylommatophora; family Geomitridae; genus Candidula; species Candidula unifasciata. Next base: position 280,242 of record CAJHNH020007778.1, on the reverse strand, counting down.
TCGCCGTAGCGTTAGCAGCTAGACGCCTGGCTGCGGATCAGAAGGTCGTGGGTTCACGTCCTGACGGAGCTGTACTTAAAAAAAAAATTTGACTCCAAGGTCGACCCAGCAATGAGTGGTACCAGGTGCAGTCCTGGGAAGTAAAGACGGCCAGCTTGATGCTGACCACATCATCCACCAAGTGCCGATTGGTCTATACAAATATAGGTCTAGCCCTATATTCCCTGTACACCTAAAGGCATGGAAAAGGACCTTTACATTTTCAGTGCAGATGGTCCTGACCGGAGTTGAATTTTGTGAGTGGTACATGGGGAAATATAGAAAGGAAATAGTGTATTCCTAATCTAGATTATCTCTAAAGCTAGTTAGGTCAAATGGCTTATGGCGACATGCATGGAAGTTAGTTGTGGATCCTTTGCAGAACCAGCCCCAGCATTTTTTATTGTTTGTGATTTTACTGGGCAATTTTACATTCAGTAGTTTGCCAGAAATGGAACTGGATATCAACTGTGAGATACCATCCAAAGAGGAAATTAGAAAAGCTATAAATCTTCTTAAGGAAGGAAAGGCGTCAGGCCCAGATGGTATCCCAGCTGAAGCCATCAGGACCAACATAAACACATCAACAGAATTGCTACATAGATTATTCAGTAAAGTCTGGGAGACCGAAGAAATACCAGCAGACTGGAGAGAAGGATATCTTGTGAAACTGCCCAAAAAAGGTGATCTACAGGAGTGTGAAAACTATAGAGGAATTATGTTACTGTCAGTTCCTGGAAAAATATTAAGTAGAATTTTTTTGGAAAGATTAAAAGATGCTATTGATAAAATGCTAAGAGATGAGCAGGCAGGTTTTCGGTCAAACAGATCCTGTACTGATCAGATAGCCACATTACGTATTATAATAGAGCAAAGCATTGAACTGAACTCACCACTTTACATTGGATTTATAGACTATGAAAAAGCATTTGACAGCATTGATAGGGAATCTCTCTGGAAATTGATGGGGCACTATGAAATCCCACAGAAAATTATCAACTTAGTAAAGGCAACATATAAAGACATGAAATGTCGAGTTCTTCATGAGGGAAAGCTAACAGATGCATTTGAAATAAAAACAGGTGTGCGACAGGGATGTCTTTTGTCGCCTCTCCTATTTTTTACTGGCTATAGACTGGACTATGAAAAACAGTAACTGCTAACACCAAGAATGGAATTCAGTGGACCCCTACAAAACAGCTTGATGATCTGGACTTCGCTGATGATATTGCCCTTCTGTCCCATTCACGGAATCAGATACAAGATAAATTAAATATACTTAATGCGAGATCACAGCAGCTTGGTCTGAAAATCCATAAAGGAAAGACAAAGATAATGAGAATAAATCAGGCAAATAGTAATGTGGTTTCTCTTAATGGCACTCCACTTCAAGACGTGGAGTCGTACACCTATTTAGGCAGTAATGTAGATAAAGATGGAGGAACTGATAGAGATATTAAAATAAGAATACAAAAGGCAAGAAGGGCTTTCATAGCACTAGGGAATTTGTGGAGGTCAAAAGAAATTAAAAGAAATACGAAACTAAAGATTTTTAATTCTAATGTCAAATCAGTACTATTGTATGGGGCGGAAACATGGAGAACAACGAAGGCAATTACTAATAAATTACAGACATTCATTAACTGGTGCCTGCGCAGAATAGAGGGAATAAAATGGTATGATAGAAAACTAATGTTGAACTTTGGGAGAGAACTAAACAGGCTCCAGTGGATCAGGAGGTGAGGAAAAGACGCTGGCGTTGGATGGGGCACACACTGAGAAAACAGGAGAGCAGCATAACTAGAATGTCTTTGCATTGGAACCCACAGGGGCATAGGAATAAAGGAAGGCCAAAAAACACATGGAGAAGAGAGCTGGAGAATGAGGTTAGAAAGATTGGGAGGACATGGGGAGAGCTCCATGTATCGGCGAAGGATAGAACGACTTGGCGTGAGTTGGTTGAGGGCCTATGCTCCATTGGGGGATAGAAAGGCAGAAGAAGAAGAAGTTTGCCATACATTTGTACCTACTGAGCACTCAAAATGTGTATACATTTTTGGGGATATGCTGTATATTAAAAATCATCATAGGCACAGATACTATATAAGTGTACCGAGCAGAAAATTGGAGAGGTTAACAAAGATTAAAAGTGCATGTTTGTGAGCAAAAGAGGATGAGAGACATAAGGAAGTAGAGATGTGAACACATGATTACTGGGCTTGCAGGGATCACCATGAAGTTAATCCTTTGCAAACCACAACATGTATTATATGAATTAATGAAGTTTTCTGTTTTTATCTTTCCAGTGTACTTCTGGATCGCAAACTAAGCGACTATCCCAAAGTGATGGAATTTTGCCAGGAATTGTATAGCAAGCAGATTCGCTCGCCCTTCCTCTTGGCCTGCATGATTGATTGCTATGAAGAAATGCTAGAGCTAGGAAAACCAAAGAAAGAGGAAAACTTGCAGAAAGCGACACAGGTACAATTTGGTCCATGTATTATTTTGTTAGAATTAAGGAGGTTTTCTATCAGTGAAGAGAAGATGCCTGCCAGACCAAACACAAACTTATTTAGATTTACCATACAGCAACCCTGCCCCCGTCCCACTTACAAAATCAGGTACAAGATAAATTAATCACCCTTAAGATAAATTTGAGATTGTATGGGTTAATGTAACAGAAGAACGGTATACTTATACTGCATATCAATCAATCAGGTGCTGTCTACACAATGAAGGTCGGCTGCAGTGGATCTCCAACACTCTTTATCTCTTGTTTTTGAAGTACACTCTCTCAGACTGTTGTTCATCCATGTCTTGATGTTGTCTTCCCACTTACATTGTCTGCCTCGTTTCGACACGTCCCTCCATTATGGCTTTTTAAAAGAGTTATGTCTTTTAAGGGAAGTGGTGGATCTTACATTTGCTTGTTTCCCATGTGGGTTCCAGGGCTCCATTTTGGAGAACAAGGAATTAATGCACTGCCACCTTAGCAAGCATGTTGTAGGAAGCAACTAATTATGGGTATTTCCTTTAAAGTTGGGATGCCTCAGCCTGACAAACAAGCAACCAGTAGACTGTATACAGATAAGCCAGATCTGTAAAATGGATTTGCAGTCAAAACTCAAGTTCTGGATCAAGACCAAAGTCTGTGTGTGAACAGACAACTAGAACGTCCTGCTGGAGTTTACAGCCAGTGAAAGCTTAGAAGAAGAAGAATTCTTCTTCTAGGCTTTCCCGCAGATCTGTCACAGACAGCTCATATGTATGTGGCAGGGTTGTGACAATACTAAACAACTTGTAGTTATCCATTGAAGTAAAACATGTCAGGTCATTGGATCACTAGTAAAGAAACCACAATTGTTTTTAAGAGGACAAGGTGCCAGATTGCATAAATCAGAAATATTGCTGTTAAAATAAAATCTGGTATAGCTGCATAAATAGAATGCATTGCTGTTGGCAACATAAAATCTTTTATAGATTTTATATGAACAGCAATTTGTAGGTGAGCAGCATCATACTCCAGCAAGAAGAACTGAACCTACAGCACCATGTTGACTCCTTGTTTTATAGTTGCATAATGTATGACATGCAAATGAACTAGGAAAAGTAAGATATTAAGGAGGTAGGAAACATGGTGCAAACATCCATGTTGGTCGTACTTCAGTTAAATAAGCACAGTAATTCAAATTCTTCTGAAGCATAATTACTGAAGAATGCAGACCCGACAGAAAGATTAAAATTAGAGTTCTGGTGGCAAATATGCTGTCGCCAGTGAACTAGCTCCACTGTTCAAACTCCCATGTCTCTTGGCAAAACAACAAATAATTAAGGTGACTGCAGGAGATCCCCTCCCTGGCACAGCACTCATTCCCTATCCCCACTGTCCAAGAACTTTTCGGGCCCGCATCGGCCTCATCAGTCATCTGCGTACTCATACTTGACGAAAAAGAGTGGTCATCATCATCTTGGTGGAGAACACACAGCTCCACTGTTCAGACTCCCATGTCTCCTGGCAAAACAACAAATAATTAGGGAATCTTCATTCTTAGTTTATGCCATCGGAGTCAAACAGGGACAGTGAATAGAGCACAGCAACAGAAAATCTTCTGAAATATGCTGTCTGTAAATGGTTACCAACAGCACAAGAAGGGACAGGGTCATTTATACCAGCATGAGAGAGAAGCTTTTTGCAAGAACTAATCTTAATTATATTGGAGGACAGAGAATGTAGTTTTGCCAAGGAGAATGCAAGAAGAATAGTGAGAATGCAGCCAGACCAGTTATATGACGCTTATACAACAGAACATTTGTGTGGAAGGCCAGAAGACCAAAGAAGGGATGGATGAATGTTATAGCTGATTGTGAAAAAAATGAAATAAAATACGAATCCATCACTCATGCCAGTCAAGAAGCCCAAAACAAATACAAAAACCACGACAATAGGCTAAAACATGTTAATGATGTGATGACAAAAGAAGATCATTTTTATGTGAAGAAAAGTTAATAACCCTTTTTTACACTATTGACACATTAATATACATTAGGCATATGGTGCAAGACCCATATTGTTTATAGACCCATATTGTTTATAGACATGGAGACACTCAGTGGGTTAGATTTTCAACAAGCTGATCACCTTTCTTTGCTTCCCGGGGCCTTTGCTGGTAGCAGTTTTAGGCTGGGTCAACCTGGAGCCCTGGGTCGCTAATAAAAAGTTTGCAATTATGTGGTTCTGAACACAAGGTCTTCTGGCTACAGGCATGCATTTAGCAGCTATGCCCATTAACTACACTATTCTGGACACACACGCACACACCCACCCCCTTTCTCCCCCTGGGTAACTTTTATGCTTGTAATAATTATGGCTTAACATGATTTCATTATATCTTTGCTCATATACGGGTATTGAAAACTAACACCCCGAATTTAAAAATAAATTTTTATAACTATAACTTTTTACAAGAAATGGATATTAGGAAAGCATTTAGCATGAGGTTCCATTTAAAATATTGAAAGGGCAACAGGTTTCACGCCAGTTTCTCCGACTGCCAGAAATCATGTCAGATGCATTCACCAGGAACTCTTGTGAAAGGGAAGACATAACTTTCACCTTCTTTCAAAATTTAAAGAAAATAATCAGTCTGAAACACAATCACAAACATATTAAATTTACACATTACATTCTCATACATCAAAGATCAGACACATACAAAAAGTTCAAACCAAAATTACAATGAATAAATAATTTTTGAGTATTTAAAAATTTTTTTTTTTTATTTCAGTCACCCTTTACATGCTTTTCAAAACCAATTCTTCTACAGTTATGCAATGAATTAGCAGAGGAGCATGACACCCTGCGCAGAGAATACTGGCAGTACATGGCACGGTCCCTGGCTTCAAAGTACGGCACGGATATTGCTGGGGACTCATAGTTGATCTGTCATGTGAGGTGGGGAGGTGGTGGATCTCACTTCTGCTTGTCTTTCCTGTACTCCTGTCGTGGTCAACATATGGTATGTGCCGAGTGGTGTGACAAATATCAGGCATTGTTGTAATTTATACTTTGATTACAAAACTGTTATGTGTTTGAATTTGTGTATGTTATAATACATAACTTGATTAATGAATGGAAAATAGATTCATGCAATTCTGACCATTGTGTTAATGAATGGTACTTAGTTTTCGTCTTGATTTTCAGTTTTGTATGAATTTATTGTTCAGTGGATAATTAATTTTATTTCAAGTAGCATTTGAGAGTTCCCTTTTTGAGAGACACAGTAGCCCAGAAGTAGTGTTTTTATTTCCGGCTTGAAAGTCATGTGTTCAAATCTCCCACCAACCCCCAGGTTAGCCCTGCCTAAAATGTGTACAGTGAAATGTCATGGGATGTAATGGTGTCAGTTTTATTAATTTTTTTTTTTTTTTTTTTTTTTACCTAAGTGCAATTTATGGGCTTTTTGTTATTGACAGTATGCCAAAGGCACACCTGTGAAGTCCTACTCCATATAGGTCAAAATGAGATATCACTTTTCATGCCGCTTCACAAGTTTAATTCGATCTCAGTATTCAGATCCGATTTTCTTGAAACATGTATTTGGCTCTTATGTGACATTGGTATGGTGTCTTGATGTCACCCATCAAGTGTTTAATTGGTGTATGCAAACTTGGAGATTCCACTTTTAGCCCAAAATGCCACAAGGATTAGAAACAGGACTTTAAATAGAGAAAAGTATAACATGTTGTCGTCCCATATGGGATGCAATTTTTAGTTATTCTGAAACCCCACCCTGGCTTTTGCCGTGGGGTCTTAATTATGGCCTAACGGCTGAGCGGGGTTTCCAGGACCTCTCCACGGGTGATCCTCATCCGCATGGTCTCACTGTGTGTCACCGGGTGTTTATCACTTGTATGATTCCCTGGTGGAGTAAAACCTACCTACCTACCTAGAGAAGAGTAACAGTGAAAGACCTTTCTCCACACATTTAGGCCTATTGAGTATTTAGAGCTAGACCTAAATTTTTATAGACCAGTCAGCCTGTAGGTGATGTCAACATCCTGCCGGCCACCTTTACTTCTCAGGACTGGTACCCGTTTAAGGCTGGGTCAACTTGGAAGCGAAAGAGATTTTTGAAAAAAGCCTGGCTCCATCATGAACTTCAAATCTGCCGGTGAGCATTTAGCTCCTACACCACAGCGGCTTCCAAACAGAACTTTAGAATTTTTAATTCCCACGTTTAGATTGGAGGCCATAAATTCATTTTCAAGAACTTAGTATTTATTTCAAGAATATTTTTTAAAACTTTTTTCTGTGAAGATTCGTATGAAAGTAAATTAAATTTTGCTTGTTGTCAGCTGAGATCTTAACCATGCATACGTCTGTTTATTTATTTTTCTTTGTAATGAAATCTACCGTAATATCTGTTACACCCTCTCAGAAGCTTCAGTTTTGGTGCTTGATGTGCTTTGCTGTTCATAGGTGGTTTTGTGTAGACATATAATGGACACATTCTGGAGTGTACAGATGTAAGCAGGCACGCATGTATAGCCAAGCACCTCGTGTAGTGGATCATATCTCTTGACCCGCACAGGGTTGCAGGATACATCAGTCTGGTGTAACCGTTACGGGTGCCCTAATTATAACTTCTTTGGAGGCCGAAAGAGATATCTAGGCTTGTTCTGTTGATCTGACATCGAGATCATTCGATCTTAAGGCATCAGACTTCTGAGGTAGCCGCCTGGAGGGGATAAATGGCGCACGCATACACATAGTGGAAAATGAAGCTTTGTAAAATTGAAGTAGCAAACTGACATGCTTATGTTTTGTTTAATATGTGTCCAGAGTTTGTGAAAATTAACAATGCACTTTATGTCTGTGTGTTTGAAAACTAATTACTACACAATTTTTGTCTGTGGTTTGAAAATTAACTGCTGTACACTTTTTGTCTGTGGTTTAAAAAATTAACTACTATCCACTTTCTGACTGTGGTTTTGAAAATTACCAACTATACACTGTGTCTGTAGGTTTGAAAATTAACTATATAATTTCTCTCTGTGGGTTTGAAAATTAACGTTACACTTTCTGTTGGTATGTTTAAAAATAACTTCACCCTTTCTTTCTGTGTGTGTTTGAAAATTAACTAAACACCTACTGTCTACAGGTTTAAAAAGTGGCTATACTCATACAATAAATAAAATAAATACCCTTGATAGGACATTTTAACATCTTTTATAATACAAACACTGTATTACCTGCTGGCCCAAAGGTCTTTAATCTGCATCAAGCCAGATTTAATTTTAAAAAAAAGGAGATATGGTCTGCCATGTAAAAGGAGATTTGGTCTGCCATGTAAACCAGCCTAAAATGGGTACCAGGTAAAGTTTTTGTAAGCAATGGCAGCTGGCATGATATTGACCACATCGCCCTTTGAGTGCCGATTGGTCTGTTAAAGTCTAACATCATATACCTGAGGCACCACTGGCTTGAAAAGGGTCCTTTACTTTTACTTACAAATATTGTATATACAGCATATACAAATAGGATAAAGGAATGAAGTAAAATACATTGCAGTGTCCTTAGATGTAAAGTTATTTTCCCCTGTTTTAAATCAGGCACTTGATTTGCAGTGAATGCATGTGGCACAGCTAACTTCTTATGTACTGTTGTTGCTGTCTGTGTTCCCTGTATGGGTTCCGGGGCTGATGAACACTGAATAAGAGAAGAACATTCTGTGTTGGTTGTGATTTTGAAGGCAAATGATCTTTGAAATCTGGTGAAATACATATGTTCAACAATATTATTGAGGAAATTCATTTATTTCCTAATTTTACCAGCAGAAATTTAGTGACATGTATAAAGGCAGCCCCAATGCTGTGGGGGTGTTAGGCCAGTATTATGGGTGACCAGTTTCTCTCCCCATGACTTTTCTTTCCCAGACATTTTCCATCCATTTCTGGATGTTATCTGCCACTAGTTTTTAGGCACTAGATCAAACTGAGTCATACTGGTCTAAAGACAGACAGATACACTTTGGACTCGGGTGTCAGTCCTACAGGACAGATCTTGATACCATGTTCAATTTTCTCAGCAGCTAAAATCAGGGCGTTTGTAAAAGTTGCACCATGGTATACCCTGTTTATTTAGGTTTGTAAAGACTTTTTTTTTAAACTCTTGATTTGAATAATCATCTAAAATCTGCCGATTTATTATTGGACCTCAAACCTTTTCTTCTCTTTTTGCAAAGAGTCTTGCCACAACTGGAAAAAACATGATACTTAGTGAGTTGCAAATAAGGTTTTAATCAGGTGCACTCCTGTTTTTTTTTTCTTCTTTAAATTTGTAGTATTTACTGGGATAAGGTTTGTGGTAAAGTTTCATTCACTAGGATAACGGTTGTGGTAGTGGTTACCTTTAATGGAAACATCTTATGGAATCATAGACATGTTTGGGGAAAGTAGAACCAGCTCGACAACTGATAACATAAACAAGGGCTCTACATCAACATATGAGATGGCACAGAATGTTATCTAGCCATTATCACCGATGTTTGTACAGACTCACCCGTAAAGTAGAAGTAGAAGAAGAGAAAAGTAGAAGAAGAAAAATCACACAATGAAAGAATATGTAAATGAATCAAACAGTCTTGCTCACTACTGAGGCAACTGGCAGGGGAAAAAATGTTCATTTGTGCTTGCTATTGCAGAATACTTTATATATTCTTTCATCAAACAGAATGTAACAATTTGTTTAAAAAAAATGTGTTATAATTTATTTTTATTAAAGTATCAGATGTTTGAAGCATGTTTTGGTCATGTTTGCAAAATTATGTGTTAGCATTGTAATTGTTCATATACTTTTCCTGATGCTGATTACATATGTTTTAAAGGACCATTGTATCTGATTGCAAGTGTGTTTAGAGAACATCTTGAAGGAAAGGGATTTCGTTTAAGATCATGTCCAGTCACATAGATACAAATATATATTTTTTTCACCATAACTGAACAGGCTAGGATCACTGAAAGTATTTGGAGAACTAGTCATTTCCAATAAAAATCAAGGCGCTTTTTTCTCTCCTGTGCAGTGAAGTGTGTATTGCACAAGAGGTTTAAGAAGCAACTATATACCTGTCATTTAAGGTTTAAACAAAACTAAACTATACAGATACTAGCTACAGGTTTGAAACACAACTTTGCAATTACAATTTAATAAACATTATGAAGTGAGATATTTTGACCATTTTTTATAATTCGGTATGTGACAAAAATACTGTATACACAGCATATAAAAATAAAATGAAATATATTACAATACATAAAAACATAAAATTAAATGTATTACAGTGTCCATTTTTATAGTTACTTTTCAAGCACCCTGATTGTCACTCCTTGAGTAAGATGAGGTCTTTGCAAAAGAAATAATTAGTAGTTGATCCGTCCAAACTTGATTTGATTTTTAATTCACTGCCACCTTTAACCCATCATGCACCAGGCTACTCATCCATTTTTTTCTTCTTTCTGACTCATTTACACAAAATGAGTAAAAATGATGCCCAAATGCACATACACAATGACATAGTAGAAGCACAAGAGGTTTGTGGATAAATGATAGCTAAGCAAATTAATAAATCAAGAAATAAGCACCTACATTTCAGAATGAAACTGGAATTACACGGGAAGGGAAAGGAGTTACGGAAAATAACTAAAATATGGTTATCGTTAAAACTTTATACACCTGTGACAAAAAAAAAAATAGTTTGCCTGTCAGAGATATAGATGTGTAAAAGAAATAATAAAACTTGCATGTTAATGAAGCACCTACTCTATGTGTTAATATTCATGAATAATTTAATATCTGTTGTTTGAAATGTAAGCTCTACTGCTTTTTTAAATTTCTGTTTGTTCTTTTCACATTGATTTTGTAGTCTCTGATAAACTGCCATTTGCCGGATCATAAGCTTGCATGTTTAATTGTCCAGTATGTGTGTGTGTGGTATTTCTTCTTCTTCTTCTTCTTCTTTGCGTTCCCTGGCTGTAAACTCTGGCGGAAAGTTCTGGTTATTCAACCACTTCTGTACTTTAGTCCTGTTCCAGAAACTGAGTGTTGTGTGCATATCCATTTCACAGGTCTACCTCATTTGCATGCAGACTGTTGGTTCCTTGCTTATCAGGCAGATGTACTTCGACTTTGAAGGAAGTCCGCAGTGAGTCGACTATTACGACATGCTTTTGCGCAGACAGTGGGTCTATTCTTGTTTTCCCCACAATAGGGCCTCGGAACCCACACGGGGATGTGTGTGACATTTGTTTTACTTGTTGGCAGTATTTGATTAAATATCTGTTTATACTGATTGATTTTTTTCCTCCAGTGAAGTTTCATGTTGTTTCTTTGGCATTTTAATTGTTTATCATACTTATTACTTTCTTGCGCACTTGTCCTTAATATATATGTAGCTCTTTTCCAAACGAATATAAACCATAAGTTAGCCTGAGATTAAGAGCGTGGCAGAAATAACATGAAGTATTTCTGTACACTGCAGATATATTTCATTTAACCTCTCAGCGAAGTAGAAGGAAGAGATTCTGACCTGTTCTTGCTTTATAATTGGTGAGCATTCATAACATCATCCCAGATAGATTTATGAGTGCTGTGCTCTGATCCCCTTCTCAGTAGCTACACAAGCATGAAGCAACTTATTATGCCAGTTCTTTGTTGATAAATCAAACATCATGTGCACTTAGTGAAGTATACACTTAGTGGCTCCAGATTGCATCCCCTATCTATCAGTTAGACATTTTGCTGAAGTAATGTTAAAAAAACCTGTAGATTATTCATCTGATCTCATCTGATAAGACTCGGATCAAGAGCATATCATGGATGTTCTGTCCAGGATATTCAGGTGTGTGAGGTAACGAGCAGGTTGATATATTAGCTGCTTCCGTTCCTCTGGGTGGTGAGCTACTTTATGATAAAGCGGACGTCGTGAGGGCTTCCTGGGATCACATGGACAGTGCAGTACAAGAGACAGATAATCCATAGTTTGAAAGAAAAGTTTATGGGAAGTGAGTAAGGCTCTGGAATATATTCGCCACTGAAGGGGAAGCATGGGCAGATTTTTAATCAAGCCGCAGCAGTTTTTTTATTTTTAAACTGATAACTTAACTAAAAATTGACACCTAGAAATATTGGGAGTAAATGTAGGTGGCATGTTATTTACTGTGTCAGCCATTTAACTGTTGTTTTGTCTGTATATTATATACTCACTATTTCTCAAGAGATATAAACAAATCTTTTACTTCAAGTAGCTATGTTATTTCAAAACTCACAAAATGAGGAAAGGGGAGCATAAGAACTTTAACATCATGGGCCAATTCTATTTTAACCACATTTAAAAGGTACACATTTCATATCAATTCTATATATACTTTTCTTATGTCAAGCTTGATTCCTCTGAGATTTTTATTTTTCTAATTTCATTAAGATTTTAATGTTTCTAATTACTTTGAATTTTATGTTTTTATATAGTGTAAACTCACTAATACTGAACATTTATTTGCATTTGTAATAATAATTTACTGTGTAGCAAATTGAAGTTATTAATTAGTTTTTACTTTGTGTGTTCTACTTGTTCTTTATCCAGCACAGTTTTATTGCCTCAGCTTGTCCATTATATTTAATGCCATTTTTCTTTAAAACACATAGAGTTTTAAGACTTGTTGAAGTCAAATTTGTTTTGTTCTTAATTATTCCATTGGACAGCTTACTTTGTCAGAGGTAACGATAAAAGTCCCAAAGTAGGTGTTGCCTTTGGCATGTGAAGTGTTAGGCTTTTACTTATACTAGTTACGCCTGTGAAGAAAACTTGTCATTAACTCTACCAGACCTGAGGCCCTGAACCTAACTGTCCCCTATACTTAAGCTCCTGTTCATTAATGTTACAAAATATGAGTTACATGCAAACAAGTGGTTAGCATAAGTTGATACTTGGAGACATTGTAGAAAATAGGTTTACCTTTCAACTAGCGCCAATATTCCACCTTTGTGTGTAAAAAACAAACCCAGCAGGATGAGCCTTGTTTCACAAAGTGAGCACCAGATGTTGCTGTTTGAGGGGCACCTCCCCCTTTTTTCTCCTCATACTATGGATCTAGTTGAAGATTCTCCTCATCACTTGAGCTCTCTCTCTCTGTCTGTGTCACTTGAACTGGGAAAGTATTCTTGATGAAATTCTGACTCCTGAGACTGAATCAACCAAAGTATCGATCACCTGTCAGACTGTGAAAACCTATTATCTGCTACACTGTGGCAACCCCGGAGTGAACAATGCAGAAGTACAAGTAGATCATCATGGTATAACAAGAATGGTGCCAAGGAGGACATACAGTTGGATTCTACTGGAACCATCAGAATTGGAACTTTGTATTGGCTGCTAAAGATGGAGACCATAATGCTTCTGGGATTATCCCAAGTGCTATAATGGCATTTTAAACTCAGATCAACACTAGTAGTGAGATTTCAAAATACTATACCAAAGTTATGTTGTTCATTTGTATGGTGAATCTTGGTTGCTCGAGAAGTTCTGTTGATAGCATTATGTTTAAAGTTTTTCCCCCAAAGGATTTTACTGTAGCTTTTTACATGAAAAGTAAATACGTTTAAATGTTTAAGACCGATTATGTCTCCTTCTCTTTTCATTTTTTTCATTTTCTGGTTTGCCTGTATATGTCAATTTAAATACTTTTAGTAAAAGTAGTTATATGATGGTTCTTATTTGCTTGTTGTGTGTTTAAAGTTATTGTTGATTGCTGTTACTAACCTTGTTTTCAGATTGCCCCATGTTCTCTCTATCTTGTGTTATATGTATGACTAACATAATTCATTGCTTGATCAACTCATATTGTGGCCAAAGAATATTTTCCCAGCGCTTTGCATGCTTTAATACTTCCATTCCACATAATATTCATATCATGATTCTGCTGCTTTTTTTGTGTGTGCATAAAAGGAAAATAATTGTCAGGTATAGATGTTAATTTTGGGAGCTGCCGTGGTCTAGTGGCTAGTCGCTCGCCTGCAAATCGGAAGGTTGTGGGTTCGGTTCCTGACGAGGGCTGGATTTTTTTTCTAAAATGACCTTGGCTCCCAGTTTGTCACAACCTTTAGTGGGTACAAGATACGGTCCTGGGAAGTAAAAGCGGCAGACGTGATGCTGATCACATGACCCACCAATTGCCATGTGGTCTTTAAAAATAAGGTCTAGCCCTATATACCCAGTACACCTGAAAGGCTCGGAAAAGGGTACTTTACGTTTTACTTTAGATGTTAGTATTGAAGGTTCATCCGGAAAGTCTATCGTACATTTCTCAACATAATAAATTATTTGTGTTGTATGTTATAGCAAGCAGCAATAGGACCGTGGATAATACCCCTGCCTGTTGGCTTGGTGGTCATGCATTAACACTGTCACCCTCAGAAGTCACTTCTAGTTGTTACAGAGTCCCGTAAATGCTCATATATGGATATGTCTGCAGTGACCTGTTCTTGAAAAGTGTAGTATAATTCAATTGCTCCTATGTGTGCCTGCACAGTGATTAACAGGCTAGGATTTGAGTGTAGTATTTAAAATAGCATTTAGAGGGTTCCCTTATGACCCTAGTGGCTTTTGAATGCCCAGTTGATGTCAGATTTTACTGTAAGCCTCAGTGATAAATGTCATGGGGTCACAGCATGATTCACACAATACTTTTTTTTTTAATGCTCTGAGGAATGTATTCCATTTATTGCTTCATTCTATTCATGTTTATTGATCACTCCTTTATATATCTTTATTTAAAAAAAAAATTTAAATTGTTTAAAAGTTTATGTGACCTGTGTAATATGATTTTTTTTTAAAATAATTGTTTTTCCAGAATTGTCTACAGGTTCATGGTCCACAAGGTTCCAACTGTTTATTTTAGTTACAATTTGATTCCTTATTTTTGTCTTATCTGGTCTTTTCCTGCGGCGTCACATTTCTATGGTGACCAATTTACTTTTCTGGTTTCTTTAAAACTTAATTTTCCTATTGCAAGTTGTGTAAACTAAGTCAGTGTTTTGCAGTTATTATCTAGGTTGTAAGTTTTTAATGCTACAGATTTATTGTTTGAATTGGTACAAAATACCTTCGAAGGCCGAAATGCTAACTCTTTTATATTCATATCATAGTTCATGGTTCAAAATAAGATCTTCTACATATTTCTGCAGGTTAGTGAATCCAGACACATACACACACTCTCTCCCCCCCCCACCCCCCTCTCTCTCTCTCACTCATTCTCACACACAGACGCACACACACAAAGACACAGAAACAAACATTATCTGCAAGAAAATAGATACAAGACATGACTTCTAAACTTCCTGTAGTGTCATACATTGTTTAAGCATGTCTCTTATATGATGGCTTGTCACAAAGTTTTCCTGCCAAACCTGATTTCCTCAGTGACACCTCCACTGTAGCATGCTGCACCATCATGGAATCACTGGTGGAGTTGCATGCTTCGGTTTGTATTCAGAAGTGTGTTAGATTTAGCATACATGTACTTACCATTGAGTAAGCTGCATTTTGTATCAAGAGTATGTTTTTTTTAGACTTGTTTACCTGTCATGAAGTCCATCCCTCCAGTATTTAGAATGTGTTTGTTAGACTTCTGTACCTGTCATTAAGTCCATCCCTCCAGTATTTAGAATGTGTTTGTTAGACTTCTGTACCTGTCATGAAGTCCATCCCTCCAGTATTTAGAATGTGTTTGTTAGACTTCTGTACCTGTCATGAAGTCCATCCCTCCAGTATTTAGAATGTGTTTGTTAGACTTCTGTACCTGTCATTAAGTCCATCCCTCCAGTATTTAGAATGTGTTTGTTAGACTTCTGTACCTGTCATTAAGTCCATCCCTCCAGTATTTAGAATGTGTTTGTTAGACTTCTGTACCTGTCATGAAGTCCATCCCTCCAGTATTTAGAATGTGTTTGTTAGACTTCTGTACCTGTCATTAAGTCCATCCCTCCAGTATTGATATTATCAAGTTTTCTTGCATTTGAATGTGCTTGTGCTATGGCTGCAGTTTTAAAATAAGATTTCTAATATATTTGATCAGTTTGTCCCCTCCGGGCTGCTATCCTGAGATTAAAATATCTCAGTCCAAGTGGCAGACTAAGGTGGAACCCACACACTGCATCTTCACCCTCCACAGAAGTTCACCCTCCACAGAAGTTCACCCTCCACAGAAGTTATAATTAGTGCATCTGTTATGATTTCACCAGTCGGGTGTAACTTGCAGAGCTATATGGGTAGGGTTGTGTCCATTATGTTTCTGAACAAAACCAGTAACAGGTCATGTGTATGCTAAAGGATATCTGCTGTTGTGCAGTGGCTAGCACACTTGCCTGCAAATCCTTGCAGTTATGTGTTAAAATCCCCATTATAGCAGATAATTAAACGTTGACCTAAGTTTCCAGGTCACCCAGCCTAAAAATTGAGTCAAGATACTTTGACAGTGGTTCTCTCTGCCAAGAGCTGGGGACCCCTCTTCTTTTCAAAGGTTTGCAAGAAAATCAAACATACTCTGTCATAGTCACACTGAAGAATTTCTTACAATTTGGAAACATTAGAATAACAAAAAGGATTGTATTCTAAAGTTCAAGGTTTGGTTTTGTAAATGGTACCTCGGACCCGTTAAATTTGTCCTGCAGACCTCTGGAGTCTGCGGACCATCAGAGGGGAAACATTATTACAGGATATCTACAATCCCCCCACAGTGGACTACATGTTACTTTGTAATTGTTTTGTAGTGCCCCAATATAACTGTTCTGTATGGTTGAATGGGGTTTCTGGGATTTGTACCTGTTTGATTCCTATCTTTGAGATGTTAATCCTACATCCTAGGCAATCCTAGAGGGAAAAAACTGTTTAAAAACAGAAAAGAAAAACCTAACAGCAAAAATATACCTGTCAAATGTCAGTTGCTTTATACAAATATGTGGCCTACACCATATACCAAGTCAATATCAAGGTGTAGAAGTGTTCCTTCTTTTACTTTTACACACATAAGACTTAAGTGGGACTTCACCTGGATCTGATAGACTCTTGCACCTGGTGCTGACGGACTGTTGCACCTGAACAGCGTTATCTATTTTCTGATCAGGCACATAACATGGTATTGAACTTCAGAAGATTGCTTGCTGCAGCTGCGTTGTGGGAAATGCCAGTAGAGTTTTTAGTTCTAGAGACTAACCCAGAATGTATTACATAAAAATTAGGAGTTCTTAACCTGAGCTAGCAAACCTCATACATGTATCAGGATACATTGTAGGAAATTCATGGATATGAAGTCTGTATTCTTGTGGACCTTTAGTTTCCTTTGGCTGTAAATTATCCAGTGAACTTCTTCTTCCTTTAACTTTTATGGAGCATAGGCCTCATCCCTGCCTTTGTATTTGATTTTTTAATTTATATCATGTCTTTGCCAGCAGACTTCTAATGGCTTTATCCCCATAGTGGAACATAGATCCTCACGTATTGTCACCAGGGTGTTCCATCCTTTGCCATCACATGCACTTTATATCATGGCAGCAGACTTTTTATTGTATTATCTTTGCCATAATGTCTTGAACAAATTGCTGTTTCATAGCTTGTTACATAAACTACAATCCCAAATTATTATATGCACGCCTGTCACTGTTTTCAGATGACAGCATATGCAATCAAAGCTCGGTCAGAGTCATCAAATTCTTTGCTAACTGTTAGAGACTATCGTTTCTCTCAGCAATAACTTTGATTTTCTAATTCTGTATCAGTTCATGCCCTGATATCTTTATCTGTCAACATGGCTTTTTTATCTGTTATGTAATTTTATTTCCCTTGAACCTGCCATTTTCTGTTCTCATGACATCTTCATTACTCCATAATGTCTAAGACAGTGATTCTCAATCGTCCTAATGCCGCTACCTTTTAATACAGCTCCTCATGTTGTTGTGACCCCCCCCCCCCCCCCCCCCCCCAACTATAAAATTAGTTTCTTGCTGCTTCAAAACTTCAGTGAATCTGTGTTTTTCGTTGGTCATAGGCAAGCTCTGTGAAAGGGCAGTTCGACCCCCAAAGGGATCGTAACCCACAGGTTGAGAACCGCTAGACTAAGAGATGAACGATATATACACACAACTTTCTCAGAAGAGATTCTTAAATACTATCAAAAAGCCTAAGGTATTCCTGGCAGACTCAGACACAAAGGTTAAGAACTCCTGATATATAAAATGCTGATTTGTTTTGTGATCCCTCTTTATCTTATGCCCCCACACTTATGTTTTGTGAACCCAATAAACAACAAGCAGTGATTTAGTCTTTGATCTTAGTCATTTAGTATGTAGTTTTTAAGGTGACTGTTTCTGCCTTACATGTGGTTTCAGTAGATTTTTGTGGAAAACCTACCATTTGACTGGGCTTCTGATTGTCAGAATCTTTTCCTTTTCAGAAAATTAAGTTTACAACAATTAGATTACCTGACTGCTTGTGAGGAATGTACTATATTTTTCCATGTGTAAGACACGCCCATGTATAAGGTGATCCCTATTGTTTAGCACAGAAATAGTAAATAAATATTTTAAACACATTCCGTATATAAGACGATCCCCAGTTTTAAACCTGAAAAAATTTGGGAAAGCATATTGTCTCACAAATGGAAAAAATACAGTAATCTTGTAAAAAGTTGGAAGGAAAAAAGCAGACAAAAGAAGGGTTTGCATTAAAGATTGTCAAGACTACAACTCACAGTTGAAGATGGAGAGACCAATAACAGTCTATGGCCCTCACATTAATCCTCTTTTTCTTCAGCATTTGTCCTTAAAAGGGCTGCAATATCTGCATTTCGGCTGAACACTGCTTTCAGCAAGCTCTTAATTTGTTGTCTTTTACAGCAAGATTGTTAATGAACGGTAGGTTTGTTGATTCTTTACCCTGATAATGAGGTCCCAGAACCCATTTGGGGAGATCCTGCAACTTTTAGATGAGGTCTCCCCGTTTTGATTCTGAAGCCCCATTGTGGGGGAAAAAAGATTAGACGCACTGTCCCTATAATAAGAGGTCCATAAAAGTCTACAAATTATGGGGTTTTCTTTCAGAGCAGAGCGCATCTGTCTGTGAGTCAAGGAACCAACATTTTAAATACAAATAAGCCAGATCTGTTAAACAGACATGCACGCAAAAGAAGAGTCTGGCCACCTGCCAAGATAATCAGTCATAGTATGAACTCATTACCTCCTGCAAGTCCTTGGGGGTCTGTAAACAGTTGCACCCATGACCTAAACAACAGTTTGAAAAAGGACCAACACCCTTCAGAGGGCAAGGCAAATGGCTTTACCCCATTTCTAGTTCTGGACTGTTTGTGTTGGTACTTTTGATGGTTGCCTTATGCAGTGCTGGATTTAGGTATCAGCTAAGTTGCAGCTTAGGGCCTAACCATCTGCAGGTCCCTCAACAAATTCCTATTTTTTGTCCACAAATGCGATGTTTCAAAAAAGCTTTTATGAGTATTTTAAAGTCGAGTCTGGATAAGTAGAAGTCGCAGGGACCTAAGAAAATGCTTCCACTTATCAGGACTTTTACTTATCGAGAAAGCACACACAACAGAGAAAATTGCCGGGACTAAGCTGGTCATGTCGACTTAAATGAAATTTGACTTATTCAAGTTAGACTTAAGTGGACCCGACTGTACAACATAATTTATAATTTCTGTGTTTTTGCAGACACATTCTTTATTATTTTTTGTTTTAAAAAAAATTAAGACAATATATTTGCATCATCCAATTATACTTAAAAAGCATATATATTGTAACCTTTTTCTGGTATTAGTTGGTATAGTTTAAAACAGTAGGGACCTCAGAGCTTAGGGCCTCATCAAGTCTAAATCCGGCCTGATCTTTTGTATTTAATGTGTGTGAATGCTGTTGGATTTTCTGGATCTGAAGTGTGTGTCAGTTTTTTCCCCAAAGGATAGTGGTGGGCATTCTTTGTGGTTTTCACTGGCACAGGAGCGGAGCAACAAGGGGGTAACCCATTTGCTATGAAGTTGGAACTGTGACTTCCTGATTACCAGAGACCACCGGTGGATAAGGTTTAGGGACAGAAGAAGAATCATATGCTTTAAAAAAAAAAACAGTTTAGAAAGTACACATGCATAATGTCACAGATTTATTTTACCGGATGATCTTAACTGCCACATCTTTCTCCAGTCTTGCAGGAAAATCAGGTCATTGTTTTTACATCTTAGAGTGGTTGAGTCATAGCTAGCTAGTTATGGCTGAGCCCTGAGTTTGAGTTTACTACCTAATTCACTTAGTCATATCTGGCTAGTCATGGCTGAGCCCAGAGTTTGAGTTTACTACCTAATTCACTTAGTCATATCTGGCTAGTCATGGCTGAGCCCAGAGTTTGAGTTTACTACGTAATTCACTTAGTCATATCTAGCTAGTTATGGCTGAGCCCTGAGTTTGAGTTTACTACCTAATTCACTTAGTCATATCTGGCTAGTCATGGCTGAGCCCAGAGTTTACTACCTAATTCACTTAGTCATATCTGGTTAGTCATGGTTGAGCCCAGAGTTTGAGTTTACTACCTAATTCACTTAGTCATATCTAGTTAGTCATGGCTGAGCCCAGAGTTTGAGTTTACTACCTAATTCACTTAGCCATATCTGGTTAGTCATGGCTGAGCCCTGAGTTTGAGTTTACTACCTTATTCACTTAGTCATATCTGGTTAGTCATGGTTGAGCCCAGAGTTTGAGTTTACTACCTAATTCACTTAGTCATATCTGGCTAGTCATGGCTGAGCCCAGAGTTTGAGTTTACTACCTAATTCACTTAGTCATATCTAGTTAGTCATGGCTGAGCCCTAAGTTTGAGTTTACTATCTAATTCACTTAGTCATATCTGGTTAGTCATGGTTGAGCCCAGAGTTTGAGTTTACCACCTAATTCACTTAGTCATATCTGGCTAGTCATGGCTGAGCCCAGAGTTTGAGTTTACTACCTAATTCACTTAGTCATATCTAGTTAGTCATGGCTGAGCCCTAAGTTTGAGTTTACTACCTAATTCACTTAGTCATATCTGGTTAGTCATGGGTGAGCCCAGAGTTTGAGTTTACTGCCTAATTCACCTAATCATATCTAGCTAGTCATGGCTGAGCCCAGAGTTTAAGTTTACTACCTAATTCACTTAGTCATATCTGGTTAGTCATGGCTTGGCCCAGAGTTTGAGTTTACTACCTAATTCACTTAGTCATATCTAGCTAGTCATGGCCGAGCCCAGAGTTTGAGTTTACTACCTAATTCACTTAGTCATATCTAGCTAGTCATGGCTGAGCCCAGAGTTTGAGTTTACTACCTAATTCACTTAGTCATATCTGGTTAGTCATGGCTTGGCCCAGAGTTTGAGTTTACTACCTAATTCACTTAGTCATATCTAGCTAGTCATGGCTGAGCCCAGAGTTTGAGTTTACTACCTAATTCACTTAGTCATATCTGGCTAGTTATGGCTGAGCCCAGAGTTTGAGTTTACTACCTAATTCACTTAGTCATATCTAGCTAGTTATGGCTGAGCCCAGAGTTTGAGTTTACTACCTAATTCACTTAGTCATATCTGGTTAGTCATGGCTTGGCCCAGAGTTTGAGTTTACTACCTAATTCACTTAGTCATATCTAGCTAGTCATGGCTGAGCCCAGAGTTTGAGTTTACTACCTAATTCACTTAGTCATATCTAGCTAGTCATGGCCGAGCCCAGAGTTTGAGTTTACTAACTAATTCACTTGTCGTATCTGGCTAGTCATGACTAAATCTTGTATTTTGAGTTTACTTCCCAATAGTTAAGTGATCTAGTCATAACTGAGTATTGAGTTCCTACTGGCCAGTTTTTAGAGCATTGCAAACCTATTATTCTAACAATGGCAAATTAAACATTAAACCTTATAGTATTCACTATCTACTAATGTTTATTGAATCTGTCATGGTTGCATGCTTAAGGCCTGTCCTTTCAGGCAGTTTCTGTATCCAGGTCTTTGTTGGTCTGCCTCTTCTATTTCCCCCTCTACTGAGCCCTGTGGTATTGTTTTTGATAGGCCGTTAGATCTAATCACACGTCTTTAACATTGCATTTCAAGTCTTTTCACTGTAGTTAAAAGGCGTTCACAGTTGCAAAAGTGCTGGGTCAATTTCTGTATCCAGATCTTTGTTGGTCTCCCTCCTCTTTTTTCCACTTTGCTGAGTATGTAGTATTGTTTTTTGATAGGTCATTAGATCTTAAAACATTGCATTTCCCATCTTTTCATTGTTGTTAAGAGACGTTTACAGTTGCCTGTGTGCTGGGCTATATACGGCAAACCTCGTCGTTTGCGATATGGTCTGTGTGTGATATGTCGAGAATTTTTCTGAACGATCTCATTTCCAGTGCCGGTAATTTTACTTCGAGTTCAGCTGTTAAGGTTCACGTTTTACAGCCATATGTAAACTTACTTATAACTAGTGCTCTGTCTGAGCTGTCATAAATTAGTCTGGAGTCGCAGTTTTCAGCGCAACCAATGAATATATCATTAACTAAACGGTACCACACACAAAAAAGTGAATCTCTCTTCATTCAGGAAGTTGCCACTAAATGCTCTTCTAACCCTGGAGTTATGATGGTAGATTCCTTCTGCTAGTATGGGAAGGCAGGGGAAGTACTGCCAGTGGTGATGGCGGGTGTGACTAGCAAGAAGTCACACTTGTCACCATGATCTGTGATTCTCATGCTTCCCCACGGCACAAAAACACCTGATGCCTGATCAGTCTGAAAGATGAGGTCAACAAGCAGACAGTGGCTTTCAAGTTAATTGCGAAGGAAGCCAAGACAGCGAAATGGAACGAATTCTGCAATAGCGTTTGCTCCGAAAGATCTCTTGTGACATTCTGGCGCCTTCAACGGAGCATGCACGGCGCCGCACGACCAAGGGGTATCCCTGATTTTCAGGGTGCAGACCTGATATGGCAGAGAACTGATGCTGATAAAGGAAAAACCCTTCTTGCGCGCTACTTGGGGCAAACTGACAAAAAAGACGAAGCTGCAAGAATAGGGGTTAAGATAAAACTGTCGAAGCTGTGCGAGAACACTGTGCTAGGCACTGATTTCACAATCACTGCAGATACCTTAAGAACTTGCCTCAAGAAATCACGCAGCACTGCTCCAGGCCCTGACGGCATCCGATACAACGACATGCTGATGATGTCGAATGCTGATTTGAAAAGCGTGGCAAAGGAATTCAATATCAGCATCCAGAGTGGCCAGATACAAGAGGAATGGCTCCATAGTTATTTGTTCCCACTACCAAAGCCGAATAAAGACCACTCAAAGATCTGCGGCTACAGAATCATCTCGATGCAGAATACTGTTGGCA
The DNA here is from genome assembly GCA_905116865.2 of Candidula unifasciata. Lineage (NCBI taxonomy): Eukaryota > Metazoa > Mollusca > Gastropoda > Stylommatophora > Geomitridae > Candidula > Candidula unifasciata. The sequence continues at coordinate 257,255 of CAJHNH020007778.1, read as the reverse complement.
AACTTTTGGAAAATATTGTCGCACAAAGATTGACCACCTACTTGGAACTACTTGATAAGTTCCCATCAACACTTGGAGGGTACAGGTTGAATAAAGAGACATGGTTCAATGCTGCAGTTTTCGCCTACGATGTGTACGAGGGATTTCAGATTAAAGAAGAGACAGGTGCGGCAGTGTTGGACTTAGAAGATGCCTACAATAAAGTACCATATGATTATTTAATGCAATTACTGCTTAAACTAGAAGTAAATCCTATTCTGATCCGCTGGATTGCTGGCGGTCCTGTTCCAGAAGAGAAAGATTGTACTAAGATGTGGTAGCTGGTCCTCAGAACGATATGCAAACGATATGTCCGCTATCACTTGCCACAGGGATCACCGCTATGAACTAGTCTTATTGATGACGTGATTATATCCTATCGATCTAGCTAGCGATTGCACGGACAGAATATGTTATTAGGCAAATATGCAGCCTAACCGACATCATACCTGGTGCAGAATGGATACCTGTGTCTCAGGCGTTTATTTGTACATTTTCCTGTATTGTCACACTCAACAGGCGATGCAGAGAAGAGAATCCTGTTGCTGTTAATGCAGAGGTCAACGCTCTCATCGGTGAAAATTCAGACGAAGCAGATGCACCATCTATACAGACGGATCCGTTATACGCCAAAGAAGAAGCGCATGGGCATTCACAGCACGCTCAGCGGACAGAACAGTCAAAGAAGCCAACGTCACCTTCTCCATGACAACCAGCAGCATGACGATGGAGGTGATGGCAGTGACGCAAGCGTTTGCCTGGCTTGAAACACAAAAATACACCCGCATATGTATACTAAGTGATTCAATGAGTATGATCCGGAGGGTTCAGGCAGGTTCAGTGCGAAGACAATGGCTTGAATCATTACAGAAGTCCACTGTGCGTGGAGTCACCTTTTTTTTTTTGTTTGTTTCGGTGATACGCAGGCGTCGATGGAAATGAAAGAGCTGACAGGTTGGCTGGATCCGCTATCACTACCGACGGTCAACCTATGGATCATACTGATATTATTAATGCCCTCAGAGAAATGGGAAGGATAGAGGACTTTGGTGGCAGTGAATCCACATCACTCGCCAGAAACGCAGACTTGGGAATTAAGATCGGCACAGCAAAAAACGAGACGCACACCAGACACGCCAGAAGACTTGTTAATCAACATAGAACTGGTACTATTAACCATCGGACGTTGGGGTTTATACTGAGGGGAGGATCTGAGCACCTATGGACATGTCCGGAGTGTAATGATGATAACCCAACTAACTAACTAACTAACTAACTAACTAACTAACTAACTAACTAACTAACTAACTAACTAACTAACTAACTAACTAACTAACTAACTAACTAACTAACTAACTAACTAACTAACTAACTAACTAACTAACAAAAACACCATCTTCTGACAAGACGTAAAGGTGCCATAAGTCCTTCTCCTCCGGAATTTTATTACAACAAAGTGGCAAAAATCCGGGCCAGAGAAAGAGAGAGTTAGAAAACAGTAATCATCATCATAGTCAGTTTCCGCTTCTCCCGTTAAGCGTTGTGGGGAGGAACAGTTTTGCGATCCATTGCTTGGCTAATGTCATTCTTTGTCGATGTAGAAGCTCTTTAATGTCATCAATCCATATCCTCCTAGGACAGCCTCTTGCTTTCACTTCAGATCCTTTCATGTATAGCGCCTGCACTTGTAGTTGTTTTGTCTGCATTCTTATTAAATGACCAAACCGTTTGATCTTCTGCATCTCAGTGAGTTTGCTGAATGGTGTTGTTCCTACAGTCTGTCTGATAATATCATTTCTAACATTGTCTCGGAGGGTTAAGTTGGCGGCTTTTTGCAGGCATCTTATTTCACAGGAGTTAATTTTACACAGGCTAGCCATTTCTGGCACTGGTAGCACATTGTTGATGTGAATATGCTGTTTATAATCTGTTTCTTGACGCTTATACTTATGTTTTGATGTCTTAATAAAGGTGTCAGTTGGTATATAAGTGCACTGGCTCGTTGGCATCTTGCTTCTGTTTCCCGATCTATTCTTTCATCCTCCGAGAAGACAGTGTGTATAGAAAACAAAATGTTTAAAAAGCACAATTAAAGCTATTTAATAACTTATATAGGCAAATGTAAACATTATTTGCATGTATCAAAACGCAAGTTTAGATACCGCATTTTTTATCACAACTAGCACATGAACAGTTACACACACACACACACACACACACACACACACACACACACACACACACACACACACACACACACAAACCAAGTAAAATAAAGGACAATTTACCACACCTTCAGACGTACTGGACATTCAGGGCAAGACCTATATTTTATACACCAATCGGCTCTCAGTGGCACTTAGTATTCAACATTATGTCGGCTGCCTTTACTACCCAGGACTTTACCTGGTACCCATTTAAGGCTGGGTCGGCCTGGGAGCCAAGTCTGGCTCCATCAGGACCTGAACCCAGACCTTCCGACCCACGGGCAAGTGTCTAGCTACTACACCACGGCTCCTCCCTCGGATATACGTAGACAGATCTAAATACATTTAAAAGTAAACAAATTTAAAACAATGTATAACAGATCACATGTACGTAGATATAGTATCAACTGTATCAAATTTACATTTCAAGAAAATGTTTTATTCATAAAGTGCCTTTTTTAAATTGCATAATACATTTGAAAAAAAAAGCATGTTTTGCAGAAATAGTCTTCAAAATCTGGCAAACCGGTTAGGAATAGCTAAGAATAAATTTGTTGTTAGTAAGACAATAAAGAGAATAAATTCACATTCACCATCAAATGAAATTTTGCCTTATATAGGTCAACTGCAATAGGTTCTCATTTTACACCCATTTGTAGCAGTCTTGTCGTCTGTCCCCTTGTGCTTTCTGCGACAGGCTTCTTTCATCTCTTGATGTGGGTTCATATATACTTCATCTTGAATGCTTCTTTCTCACTTGTCTTTACGATTGTAGTTACTGTTTAGAGCTAAACACGCAAACGTAATCTTGTGCACATTCTTTCAATGTGAATACGAACACCATTGCTTAACTAAATCATGAACCAATTCAGTTGCTTCCTTGCCAAATTAGTACAGCAAGGTATAGAAGGGTAGTATTCTATATAGCCACTGGGGTTTCCTAATCATATATTTTCTGAAAGTTAAATTAAGAATCGATACCACAGCACTCGGGACACTCTTTTAACCGTTCCATCCTCATCTTCAGGAGCAAGAGAAGAGTGCGAATTCAAGTGGCACCAGTGGCTGGATATCAGGGACTTATCCTATTGGATTGAAATTTAGGAAGCTTTTCATTTAAGTCGCCAGAAATATATCAGACTATCAGGTAACAGCATGGAGTAGCAAACTAGTGGTCAACTATTTTATAAAATTATTTTTTTCCAGCAACAAATATCTTGACTTTGTTGAGCTAAACTCGTAAATTTGAAGTAACACTTTTAAAGGCACATTTATATAGATGCTTTAACAACCGTAAATCGGTTTAGGCAATACAAAATAAAACTATATTATTCAAACATACATATAGGCATATATGTGAGCGTGGGTGCGTGTAGGTGTGCACATTCTTTCACACACGCGACTAGCTAAAAAGTGTCGGTAGTCACCACTGGAACAAAGGTACCGGTACTGCGTACCGTACCCTAATTAAAACTATGCGTATAAATTTCATATAACACTTCTTCTTCGCCCTTTTTTTTTAATATCCATAAACCATGAGTTGTTAACCCTTTAGCCCGGTACTATGGATATCGCAACCCTTCGGCCTTGATTCCATGATAGATACCGTAATTATGGGAGAAAATGTGGCGTTTCTGTCCACCACCGGTAGTGAACCCGTACCACAAGGAGTTTGTCACCCGGTCACCGCACAGTCCTGTTTAGCTAACTACGCTAGAAAGCCAGGCCTTCTTTGCCCTTAAAAGGGCTAATGGCATGTTTTGTTGTGGTTTACAGCTAGGCTTTGATATCTCCACCTTTCGACCTAACACATCAGATTCCAGCAAGTCCTACTTGGTCACATTTTAATGTTTTGTTAAGAGGCAGTGGGTCTATCCCTCCCCCGCCCCGCCCCCTTTTGTCCACGCATAAACAGGGCCAGCAACACACACTGCGTCAATTACGACCAAGTAGCTTTTTGGTCACCGGTCGGAAAGTGGTCGAGTCATTGCATCAACACAAGTCTTTTTCAACTGCCTTTTTAGGGGATGCTAGTTGAACTGTGTGTGTGTTTTTTTAATCAACGGCACTCACAGGGAAAGGGAGTCGCCGTGGCCGAGCGGCTAGACGCTCGTCGCGGATCGGAAGGTCGTGGGTTCGCTCCCTGGCGGAGCCGGACTTTTTTCAAAAATGACCTTGGCTCCCAGGTCGACCCAGCCGTGAGTGGGTACCGGGAGCACTCCTGGGAATTAAAGGCGTTTGGCGTGATGCTGACGACATCACCCGTCTTGTGCCGATTGGTCTTTAAAAATATAGGTCTAACCCTATATGCCCTATACGCATAAAGGCGTGGGAAAGGGTCCTTTCTTTTTTTTTACTTACTTACTTACAGGGAAAAGCTATAGCGTGTTGTGGTATCCACACAACTGAAATGTCAGCAATTTACAGAGAGATGGGTTACTCAAAAGGGTTCATAAAAGCAGCATTCTTCTCATCGTGTCTTTGCTATTAAAAACCACACAAATCTCTTTAAATCTGTCTCGGGTTCCTCAGACTAGCGTGTGTTTGTGTCACACAGATGGACTGGATAATGCCATTTCTCCAGCTTTCGCCCCTCTCACGGACTGGCAGTCCTGGAGGACATGCTCCACTGTTTGTCTGTACTCTTCACAGAGATGCAAATCCAGATATCCAATTGTCATTTTCTTATCTGCAATAGCCGCCTCTTCGTGTGGGGCTTGTCACTGTTTTCGTGTTGATAAAGTGTAATGTTAGTGGGTGTCTGCTTCTGAATGTTTCTGTAATCTATCTAAACACATGTTTTTGTAATCTGCTTAATCAAATGTTTCTGTTATCTGTCTAATCAAATGTTTCTGTTATCAGTCTAATCAAATTTGTATGTTATCTGACTAAACATTTGTTTCCGCAATCTATCCAAAACACATCTTTCCGTAATATGTCTACAGAGTCTCTATAATCTGTCTAATATGTGTTTGTAATCTGTCTAAACAAATGTTTATGTAATCTGTATTAAAAATGTTTATATAATCCGTATAAACAAATGCTTCTGTAACTATCGAAAATTATGTGAAGTAATCTGTCGACGACACAATGATTTTCTGGAATCTGTCGAAACAAATGTTTCCTTAATATTTTTCTTCCCTGCGTTCACTGGCTGAAGACTGATGGAAAGTTCTAGTGGGAAGTTCTGGCTGATGGTACAACTGTTTTCTTTGATCTTGTCCCAGAACCGGAGTTTTGTGTGCAAATGTTTATATCGTCTGCATACTTGTTCGTTGAGTGGTCTCAAAGCTAAAACAACTACTCTGATAAACACAGAGTAAATGCTGACTGCCTTGTGAAATTATCTGGCCAGCAAAATATAAACAACATGTCCTCCTCAACACCCCCCCCCTCCTCTTCCCCCCAAAGTGACATTAGCTTCCAAGTCGACCCAGTATAAGACTGATGTCAGGTAATGCCCTAGGAAGTAAGAAGATGATGATGATGGTGATAATGATGATTGCTTTTAGCTGAGATGGCATAGTGATTTCTGCGTACTTTTGCAAAGTCAATGGTCTGGGTTCAATGCCTAGCATAAATGGGACCCCCCCCCCCCCCCAACAACATACTACGAACGATGAATCGCTCGTTTCATAAAAATGAGTACCAGATAATTTTATATGATAAATCTGGAAATAAAAGGCTACTATAGTGGGTGTCTCAGACAAGGGTAAACCAACACCTTATATCTTAAAAAATAAGTTTATAAACAATTTACAGATGTGGGATGGAGAAGAAACTTTATACCTTTCTTTGAAATGAATGACCTAAAATGAACATCTACAAGCTCTAGTCAGAAACACATATCTTTATTATTGTGAAGTACAATGTATTACTTGGGCGTTGCGAACTACCTTCATAATGTCGGGGTGCCGGGTTCGATTCTAGCTGCGGGCCTTGTACCTTGCGTTGGTTTCGACAGTGGTATGAAGAAGCCGACCGTTCAGTGCAATGGCAAACTACTGGACGTAAATTTGCGTAGAAAAACCACAAAAGTCAAAAAATGCTGAATTGGTTCTGCAACGTCCTGTAAAGGATGCGCAACTAACTTAACAATGTATTCAGTCCATTCTAGTATCACACCGGGTTTACCAAGCACCGTAAAACAATTCTAGAATGCTTGTTCTTTTTTGCCTCTGTTCCATCACTCTTCCTCCTTGACTTCTTATTCCTCTTATTCCTCCTCCTCAGCATTCTCTCCTCCTCCACCACAACTCTAGCTTCTGATTCTCCTCAGCTTCCTTCTCCTCCTCCGCCTCTCCATCATCTTCTTCTTGTTCCGAAAGACAACCTTGCATCTTTAGGTTTGACCATACAAAATCTATTTTTGGACACACCATCAAGAAATACAGTTTACTGTGAAACGTGTTTGTGCTGTCTAAGCATGCACATGTCGGCTCTGTGGCTAAGTCGATGCGAACGCTTCGCAATGCTGGGATGCCGGGTTCGATCCCAGCTGCGGGCCATGCGCCTTGCGTTGGTTTCGACAGTGGTATCAAGAAAGCCGACCGTCCAGAAGCAATGGCAAACTACTGGACGTAAATTTGCCTAGAAAAACCACACTACAGCCATGCGCTGTTGGAGTTGGTTCTGCAACGTCCTGTAAAGGATTCGCAAATAACCTATGCATAAACATGCTCAAAACACCATCGTATCATAATACTGAAATATACAGGAAATCACATTGCATAATATAAAAGACCAATAGTTTCTCGAACAGTTCTCAGCCGTTCTTGTCAAGTCAAAATAAACATAACAGATTTCCAAATAAAGTGCCTTTCCTTGTATCCTATTATTTAGATTCTTTAACTTTATTATTTTATAAATCTCTCTCAGACAGCCCCCCCCCCCACCCCACACACACACATAAACGCACACTTCACCCGGGATATATTAACATTCTGATCTTGATACATTTTTCTCAGCCTCCAAACACAAGCTTTTGATATTTAAAAAAATTTAATCAACAATTATTTGCCAGGTTTATCTGACATAAGGTGCCAAAAGTGGATCAACCAAAAATGTTTCCTAGCTTGGACAGCTATTCTTGGACATTAAACGGACACTATGATTTGTAAAAGAAATGTTCACAATGCTTGTTATGTACTCCTTTAAAGAGTATTTGTCAAAAGTAGCTCAAGTATATACATATATACAAATTGTGTTTAAGTTACACTACATTAATAAATCAAAATTATTTCACTTTAAAAAAAAACAGTAAACATACCTCATGTTATTTAGACATGCAGATACCAATTATAGAATGCCAAGCATCAAATATCAGAGTTCATTCCGTTTCTCTTGTTACCACACACACATATCCATACAGACACAAGCGCACACGCGCGCGCACACACACACTCCAATTCCAATTCGTCCAACAAAAATTTCAAATTTGATCCTCTTTCAGCCGCCCGGAGGCCTGCTATATGGAAGAAGGTTCCTTAGCTGTCTTATATGGTTTCCTTTCATTTGTGGTGTGTAGTCACACCTGATATTACGGTTGTTTGCTTCCTTGCTGCGGTGCTTGTGGTTTTTGGTTCTGGTGTGATCCAGATCTCTTTGTAATGATATCGACGGGTACTAGCTGAGCACACACACACACACTCGTACAACACTCAACGTCTTATGTGAGAAGACTTATTCTTAGTCGATCTTTTGATGCTGTCCTCTCATTTATATCAAGGTCTATGTTTTTTCTTTCTTTCTGAAATACCTTGAACTTTCCCCTGTAACACGTTTAAAAAAAAAAAGTTTAAAGTTGTTTAACCGTAGCCGAAATGTTTGACATGTGGTTAGGAAGGTCGTAGGTTTGGGTCCTCATGCACCCGGACTTAAAAAAAAAAAAGTGATCTCGGCTCCTAGGTCCACCCAGCCTTGAGTGGGTACTAGGTATAGTCGTGGCAAGTAAAGGCGACCGGTGTGATGTTGATCAAAACACCCACCAAGAGCCGATTGGTCTATAAAAATAGTTCTAGCACTATATGGCCTATGAAGGTGTGGAAAATAGTCCTTTACTTATACTAGTTCCCCCCCCCCCCCTGCCCCCCAGTCTCTTCGGCATTTCTGTAAAAACGTTAAGCTGAACCAAAGATCAACATAATAATCAGATCACAAGTCAGACAAGTTAGACATCAAAAGTCTCATCACGGCAGAGATAAACCTGCATAGTCAGGGGAACCTACTCTCAGAGCTCCAGTAAAGTACATGCAAATGAAAGATAATATAATTATAGAGCCACGAGTCATTAGCGATAGTTTCATAACGTCGACTGCTCTTATACGCAGCCTGATTGAAAGTAAAGGAGTCTAGTTGATACAGTTACCAAGATTGCACTACAAGGACACATCTCTGAATGAACTGCTGAAAATATAAATAACACAGATTATACACGAAAGAATTTATAAAACAGTACAGTAATGAAATATATCGTCTGCTCTGTGACTAAGTCGGTGCGAACGCTTCGTAATGCAGGGATGCCGGGTTCGATCCCAGCTGCGGGCCATGCGCCTTGCATTGGTTTGGACAGTGGTATCAAGAAAGCCGACGGTCCAGAAAACAAACTACTGGACGTAAATTTGCCTAGAAAACCCACACAGCAGCCAGGAGCTGTAAAGGATACGCAACTAACCAATGAAATAGATCACGGTAAACATGTTCTCTCTGAATTACTAGTAGTTTGTTTGTTTCTGGTATTCTCTATTATGAAATGCTGCTCGAAGATTTAATATCTCATTATCATCATCATCATCAAGTGCCTTGCCAGATGGCGTAGGTATTCATGTCTACAGATCTCGGTCTTTGGTGTTCTTGATCAATCCACTGATGATACTCCTCCATGCCACTGACTTAGTAGCACCATCATCATTTCTCTTGATCTGCCTCTGTCTCTTCTAACAGTGGTCTTTCCAGTCGTCACCATATTTTCCATTGCTACTTTTCTCATCACATGAAAAAATAAATGTAATACCTATTCCCTCAAAAAGCCACTTTTCGGACGACAGCCCAACAAATAAGTCTCAGACACCTCAGTCAACTAGGTACAACAGTTATATTGGGGCAGACCTAACCTGCTGTAGATTATTAGTGGTAGATTATAATTCACTCAATGTATCGCAAGAAAGATACTGTATCATAAAATAGTTACTTCTGTCTGTCAAAGGAAAAATATAATAATGAAAACGTTGTAATTATCTTAACTTCTAGGAAAACGATGTGTAACATTTACTTATTAGTGATATCTCAGACAGAAAGGAGTGTAATCAATATCATGGTTACTGATACCTCAATCAAAAAGAAGTAACTACACTAAATTAAAAAAAAAATCCTTTTAGACACATACAATAAAAAAAAAAAATAACTATAAATAATATATAAATAATATATATATATATATATATATATATATATATATATATATATATATATATATATATATATATAAACGAGAGTACTAAAGTGCTATATAGAACTCGTTCTAGTGTAAAGGAGCGAATCTTGGAATGTAAACTGGAAAAAATTAGAAGAGTTTAGAATGTCAGCAGCAAATGTTGTGAACACCCTTGAAAGTCAATGTAACTAACGGCGATTGCCGGAAAAAGACCATTTAGTTGCCTATCCTTTACATGCCATTGGTCTCTACTTTGAGCTTGTGTCAGTCATTTCTAGCTTTTCACCTACTCAGCACCTCAAATAAGGTCATATTCAAATCCAAGCCGTGTTTCTACAGGAAATCGCCCCTTTGAAAAACACTTTTTGAAATCAAGCCAAAGAATGCTCAGGTAAGTTAGACGATTCCACGGCTTTGCGATAAATTCGTGGCATCTCCGCTTATCACCTGGTTATCAAAACTGTAACATCCTGAACAAGGTTTAGAGAGAAAAATACGCGCGCAAAAACACAACGGCGCCACACCAGCATGAAGTGACGCTGGGACACTGTAAATACTCATCAGACATAGTTCTAGACATACGTTTGTATATGCCAATGGACACTTGATGGGTGATGAGATCAACATCACGCCAGCCAGCTTTACTTCCCACGACATTACCTGGTTGACGTGAATTAGAGACAATGTCAATTTAAAGAAAATAACCAACCTCAGAAACATAATGAAATATTTGAAATAAAATCTTCTTCCCGCTGGTAACTCGGGCGGAAAATTCTGATTGTTTATCCACTTCTAGACTGCAGTCCTGTTCCAAAACCTGAATGTTGCGTGTGCATCCGTTTTACAGATCTAACTCATTTGTATGCAGAATGATGGTTCCCTGCCTCTCAGGCAGATGCACTCCGACTTTGAAGGAAGCTCCCAACTAGTCGACTCTTTCGACATGCTTTTGGGTATGAAGTGGGTCTATTCTTGTTTTCCCTATAACAGAGCCCTTGAACCCACACAGGGATGTAATAAAATGAAATTAACAACAAACGCAATGCTAAGAAGTTATATAAATGGTTGAAGGGGTTATTAACCCTTGTAGGCATCGGTGGGTGGGAATTTTTTGCAATGTTCGTAGTTTAGCTTAATGTTAAAGCTGCTAACAGTATCATAAACACCCGCTCCCCTTTTCTTGTTCTTCTTCTTCTTCTTCTTATTATTATTATTATTACGTTCGCTTGAAAAGAAATTTCTATATATGCTATGTTGTCTCTAGTATGAACTTCACTGTCATTAGTAATTCACCCGTAAAGTTTGACTTGCACCGATGTTTCTCTTGGCCAAAAGTTCTGCCTTGATATGTTGTAATTGGGACAGTCTTGGAGGACATGATCTGTTGTCTCGGGTGCCAATCCATATTTGCACATGGCTGATTCGCCGATTAAAAATTGTGTGTATATGTGGCCGCGAAATCGATTGTGTCCTGTTCTAAGGCCCTCCCTTTTTTTCTCCTTCCCTCCAATTTCATTTTCTTAAATTAGTGTAAAATGTTATGCATTGTCATACAAATACAGTGCAATGGAAAACAAAATACAAAAACAAACCCACTTACATTATTTACTCAGAGTAAATATATGACCGTGATGAGCTCACTCAAAAGACACCCAGTGTGCATAGATTCTTTTCTGAACAAATGTAAAAAGGGCGGGATCATGAAAACAATGCCAGGCGGAAGATTTCTATCTTGCTCAGATCCACACACTGACATAACACACAACACAGCCACAAACATCCTACACAGTTATAAACATTTCCTTTCAGCAGCCAGGAAGACGACTTCAAGAGGAAACAAACCAAGGCATCAGTGTGGGCGGATGTGTTATAGTAGGCATGTGCCAGATTTTTGTTAGTTTCAGGCTTCAAACGGTTTTGAGGGCGTCGACTTCATTGCATCTGGTCTGGCCCAGTTTCTCTCCATAGAAATCTATCAATTCATTCGCTGAGATTACTGCACGAAACTGTGCAGTAGTTGCATGTGTAAGCACCGGGTATCTTCGAAACTCTAGCACTTACCAACCGCAGGATGGAGTCTGAAATCAAATTCACGACCATTGAAGCACGAAACAAATGCAATTAACACTTCATCATCATCATCATCGTCACCACCTTCGTTGTCGTCATTGTTATCATTGTGTGCAATATGTCGCAAAAGGTTCTCAGTCAGTTCCTCTATTTCGTTTATCATGTGCAGCAGTCTGTTAGAATATCATGTACGAAATCTAGCCTATCACATTTGGTCTCTCGTGTTTAAGGCTTTCTCGTGGCCCCCCCCCCCCCCACCCCAGTCCATTTGATTCCCATATGAGTTCCTGTTTGGAGTTTGCTCTCAAATTCACAGGATGTACCCAGTATATCACCATCTTCTTTGTATTTTAACCATTGATACCATTCGCTGTCCAAGCATTTCTCTTAATTCTTCATCTTTGATGAATTCTTCACATTTAATGTTCACAAGTATCATCGGGCACGTAATCACTTCACATTTTATCTAATGATAAAATAAAATAAAAAATAAAAGAAATACACCTACTTACATTGCATGTTGCCAAATTGTATTTACCAGTATCTATTAGACTATGACAGCCTCTGAGTTGTAGATGCTATCAAATAATAGTTATCACGTTGGCGAAAGTGTTAATACAGTATATTACATTGCTGTAGATGTTGGTTGTCGACTCTGTAAATTAGGCGTTGCGAAAGCGCTTTGTAATTCCGAGACACTCGTTTTGAATGCAGCTGCAGGTGAACTGACTGCAGACCGCTGTGTGTTGATTTCGACAACGCCGTGGAAAGCCCTCCGCCAAGCATTACTGGCATACTACAGAAGATAAAAATGCCTAGTAAAATGAAACAGCCAACACATTCTGGGACTGGTCCGCAACTAACAAAAGATATGTGCTGAAACTGTGAGAGTCTAGCCCATGTTGTCCTCCTCGCCAGTGAGTGCGATCAGCTTCATGTCTCTGTTCTCTAGATCCAGCGTCAGTTGTTGGATCTCCGTCTCTAGCACAACATTCTTCCTTTGCATCTGTACATAGTTTAGCTGAAGTTGTTTCTGATACCTGACCACTTTGTTCTTCTCATCTAGCCACTGTTCCCGTTCTTTCTCGTGTTGTTCTTTAAGTAAGGCTATATAAGCTCTAATCTCTGTCAGTTCTTCCTGCAGACTATGGATAGCTCTTTCCTTCTCCCCGAGCATGGAAGGTTTCACGTTTTCTGACGTGGCAACTTCGCTTGGAACATGTGTCTGAACCGATGCGTGAACAAGCACTGGAGGGTCTTTGTGGCGAGCCAGCTCGTCCTTTAACGTCTTCAGTTCTTCGGTCTTAGCAGAAGCATCTTTAGCTTTCTCCGCAAGTTCTTTGTTTTTCTTTTCGATATCTGTTTGGAAAGAGTGAAGTTTGGATTTTAGAATAAACAACTCCTTGTTTTTAAGAGCAAGTTCTTCTTGAACGGATTGGCTGTCCTTGTTATTTTCCGCGTCTTGATCGGTTGAACCTTCTGTCAACTGTACGTTGCTGGTGTCTTTACTAGAAGCACATTTATTTTCACCAGCAGCTTCAAGGGATGTCTTTAGTTGGGAAATCAAGTTCTGGTTGTCACCAGTTTGTTGTTTTAATATGTCCCGCTCATTTGTGATCCTCTTATTTTCGTCTTGCAACGTCTCCACATCTTTCTGAAGTTTACAAACTTGCTGTGACAGAGCTTGTTCTGTCATCATTGCCTTCTGATTCTGAACTTTCAATTTATGTTCATAATCTTGTTGAAGTTCCTGAGTGTTATGAAGCCAAGTGTTTCTTCTCTCCTCGTACACCTGAAATATTGCACGCTCATTGCGGTCCATAACTTCTCTCAGTGTGTTGATTTCAGCATCCTTCTCTCTCAGCATTGCCTCTAGTTCCCCAACGCCGCTGTCGCTTGGTGAAGGAGTTTGGAGAACACTTTCAGTTACTTGAGATGATACACAAGGAACATTAGCTGAATGACTAGACTGGGACTCATGTGAGGTAACTGGGCGGTCACTTGCAAAGCCTCCAACATCGCAAGCTAGTACACTGGACGGATTCGTAGAGATGGACGATGCAGCAAGGACATTGATGTAAGTATTGTTGCTGACATTATGCTGTGAGGTCATGGAAGAACTGTGCTGTAAATTGTTGTGAATGTTATTTAAATTAGTGGAGTGACTATATGAGGTCGGAGGGTGAAGATGACTGTATTGACCTGACACGGGCTGTGAGCTTAGTGGCCTCGGGGTCGCACCACTAGTTGCGTGATACTGAAGTTTTGTCATAGAATTAAATGCTCCAATATTTGAAGGCCCGTCGTGTAAATACAAACCGGCTTGCACGCCGGACAGATTCGCATTTTGCTTGGGAACTTGTGGATTCGAACTGCGAAATCCGTTACTGTAATCACAGGATTCCTGCTGCCGCCGAACCACACAACTGCTACCTATGGAGTTTCCCTGGACAGGCTTAAATGCGATTGGTCTGATGACGTTTGAGCCAGGTTTCTGGAGAATAAAAACAAACTGATAAAAGCCAAATGTTGTTTCATTATAGTGAATATCTATTATTTTCTTTTAATTATTTGTGTATGCTAAAAAAAAAAAAAAAAGTAAAAATTAACCTTACAGTACAACAAAAATGCATCTCATGTGATCAGCTATAGTCAAATGTAGTAATCAGTAAGGCGTCACTATAGTCCCGTCCCGCCCGGCTCTCTAGCGTAGTTGGTTAAACCGGACTGCGCGGTGACCTGGTGACGAACTCCTTGTGGTCCGGGTTCACTCCCGGGGGTAGGCAGAAAAGCCACATTTCTCCCAGATTTACGGTATTTATCATGGAATCAAAGCCGAAGTGTAGCGATATCCAAAATACCGAGCCTAAGGGTTAACAACTGATGGCTTCTGGATACTAAAAAAAAAAATAGTTACGTCCCAAAGCGCAAAGCACTTTTCGTTATTTCAAAGCCCCACTCCGGCTGTTGTCGGGGGGGGGGGGGGGGGAGGGATGGGGCTTAATATAACCTAACGGTTGAACGGGGTTTCTGGGACTTGTGCCCGAGTGATCCTCATCCGAATTGTAGCGCTTTGTGCCACCGGGTGCTGCTCGCTCGCTGTAAGGTCCTGGTAGGGTTCCACGAAACACATTAGGGTGTATTCAAATACAGTAAGTAAAGGAGTCTGTTCATAGGGCATACTGTGCTAGACCCAGATTTTATAGACCAATCGGTACTCGATCACGAAGTCCGCTTCTATTTCCCAGAACATTTCCTGATACATATCTTAGGCTGGGTAGACTATAGAACTCTGGATCAGTTTATATGTCCAAAGTACTTCCATCCAACCATCTATCAGTGAGACAGTTCATTAATATGTCCGTTGTACTTCCATCCATCATTCATCAGTGAAAGTGCATTTATATGTCCGTTGTACCTTGATCTATCCACCAGTAAGACAGTGCATTAAAATATCCGTTATATCTCCATCCATCCATCCATCCATCCATCCATCCATCCATCCATCCATCCATCCATCCATCCATCCATCCATCCATCCATCCATCCATCCATCCATCCATCAGCGAGACAGTGCAATAATATACCCATTGTACTTCTATCCATCTATCCATCAGCGAGATAGTCCATTAATATGTTCCTTGTATTCCATCCATTCATCCATCCATCCGTATATCGATTGATCGATCGATCGATCCATCCATCCATCCATCAATTAATCCATCCATCCATGCATCAGCGAGACAGTGCATTAATATGTACTTCCATCCATCAATTCATCAGTGAAAGTGCATTTATATGTCCGTTGTACCTTCATCTATCCATCAGTCATACAGTGCATTAATATATCCGTTACACCTCCATCCATCCATCCATCAGCGGGACAGTGCAATAATATGCCCATTGTACTTCCATCCATCTATCCATCAGCGAGACAGTGCATTAATATGTTCAATGTAATCCATCCTTTCATCCATCCATCCATCCATCCATCCATCCATATATCGATCGATCGATCCATCCATCGATCCATCCATCCATCCATCCATCCATCCATCCATCCATCCATCCATCCATCCATCCATCCATCCATCCATCCATCCATCCATCCATCCATCCATCCATCCATCCATCCATCCATCCATCCATCCATCCATCCATCCGTCCGTCCGTCCATCCATCCATGCATCAGCAAGACAGTGCATTAATATTTTCCCTGTAATCCATTCATGCATCAGCAAGACAGTGCATTAATATGTTTCTTGTAATCCATCCATGCACCAGCGAGACAGTGCAATAATATGCTCCTAGTAATCCATCCATGCATCAGCGAGACAGTGCATTATTATGTTCCTTGTAATCCATCCGTTCATCTATCCATGCATCCACGAGAGAGTGCATTAATATGTTCATTGTAATCCATCCATTTATCCATCCATCCATCCTTGCCATCCATCGATCCATCCATCCATCCATATATCGATCGATCGATCGATCGATTCATCCATCCATTCATCTATCCATCGATCCATCCACCCATGCATCAGCGAGACAGTGCATTAATATGGTCCTTGTAATCCATCCATTCATCCATCCATCCATCCAGGCATCAGTGAGACAGTGCATCAATATGTTCCTTGTAGTCCATCCATTTATCCATCCATCCATCCATCCATCCATCCATCCATCCATCCATCCATCCATCCATCCATCCATCCATCCATCCATCCATCCATCCAGGCATCAGCGAGACACTGCATTTATGTCCGTCGTACTCCGGGCTATCAGTTAATAACATCAATGAGCTACGTGCATTAACTCTCATTATCCGTCAAGAAGACAGTGAGTTAATGTGTCCATTGTTCTTCCATTCATAACTAAATTGTGTATTTAGCTAACTTAGCCGTTGTACATAAAACTACCAGTCAATGAAATAATGAGCTTTGCCTGTTTTACTTCTATTGATAGACAGTAATGAATATGTCCGTTGTACTTTTAGCTCTCAGCCAGACAAATAGTAAGATTATATATCCGTTATACTTTTAACGCATATACACTAACGCCCTAATAAAACTCTAAACATTTTGGAAAAAAGCCTAACAAATTAAAAACAATAGAAATTCCATGCTGAGAAAGTCTTTATAAGATAATTTTCAAGAAATGTATATGGATCCTCGCCGGTGCTACAGAGCCTGTGCACTCTGCTGAGCTTCTTCGGACTCTTACTTGAGTTAGAAGAAGAACGGAGCACTTATGAGTTGTTACCCGTGTGCCATAATGTTGATTTGCAATTCAAACCTCAAACAAATGTATATTTCAAATTTAGAAAAAACGAATTCATTCCAAACTCCATTTGTGCAATAACTACACATCCAGAGTTTCTTATTCAACCAAATCGTTTCCTCAGAGTTGTCGTGACCCTAACCATCGTTAACACTTAAAAGCAGCTGCGGAGGAAATTGATAGAAAGAGAAAAGAAACTAGGAGAAAATGCGAAACGCAAGTGAACTTCTTTACAGTTCGACACAGAAACAGCACAGATGAATCACAGATAATGTAAAATACACGTGTGCTGAGTACAGGGGGAGGCGTTCATTAGAATGTAACAATGTAAACGGTCACCGGACTCTGCAGACGTCAGCTTGACGTTAAAGAATAAAGAGGCACGGTAGCGGTTCAATAGAAAAAGAAGAAAAGAGGAAGATGAGGGGAAAAGTGGAGAGGAAGATGACGATGGTAATGATGATGATAATGATAACGAAAAGCACAAAATGAGGAGAGAGGGGAGGAGGATGCGAAAAAGAGGAAGAAAAAGAAAGAAAGAAAGAAATAAGAAGAAGACGAAGAAAAAAGAAAAATAGAAGAAGAAGAAGAAGAAGAAGAAGAAGAAGAAGAAGAAGCAGAAGAACAAGGAGGAGGAGGAGGAGAAGCAGAAGAAGAAGAAGAAGAAGAAGAAGAAGAAGAAGAAGAAGGGGAAGACGGAGAAGAAGGAGGAGGAGGAGAAGAAGACGAAGAAGTACTTAATAAGACTAAGCTATTAATTTTCTGTGGGAATCCGTAGTGTTTCATCAATTTATTAGCCCTTACAAAACTAATGCCTTAAAAAAAAAAAAAAAAGCCGATAAAGTGCGTACCACCAAAAACTATACCCGTCTATCCAAAATATAAGCCCTAGTTAGGATCCTCAGCCAAACGGGAGGATTTCGTTGGTTAGTTGAAATGTCGCCACGCGACGGGCCTAGCAAGCCGGCAGTGGTGTAATTGACCATTACTACACAAGAAACATTAAAGGGCAGACTCTTGCAGGCAACGTTAATAAATCCAAGCCATCCGAGAAGTACAAGACAAATATTTAAAAAAAAACAACAACAACGAAACTGAGCTGCAACCTGGTATCAGTAAGACGACAAATAAAGAAGTTGAAACATAAGACGGACGTATTTAATTTAAAGTAATGAATACAGTGGTCAAAGCTCTTTGGGAACAATTGAAATAAATAACAATATTCACTAATGGCTTTACATAAATGTAGTTTAACAAATGTAGATTTTGTACTTGAGTGAATGTGAAACCTGTTAATTGAATAAATGTATATTTGTGTGCATTAAACAAAAATAAAGCACCTATTTTACTTGTTCATTCGTTAATTCATTCACATGTCATTAATTAAATTTTTTCAATTCGTTCATTAACAGAACATTCACTAGTTTGCCTCTTCGTTAATGATTACATCAAGCATTCGGTAATGAATTCCACAATTCCTTTAATACTTTGGTCCACCATCCCGCAGACGGAAGTTAGTCTTTCGATCACATCCCTCCATCGTTTTCTTCTCCCATCCCTCTCTTTTCAAGGTAACTCAAGTCCGCGTTTCAACATCCTTGCATGTTTCCTTGTGTTACAGATTTTCCCGCAGTAAAAAGTTCACATGTCAAGTAGAGTTTAAAAAAAAAAAAATACGGGAATTCTCCATGTCATACCCCGGTCTAGGTTATTCATTAGCTTGTGAAACCGGAGATTTCTTGCAGATGGGACCGATCCCAGGTGGTTTTATTTTCCTTGCTTGTGTAAACATCCTTTTCTATTTATAGCATAATGCCGATTTTTAGAAATCCATAGTTTACTTTAGAAACTCAGGCTGAAAAATAATCTGTTGGTGTAAGTATGAACATTTTCTAGTCGACGAAAAGCAGTATACAGTGATACCTCGGGTCGCGATCGCCTTTCGTCACGAACAAATCGGCCAAAGAATACAATTTCTGAACTCATATTTTGACTTGACCGTTAGGTAAACAAATCCTCGGTGCACGAACATAAACATAACTTTAGCGCCATGTTTTCGGCTAACGAACAGCATTAATTGCAGCCAGGTTTGCGCGACGTGAGCACTATTTGTCGTTTTGTTATTCTTGCTCCACTTTTTAAAACTGTCTCATTATTTTCTCATTTTGGCATTAAATTACCCCGCATTATGGCTCCCAGTGAAGTAAAAAGTGTTCGTAAAAGTAGTGCAAAGAAGCCTAAACCTACTGCTGTGGAAATAAAGAAGAAAGTAATAATTAAACATGAGAATGAATGCTATTGTTTATAATCTCGCCAAGCGACGGGACATGGCTAAAACTGACTGACTGACTGACTTTCTACCCCACTAGGACCTCACACAAGCGATAAACACCCGATGACACAAATTGCCACCATGTGGATGAGGATCACCGTGGAGAGGTCCCAGAAACCGCGTTCAGACAATTGGCCATATTGATGGCCTGCCTATATTGCGGCCCCTGGCAAAAGCCAGAGTGGGGTTTCAAATAACAAAAAATTACGTCCTAAATAGGACGTAATTGAAGTATAAATAATTATGGCTAAACTACGGCCCGTACTCTCTTAAAGAACAAGGATGCGCACCAGACGGCGCTGACGCAGCTAAAGGGGTTACTATGGTAACGAAGCCAAATTCCCCGGTGTCTTCCGTAGCTTTGAAAAAAAAAATTGTCACGTTCAACCAGCTTCCCTGAAGGAAAAGCTTTAGGTTATAATTATGACTAGGCTATGTGTGCTATATAAAATGGCTTAACATTGCACGCCACCAAGAGCCATGAAAACGACCCCTGCAGTGTTAATGTGATCCAAGGAGACGGATCCAAATACAGTCCCGGCCGGCGACGAAGTCGTCTATCATCCAGCCAAGGGCCGGTCGCTGATGTCTCAAATGTCAGAGAAGTAAAAAAAAAAAATACAGTTAACCAACTAGCCAGCGATCGAAACAATTCGCAGGAACTAGAAAAGCGAGAAAAACACACAAGAAATACCTACATAGTTGTCCGACGTTATTATGGTATCCTACTCTTCTTCGAAGCAGTAGTCTCCCTTCTCATCATGTCGGCGTGGTGGGTAATGAACAGGCAGACAGATTGGCTGGATCTGCACCAGAGGGTGCTGAACTGATACATGACAAGGCAGATTTTGTCAAAGCCCTTTGGAAACAAGCAACGGAATCAGTAGAGAAAGAAGATTATTATGGTCTGGAGAGAATGAGGCACCTGGGTGTAACCAGTTTACTACACTCGGAAGAATTTAAAGACGGACATATAACCAGATTGTGACCGGTACCATCAGTATTAGAACTCTGCGCTGGCTGCTGAAGATAAGGACGGAGCCTGCATGGGAAAGTCCCGAGTGCTGTAATGTCAATTCTAAAGTCAACTACCTTCTCATCTACCATCTACCTGTGACAGCAAATATCAACCACAAAGGTAAAATAGTACTGTATATTTTATACTATATATTTCTGCCACACATAAATCCACAAAAAGTCACACACACACACACACACACAACCCACCCCCCTCCGTCCAAAAAAACTATGCTTTTGGGGTGTGCGAAATAATTAATTCGATTTGCACTGGTTTCAACGGGAAACATTGTTTCAGTTCGCAAATATTTTGGTTCCCGAACGGACTCAGAGAACGGATTAGGTTCGTGACCCGAGGCACTACTGTATTTATTTGAAATTACTCATGGCAAATATTTAATGTGCATAAGCTTGTTGACTTGTTATTCTGTAAAAGAAATTAAAAAAAAAAAAAAAAGTTTTCATACCATTGTCGCATCACACCTACAGATGAAGGGGGAGTGACGGGAGGTTCCGGCAGATGCTCGAGGCTCAAAGGAAAGGCAAGACGGACGTTTAATCAGAATGCTACTGGCACCATATGTATCGGAACTCTTCGCTGGCTGCTGAAGATGGGAACGAAGCGCTTTTGGGAATGCCCCGAGTGCATGTGATATCGGTTCTTGAATTGAATTAAATCAAATCAAATAAATCACTCCTACGGTGTTAAACCCATAATTTATAGAACAATGGGTGTTCGGTAAACAGGTTTCCCCCAAAAAAGCCATAGTTTCGATCGTCAGCAAGAATGTTTTTACCGAATGGTTAGTCAGAGTACAGATGACACTGGCGCACGCTTGACCATTACCGGATGTGCTATTGTCACTCCGCGCGGCGTCTATGGCTTAGGCGTTGCGAGTCTGACTCGTAATTCCAACGTACCGCGATCGAAACCCACTGCAGGTTTCATGGATTTTTATCGTGGTATGGGGCGTCGCAGGGCGACCCAGCCTGAAATGGGTACCAGGATGGCTGTCCAGGAAAAGTAGAGACGGCCGGCGTAATGCTGAGCGCTCTTCCCATGTACCCAATGCGCCTAAAGGCGTGAAAAGGGATCTTTACTTTTTAAAAACTTTTTTTTAATTGTCACTCTATGTCGATGCAGAAGCTCTTAAATGTTGGTAGTTGCTTTGTCTGCGTTCTTACTAGATAAACAAACCATTTGATCTTCTGTTTCTAAATGAATTCGCTGCATGTTGTTGTTGCCACAGTCCGATAACATCCTTTCTAACTTTGTTTTGGATGGTTAAGTTGGTGGCTTTTCTAAGCATCATTTCCCATGTGTTAATTTTAAGTAGGTTAGCCTTTGTTAATGTCCAAGTCTGGCACTAGTAATACAATCTTAGTATGAATATGCTGTTTATAATCTGTTTCTTGGTGCCTGTACTTAGGTCTGAATGTATTAATAAAGACTTCAGCTGGTATTGAAGTGCACAGCAAAAAAACGAGACGCACACCAGACACGTCAAAAGACTTGTTAATCAACATAGAACTGGTACTATTAGCCATCGGACGTTGGGGTTCATACTGAGGGGAGGATCTGAGCACCTATGGACATGTCCGGAGTGCAATGATGATAAACCAACTAACTAACTAACTAACTAACTAACTAACTAACTAACTAACTAACTAACTAACTAACTAACTAACTGACTGACTGACTGACTGACTGACTGACTGACTGACTGACTGACTGACTGACTGACTGACTGACTGACTGACTGACTGACTCACTGACTCACTGACTAACTAACTAACTAACTAACTAACTAACTAACTAGCTAACTAACTAACTAACTAACTAACTAACTAACTAACTAACTAACTAACTAACCAACTAACTAATTGAAGTGCACTGGCTGGCTGACATTTTGTTTCTATTTCCCGAGCTGTTCTCCCGTCCTCCGAAAATATTATCCCTGGATATTCAGTCTTCAACTTGCCTCAAACAAGTACCATCCAAGATTGTATGTAGCGGACCAATAATTATACTGACCTATGTTCCTTTTGTTTTAGTAGTATTTAATTTCTTGTTATATCTTCCGAGTGTAACATAGCATTCCTAATTAATTCTGGTTTCTGAGGTAAAGGTTACGGATAATTTGAGCAACAAAATAAAGTAAAATAAACTATGAGACGCATTTTGTCTTTGTAACAATCGGCAATACTGTGCTCGACCTATATTTTTCGTAGACTAAATGAAACCCGGGAGCCCGTGGATCGAATGATCTTGGATTCTGGTCCTGACAGAGCCGGAAAAAAACAACCCTCACCCCTTGCAATGTTTTCGTTGTGTCATCGTCTCTCTCTCTCTTTCTCTCTCTATGTGTGTGTGTGTGTGTGTGTGTGTGTGACTGTGTGTGTGTGACTGTGTGTGTGTGACTGTGTGTGTGTGTGACAGGCACCCCGGCACATAATTTTTCTTTGAGGGGGGGGGGGGCGTGGGTGGATCTAGCCTCCAGCCACCATACATATTTTCTAGGCCCAAAAAATTGTAGGTGAGGTTGGTATTAATGCTAGTTTGTAGCATAATAATAATAAAAATAATAATAATAATAATAATAATAATGGTAATAATAATTTGCTGAATGCCTAATAAATATAATAATATTTTTGCGATAATATGACATGTATAGATAAATAGTTTAAAATGAATTTATGTACATAGTTAAAGGTGTCTTCCTAGCTAAGTAAACCCCCCCCCCCCCCCCCCCCCACTTCCCGGTTCCGGTGCCTATGGTATATGTTCAGTTCCTCTTCCAGCTCAGTTCCACAACAGACGTCCCCCATATTACCGCTACCTTACTGCACAGTTTTTGTGGGAAGTCACCGAACTCAAGACGCGGGCATGGATTAGACATTACACCACTGGGGCAACAATTAACGTAATTGCTTCAACAGATGCTAAAGTGGCGTTACGTTTACGCTTAGCTGACGTGGAGAAAGTGGGAAATAAGAGGTGAAATTCTCCAGTTAGTTAGCAAACTGTGTGTATCGTAAACATAACACAAACCATGGCAGATGCAAAAATTATCTCGGGTAAAATAGCTAAGACACGAATAAATGCGTTAGTTTGCGTCAAATCAATAGGAACATTGGAAATAGGTGTTCTTTTTGTTAAAGTCCATTCCATATGGCTTTGGTAGTACACGTTGTCTCGTGCATTTTCAGTAAGCTCTGACACAGATGATCCTCTATGCAATGATGTCAAACTGTCCAGCAACTATTTTCTCCGTCTCCCTCTGTCTCTCTTTTCCCCCCAACGCTTCTACTATCACGATGTACTCGTTTTCTCCCTCCCATGACATGACCAAAGAATGTAGATCGTCTCCTTCTGAAGCGGGTCATCAGTTCTCTTCCTGAGTTAGTTTCTTTCAAGACATCTTCCCCAATATTTTTCTCTCTTCATAATGTTATTATCATTCGTCTACAAAACCACATCTCCCCCACCTTCCAAATAATGTTTCACGAATCGACCAGCTGTCCACGATTCCCTTCCATACAGTGTTCCTTACATTCATCATCATCAGGTGCCTTGCCGACTGGCGTGGGCGATCCTGCCTTTCTACAATCTGCGATCTCCTGCAGCATGTATAAGTTCGTGTACCGACACAACTCCATGCCATGCAACAAGACTCTCAAAAATCTTGTCTCGTTGTCTTCCTCTATCTTTATTTCCACAGATCTTTCCAGCGGTCACCACATGTTCCATTTTCACTCTTCTCTTAACATGGCCGAAAAATGATGACTGTCTCCTTCTGATGTCTGCGATAAGTTGTCTTCAGGCTCCCGCCTCTTTAAAAACCTCTTGGTTGCTCTTTTTTGGCTGTCCAAGGTATTATAAGCATTTTTCTGTGAAACCACATCTCTGAGACCTCAAGAAATTGTTTGGCCTGCCTACCGATTGTCCAGGATTCACAGCCATATATTAAAACGGGATGTATGTAGCAAGCAAGAATTATTTTTCTAACTCTCAATGACAAAGATATATTGCACAAGATGATCTTCATTTAATAAAATGCGGTTTTTGCCTCTCCTATTCTGTTTCTTATCTCAGTTATACATCTTCCATCTGATGTTATCCATGTGCCTAGATACTTAAATGTCTGTACTTGTCCCAAAATAACACCATCGACTTTGATTACACATTTAGGAATAATTTGTTTCTTTGATACCTCCATTACTTCTGTGTTCCAATTATTACATTAGGAACACAAATTAGTACTCTCGTCACCCTTGATAATGGTACACCAGACACATGGTGCTGTAGATGATGACAAGTAGACGTGGCTTCAGTCGAGCTAACATCAAACAACTGCATTCACTGAGCTATGACAAGGACAGTTATTATTATTATTATTATTATTATTATTATTATTATTATTATTATTATTATTATTATTATTATTATTATTATTATTATTATTTTCGTTTCCTTATTTATGCTTCGTTTTGCATATCTTATTTATTTTTATTTGTTGAATTCTGGAATAGGTTATTAGCGTGGTTATACTTACCTGGTTAACATAATCTCATCAGTTATCATAATTCTAAAGTCGTCCCCATGTTGGATACCAGTTTTTGTTAATTGCCCCACCCTGGCTTCTGCCGTGGGCCCTGAATATAGCCGGGGCATAGATGTGGCCTATCCATGGATATGGCCTAACGGCTGAAAAGGGTTTCTGTGACCTCTCCACGGGTGATCCTCATCCGCATGGTGGCACTTTGTGTCACCGGGTGTTTATCGCTTGTGTGATGTCCTGGTGGGGTACATCTACCTATCAACATACCTACCATTCGCGTGGCTTCACTATGTGAAAGCTGTTGTCTAGGATTATTCATCTTGTTGTAATAGTCAAGTAAAGGTCCCTTTTCCGCGCCTTTAGGCGTTTGGGAATATAGGGCTAGACCTATATTTTTATAGACCAATCGGCACTTGGTGGGTGATGTGGTCAGCATCAAGCCGGTCGCCTTTACTTCCTAGGACTACACCTGGTACCCACTCAAGGCTGGGTCGACCTGGGAGTCAAGGTCATTTTTGAAAAAAAGTCTGGCTCCATCAGGATGCGAACCCACGACCTTCCGATCCGCAGGCCGGCGTCTAGCCGGCAAGTCCCATCTTGTTGTAATGCTTGCCGATAAGGACTGCTTGAAACACGCTATTGCTTCTGTCTGTGCGGCCACTGATGTTACTGTGAGAACTACCGCTCTACATCGTATGTAAAGGACCCTCTTCCACGCCTTTAGCCGTATAAGGCATATAGGGCTAGACCTATATTTTTATAGACCAATCGGCGCAAGATGGGTGATGTAGTCAGCATCACGCCGGCCGCTTCTACTTCCCGGGACTGAACCCGGTACTTCAAGGCTGGGTCAACCTGGGAGCCAAGGTCATTTTTGAAAAGAAGTCTGGCTCCGTCGGGATGCGAACGCACGACCTTCTGATCCGCGGCGAGCGTCTAGCCACTCCGCCACGGGGACTCCCGCTCTACATCGTACTACTGCTATAACTACCTCGTCTTCTACTGCGAGAACTACCACTGTGCATAGTGATACTAATACTACCACCACCAACACTGCTACTACTAACACTACAAAGGCTCGTTGACTCTTCTCTTACAGACGATGCTTGATGTTTGAGATTGTTGTTTCCATTCTTGTGATCAGACAGCAGAAATAAACACAAAAAGCTGCGTGGTCTCGAGGCATGGCGTCCGCTTCGAGTGCTACAAGTTCCGGGTTCAATCCCCGGTAGGGGCTCTGATTTGTTTATGTGGCCTTTGACTTCTAGTAATTACCCCTGGTCTCCGGGTAGTGAGATCAGACGACGTGTGCATTGTTACGCATGTAAAACATCCCTTGGTTGCTGGAACTTGAAAAGAGTAGCCTAAAAGCGCTGCCCGGGCAATATTTGGAGTTAAAAATCTACCCAAAGTATTTCAGGATGCTCGCCGGTGCTACAGAGCCTGTGCACTGCGCTGAGCTTCTTCAGACTGATACTTGATTTGGAAGAAGAACGGAGCACTTATAGGTTACTACCCGAGTGCCATGATGTTGATCCGTTGTT